>CM072150.1:3799609-4292109 GCA_036850595.1 Rhyacichthys aspro | reverse complement strand
TAAGCAACAAAAAACATTAAGTTAAGAGTGAAATGTGGTCTCGGGGGCTGGGAAACTAACTCAGAACTCCAAAAATGTGATCAGTGACAATCGCTGGAGGAACTGTGGACTGGTGCAGGACCACACTTATATCCTGGGACTGTCCTTTTGGAAAAAATGTCAAAGACAATTTGGAAAAACTGCTGAAAGTGGTCTGTGTCATTGGTGAAACTGTGTTGTGTAAGCTTCACACACAGTATTTATTTTTACTGTTCTTCAAGGTCCAGTCTCAAGATGTCTTTTTTATTCTCTGTTGTCATTTCTGAAGCCAATAAAAAAGAAACTATATGAAATCCAAAATAATAATTCCCTGCTTCCCATTGACTTCCTTAAATTGTGGAAAAGGGACCTTTAAGAGAAACAACAGCCGGTTTGAACATCACAACCAGGTTACACAGCGACAAATCACACTCTAAAGGTGCAAAGAGCTGATTTGCATTTCGATTTATGCACTTCTTTAATAACGTGACAGATGGACGTATCCCTTGGACATGTAACAGCACCACTCGAGAAAAAGAGAGTTAAATATTATCGATTTAACCTTTAGATCTGAATAGTGAGTGGATAGATGAGCAGAGGTTATGCATATTTTCTCGACGTTCTCTCTTCAAGCAGCTCTCGGAGTTAGTTTAATCTCTCATTGGCCTTGGATCAGCTTTTATCTGTAAAGCTTTGAACACATAAGTGCAGCCAGTTTTACAGAAATGCTATATATAAAAGGACATGTTAGACAACTTCAAGCCAAACAATTGGACCAAATCTGTAAATTCTCCATCATTCTACTCCAACAAAATCAATCCAGAAAGGCTTTAAGGCTGTTTACACTGTTTTAGCCAAAACAAAGTGCTCCTTGTGGTTCATTTAGCTCCTGGTTCTTATCGTTCACAGCGACATTTTCAGATCTGGACACAACAGACTGAACTGAAAATAAGCCTGAACCACTGATAAGACATTTTACCTTCTCATGGATCCAAGTTTGGCCTCTGACATTGCCTTTTCTGCTTGATTTAAAGGATGTTGCATCTTTTGACGCTCTCTGTGAAGCTACAGCTGCGTACGACTCTCTTACCTTCTCCTCGCTGTCACAGATCACTCCGGCTCAGATTTATTGCGACTATGGCTGCGCGACGTGAGATTATTCAGATGCGTATTGACCTGCTCCATCAGTCTTTCTTGAACCGCGCTAACAGAGAAATACCAGAGTTTGATTTAAAAGCACCACATCTTTAAACTGCTGTATTCACACGGATCATTATGAACAGATATCAGGCTGTAATCAGTTTGGAGAAGTTGTTTTTTATTGGTTAAATATTCTCTAAGGCCGTTCCTATACGTATATTTGTAAAACACACACAGTTTTGTCTGCATTTGTGGCTCTGACCTCCATTTTTCTAAGAAACTCTATTATTTAACACTAACATAAGCAAAGGTGCTGCTTGGCGACATAAATCATCCATTCCTGTTTCCAGAGAGCGATTGCAGTGTTGGTGTTATTTTGCCCTCCCCGTTTACTGCTATTCCACCTATGGAGTTCTTCTAAAGTGGCGTTATTTATCAGATAACACCGAACACTGAGTAAACCCAGGGAGACTGAAAGCATCTCTGTTCTGGGTGTAAGCTGCACAGCGGGAAGCAGCGTCGGTGACAGAAATAATCAGGAGCAGGATCCCTCCGTTTGCCGGGAGACAAACTACAGGCAATTGTGAGTTTACTCATCACAACGAGGTTACACCACGACGAACCGCACACACTCCGACGAGCAAAGAGCTGATTTCCATATTGATTTATGCACTTCTTTGCGAACATGTGACAGATGGACGTATCCCTCGGCGAGTGAACAGTAGCGCTCCACGAAAAGAAAAGACTGAGCTTCTTTTGCGTCTGAAAAGTGAGTAGGTAGATGAGCAGATATTAAGCACAGTTTGTCGCTTCAGTTTTATATTCTGTGAGTTAGTTCAGCCCGACCCCTTGGCCTTTCAAAGGAAGTATTTGTACAAAATGTAGGACTATTGATTTATGCTACAACTTTTCTACAATAAACGTTTTTATTTCACTTAATGTTTGGACGCTGTGGGATTCAAAATGTGATCAAAGAATCAACACAATTAATAACACCATTTAATAACCTTTATTCTTTTTTTTATTATATGTATGTATGTATTCTATGGTATTCTATGGTCTATTCAGAGGTGTCAAACTCAAAGTGGTGAGGGGCCGCAATAGTCAATAATAATCCTTCCAGGGGCCGAAGATGGAGATTACATTTTGAGAGATTGTATCTTGAACAGGTTTTAGTTGGATTTGAACAGATTTGAATTGGATTCAAACAAGTTTTAATTGGATTTGAACAGGTTTTAGTTGGATTTGGACAGGTTTTAGTTGGATTTGAACTGATTTTAGTTGGATTTGAATAGGATTTTGGTGGATTTGAACAGGATTTAGATAGATTTGAACAGGTTTTAGTCATATTTGGAAAGGATTTCGTTGGATTTAAACAGATTGTAATAGTTAGTGGTAGGTTAATCTTTGTAGCAAAAATCAAAACCATCTAAAACCTGTTCAAATCTATCTAAAACCTGTTTGAATTTAACCTAGTGCCAAAAATGTAAACTACTAAATGTATTGAAGGGCCACATAAAACAGTGCAAAGGGCCACATTTGGCCCCTGGGCCTTGAGTTTGACATGTGTGGTCTATTCTAACTATGTTCACGTGTGTAGTGTCTAAGTGTGTATAAATTCATTGTTGCCAAGCTCCTTGCCCCACCACGGGGTTACAAAATGAAAAAAACAATAAAAAAGATCATATTAAAGAAAACAAGGAAACAACACAGCAATTCATTTAATAACATTCATAAAGGTAGGTGGGTATGTGTTCAAATAAAACTTAAAATGACCATATCAGCGTAAAGATGTTACTTGGAAAGACTAATATTTTCTGGAGTGGTGCTTGATGTGAAGAGTTTGAGAACCACTGACTTAAGCTGTAATAAAAACAAACAGGCTTACACTTTATAATCATATTTTTAATGCTTATTTCATTTTGTACCTGAACCACAGTTAATAAGCCTGTCCAAATCCATTGTAGCAATATTAACAACAAATGGTGGCCATGTGACCTTTCAAAAACATTTCCTTGTAATAAAGAATTAATGACATCTACCCACACCAATTAAAAATATAAGTCAAAACGTCATATAGCGGTCAGATCCATTTGTAAAGAAGAGGATTTTGGCCAAAATCAGCGAGACATTTGGCCCAGTGTTAAATGTCAGTCAGAGCCGAGTGAGTGGACTGCAGAGTGAACCCGGAGCCGTGTCCCGGAGGAGCGTTTGGAGGTCACGTGGGCGTTAAAGGTCTGCCGTGTGCGTCCTGCTCCGGTCTGGCCCCGTGCGGAGGTCCGTGAACTGTCAGAGAGCCATGTGGTACGGACCAGCTGCTCATTAAAGGTCACGGTGCCTTTTGGTGCATTGTCTTCTTATATAATAAAAAAATGAATAAATTAACTCTTCAGGATGTATAATTAGCCTCGGTTCTCTCATGAATTTATCACGGCTGTTGATGAAGTGAGTTATGCGCCTGTGGGGACGTCAACTGGAGTAGACTCAGAAGTGTGGGCGCTGAGGAAAAATGACACAAGGACTGTTTTTAACTGCGTTTTTGTTGTGTAACATTAAACCCAGCGTAATCAGGCTGCACAGGAGGAATCAACATAATTATCACAGCTTAATAACTACGTAATAAGATGGTCCAGACTAAAAAGCTGCTGCCGTCTGGAGTTTTTACACCTGAGGATTGGATCGGATCAAACGGGAAAGTCCAGACCAAACGGCTCAGGTGTGAAAGTGCCCTGAGAGGTTCCACCAGGGTAAACAAAGGAGTCAAAGGAGTCAAATGTAGGTTGTATTTACACTTAATGTAATGTTTTCAATGACACTGGATACTGCACAAAATGGAATGGAGCATATCAAAATAAAATAAAAAATAGGCATTGTTGCAAGTTCTCATTAATTGTTCTCAAGTACGACTGGGTGATTTTGTCTTAAATATTTATTTTTCACTCTAATGCTAATGCTACGGCTAATGCTAATGCCTAATGGCTGTGGGGGCTCTGGAGATGTTAAAAACACAAAAAAACTCAAGAGAAATCGGTGATGGCTCGGCTTTGCAGGTTGTCTCAAGAACGACGTCAACACAAAAAACGCTGCACCTGTTCGTTTATGCAAATTACACATGAGCTTCAATTAACAACACCTTATGTTCCGAGTTCATGAACAGAGACGCAGAGAGATGCCAAATAACTCGACGGAAGAGGTCAACAGTGTGTTATTAGTAGGAGCTCCTGTGAAAAACTTAAACTGTTTCATGTTCGATACACTTTTTAAGTCTTTGAGCATGTTCACATTAGTAGCTCTTATATTTAGTTTAGTGTAAAGTCAATCAGGAAGACTGTCCTCTGCGTATTCCCCACTGTCTAGAGGAGTCTAGAGTCCATGCCTTGACGGGTCAGGGCTGTTTTGGAGAAAAAGACACCAACACTGTCATAAAGTTATGCCTGATTGGGGTAAAACTGTCACTTAATCTCTGTGACGCTCCACAAGCCGCCTCCAAATCTTCTTTCAATCAACTTGAAAACCCCAAAGAGCAAAAACATAACAGCGGTGTTCCTCATTCATCAGTGGGTCAACCACAGCTTAAAATAGACTTTTAGACATCATTGATTAGTCTAAATTTTGTCCATTCTATGTCTGTGGGAGATTTTTCATGCAGACTTGAAAAAAAATAAATAAAAAAGCTGTCTGATTCACTTAAAAAACTCCAAAGACTGAAGCTCCCTGAGAAGAGAAACTCGTCTGAGATCATTCGGCATTATTTGTCTCCGACTCTGACAACTTTCTTCACTTTGACTGATTTCTTTAATTAATCCTATTCTTACTGTAGCATCAAATATGAGCCTCTTTTTTAGAAATCTCTGGCTCAAAACCAGTGCTCCACTTAACACTGAGGCTGCGTTTGAGAAAAGAATGAATTATGGATTGTTTCCTTAGCGCTGTTTTAGCCGCAAATTATCGTTTTATGTTGAATAGTTGGAACAGTCATGACATGGGACTTTTGACTTGTTTTATTAAGCACTATTTTGTGTTGTCATGGCAACCAAAAAAAGAGCAGCGAGAGAATCTTTAATTGCTGTTGTAAATGTTTTTTTTTACTCACTGCTCGATGCCTCTGGCGAGTATCTAACATTTATACACATACAAAGCATAAATCAAAACCCACGCCGTTTGTTAAAGGGAAGGCAAATGTTTTGTATTTGCAGGTTTGTCTTTGAAGCTACACTCGCATTTAAAACTTTATAAATAAATACATAAGCCTTACTTTTAGGCTGAACAGACAAAGCGGCAAAAGAGGCCCAATATTCAACAAAATGATATCCTTTTTGTGTAATAGTTCACGTAGTCCACACACAGATATTACAACAGAGGGTTTAGGTTGAAGTATTGTGCTTTTGCCAATCCTTTTTAATAATTTACAGTAATGTCTCCCAGTGAAAGGGACACATTACTGTTCATGCTCAGTGGAGACACACATTAACTGCCTTCATTGATGGAAGCACTCGACCGAAAGCTGCAGATTCCCACTGAACACTCTCTCCAGACAGTTTCTCTCTTGCTTTCATTTTCTTCACCATTTTACTGAACACAATCCAGAAAGTCCTCACCTGATTCGAGATGAAGTGAGACTTTTTCTTCTGTGCCACTTGCTTTGTTAAATAAACAAAATTAGCAGCTATAATGTGATTGAGATGTGATTTTTTAATTCCACAGACAATAAATATATGCAGATTATATCCTGCACAAAACCAAAAATGATGTGTGTATTAAACCACGAAGGCTGTTCTGTACGATTCAATATTATATGGAGTAGTGTTCATCTCTAGACAGCTATTAAAACAAGACATTGCAGGGTGAAAAAGTTCTCTTTTTTTATCTGTTTCATCACAAAATCCTCCAGAAACACCATTAAAGTAGTCTTACTCTTCAAAAACAAGGACTAACTATGGATGGTAAGAAGAGTCCAGTGCAAAAAATAAAAAAAATAAATAAAATTGCCTTACAAAACAAACTGAACCCAGTCGAACAAGAGCGGAAGGTGAATGAAGGTTTTATATTGTTCTAAAATCCCATATTTAGGGCTCCCTTGAACATGTCCAAATTGGCAACTCATCCACAGTCACATTATATAAAGCTTGACAATGCTTTTGATTATTTTACACAAGGCCATAATCAATCAAAATTACTGAACAAACAATCCTTCTTAAACTATAATTAATTCAACCTTTTGTCCGTATCTTTTTAAACAATGAACAGCCATAACATTTGTCAGTTTTTGAACCACTTTAACAGAAAAACACTATTTATTTGATGCAGATGATGTGTATCTGAGTGTGACACGTATCAAAAAAATTCACACTGGGGCAGGACCTTATAGTAGGAATAGATTATGTTAGATCGCCATGGAAACAAGCCCCGTAAGTGAGTATTTACGTCTAAGCCACTGCTACAGTCTCTTACTCACGGCGATTACTGTAACTACTTCAAATACTGCCTGTTTAGCACTCTGATCTAATGCTGTAATGTGTGTTGAGACGGGGCTCTTCTTCCCGGAAAGTATATCTAAAAAATTCAATAACATCATAAGGAGGATAATGCCAGTGCTGCGGGACAAGCTGATTATCCCATAAATGTAGCAGCAATGACTCTACCATAAAATTGCGTGTCAAAAATAAGCACGGATGCACTTGACTAATCGTTTTTTTCCGCGGAAACCACAAGAGCTGCAAAAATGCCCCGCAGCTACAAAATACCCAAAATAAAACTCTCATTTACAGACATTTTTTAATTAATCCAGTTAGCGCAAACATGGCTGTGGGCGCCGAGGGGTGTGGGGACGAGAACGGCGCACGGTGCGACCCAATCGAGATGTTTACTTGTCAGTGTAATGTAGGTCAGAGCCCGGCGGAGCACACAGAGAGTGCACGAGTGCTGAACGGCGGTGTCTGTCTCAGCTGGTTCGGATAGATCAATAGAAATTGCCTTTGTACTGATCTGAGATCTGTCAGTGCGGCTCCGCCTGCCGCACAGTCCATTGATTCGCAGCAGGAAGCCTTGGAGACTGTAAGTGAGGGGGGTAGACCAACGTGCACAGCCTCTGGATCTGCTCAGATGGTTCTGTTTGTGCAACAGAGAGGCACAAAGACCTTTCAGCTGCTATTTTAACTCTCTGTGAGGGATCTGGATTGGAAATATGTTCAAAATATTGTTTTTCCTTTATCTGGGGATATAGAATATGTCTGCACAGAAAGGAGGTAGGTTGTGTGGTTGATAACACTTTAAACGCTGTAAGAGCAACAGGATTACTGTAGAAATAGACATAAACGAGGCTGGAATCATTAAACAGTGGGTTAATTTAGGAAAGAAAGCAAAGAAAGCACCTTTTAACGTCTTTGCTCATCTTTCGCCGATCCTTCAGCATCTCTCCTCTGTCTCTGTTTGTGTCCTCCTCTCTTTTTTCATGCAGCTGCAGACAAACCAAAACAAACCAAAACACAAGAATGGTTTACTGAGAAGTTGCATTTACTACAAATTCTCCAGACTCTTGTGAATAACTGTGTCAAACGGTGCGTCAGAAGAAGCAGTTCTCTCTAACTCATGAATCTCCCGCAGCAGCTGCTACTGAGACGACACTGTTCTCACCTAAACTTAACCTTCTGTTGTTCTTGTTTGTACAATATCAATTCCCTTAATACTCTTGATTGAATGTATTAAACAAGCCCCTCTTCTTTTTGGAACTTTTTGTGAAACAGTTTTTCCTCTTCTGTACCTCTGTTAACAACTCCCTTTGTGTAAAAACTACTCCTTCCTTTCTTTTTTTCCCCTCGGAGAGTTAAGAAAACCCCTGCTGCAGAAAGGCAGTGAGAACGAGGCCGTAGAGACGTCAGATCTGGAGGATTGTGTTGCTTCATTTTGCTCTAACGGCTCTAATTGTGTGTATGGTCACAGCTGGTACATTGATTATTTCATGATTTAGATAAATTAGGTTGAATTCCTTACTCACCTGCTCTCTGACAGCTTCAGTTTCAAATATCGTCTAATAAAGCTCGCTGGGGTTTGTCTGGCTCCGAAAAAGGCTTAGGTGGAGCCTGGATTTCACACACTGCAACTCCTTTGATTTCAGTCTGAGCTTTTTTTTATTATTTTTTTTTTTTGGTCGTCCGATATTTGGCAACACCGTAAGACTGACCTACTTAGAGCATTCGTCAGATTTCAAAAAAGTAATGCACCATCTGGAAAAAAACAACACATGCCTCTTTAAAAAGAAAACAAAGCTTCATTATAGAGATGCTACAAGGTGTTTCTATATGATGTACATTAAAGATGAAGTAAACAGGAAATGTCTGGTGTGAATATAACTCAGTGGGTGTCTCATGTCTTCATAAAAATGCTCTATATTTAAAAGCATTCACTCTCATTGAGGTCTATTTTATTGAGCAGAAGTGCCTTAAAGTAACAGACAAATACAAGCCACACATTGCATTTATCCTTATTGGACACATTCAGACAAAAGAGTATCACACACCATTAACCTTTACAAATGCACAGTCCAAGTGTTTTTCAGTAAGTTTTATGTAAATTGGAACAAAATCCTTTTTAAACCGGTAAAGTTTCCACTGGGGAATTGTGCACTTTCTTCTCGAGGTGAAAAGAACATACTCTGAATAAAGGACACGAGCTGGATCTGCCGGGATCCTCTGAGCTTGTCTGAGCAAAGACTGATCATAGAGTGATAAGTTTAACTGAGGTGTCACTCAGACGGCTGGGTTTAAGCTGCGCTGTACCTGCAGACGTGCCGCATCAAGCTCCAGCGACGCCTGATAAAACTAAAACGTTATTCTCTCGTCAAAGCTTCAAATGTAGAACTGTCAATGGCATTTTTAAAGCTCAAAAGTGACAGTCAACCTCATCACATGTAACATTTTTCTCAGGACTTAGCATCTTTGAGTGTCTTGAAATTATTATTATTATCATCAGGATCACTTTAGTAATGCCTCAGTGCCTGAAATGTAAATCTCTTGCTTCAGAGGAGTCGTCAAAATCCAACGTCTAGACACTTGACAGAGTTAAATTTAACACGAAGCAAGTTAATTTAACACAGATGATTCTGCGGTGTAAACTTTTAAAATGAAGATACACTGACACCAATGAAACAAGACAAGTGAATAAATGTTCTAATGATGTAAGAAGTCTAAGGTACACTGCCGTAGTTAGTGTTTTTATAATCAGGTGTGGGAGTCTATAATCGGATCAAAAAACTGTGGAAAAGTTTCTCTAAAAATGATGAAGATAGTTAGATGGAAATGTGTTGAGATGTCCATTTCCTAAAACAGGACTTTTAATTACATTTACAGTCAGTCAGTACCTTGGATTTCTCTTTTTGCAAACCCACAGAAGAAGCTAACTTCATTGCTTCTGCTGGAGTTTAAAGCAGCACTTTGTAACTTTTACTGTAAAATACTTATATTTTTTGTGGTTCTTGTCCTAAAACAAGAAGAAAAACCCTCTTTTAACAACAGAAGGGTGAAGATGACTCTCTTTTTCACTCTCACTCTGTTCAGCAAATGCAATAACTCTTTTTTTACTAAACTATAAACCCTTTACACTAAACCCTGCTCTACTTTTGCAGCTGTATGTTTTCCTCCAGACACTTGTATGTAAATAGTTTTTCTGACTCCGTTAACATGACTGGTGCCCTTTGGCTGCTGCCATTGTCTTCCTCTGAAAAGGTCTCAGAAACATCTCCTCAGAGAAATCCACTTGTGTCCTGAGCAGCCACGAAGAAAAAGGAAGGAACAATGAGCGAATCTCCAGAGCTCCTGCAGCTTTGAGATGACACATTAGAGACACGGGGACTGGAAATGATTCAGACAGTGTGCTTTGGACAAACGCTGCATATAAATAAATGAGAGTAGATGTTCAGTTGGAGCAGGACTAACATCTAGTAACAGTCCTTCATGTTTCCTGGTTTGCTCCTGTCTGTTTTCTCAAATAAAGGTCTTAAAAGGTACCACAGCAGACAGAGACTCAGGTTAAATTCTTGTACCAGACGAACTCTAATATCATTTTAAAGAAAAGTGCATCACTTTTTCAGCACGTAACATCCACAGAATCTAAAACCAAGGTCACATTTTAGTTTGAAATCTTCAGGTTTGAGTATGGACACAAACTTAATCCAAATCTAATGCAGACCTGGTTCAATGCCTAGTGATTCTCATTGATTTTGATCTAATAAAATCAACATCTTGTCCTGTTCAGAGCTGTATTATTTCTGTAGACCCGCAGATGTATGTGATGTGAATAATCACGACAAAATAGCAATTCTTTATTTTGGAAAGACTATTTGGTTTGATAATACAATTTAAAGTTCTGCTAAATATTTTCACTATTTAAAGGTCTTCCATAAACTTCCATAAACATTTAAAGCTCCAATGAGAAACAGCACAATTGAACTGAATAAATACGAATAAAAACTAATTATGGTAAATATCTATGTCTGTTATAAGTTTGTTGGAAGTTTTGTTCTGTTCAGTTCGACTCAAGTGTAGCTTAAATTATCAAATGAAGCCAATCAAACCAAAGTGTCATCATTAGCTGTTATTTAATTTAACAATTTAATTTAATTCAAGTATTAATGTATTAATGTGCTAAATGAACATGCAGGATTTAGCTGGTGGTGCTCCTCTGAAGTTTTGTGGCTTTTGGGTCATTTCTGCCACAACTGGGTCCGAATGTACTGCTGCAAACTGGAATAAGCCGTTTTAGTTTTGATATTTTGGGTTTCTGTTTCCTTCTGTGACCCAGAAAGGGCAAACTGCTGGAGGAAAAGCACACTGATTTCTATTGGAGCTGACATTCTAGCTAAAGGTTTAGGTCAAGTCACCATCAGAACTATTTACATCAGGTTTGTGCCTTACATAAGACTTGGATGAATGCGTCATGAAAAGAAAAATAACAGGAAATATATACTATACTAGAATAGTTCAGTCCCAGAATATGACTTTAGATAAATGTCTTGGCTGCATTTCCTCTGGACGTACAATAAAGAGCTACTTTCCACTCTGTCCCAAAGACTGAATGCGTATTGGGTGCAGTACTTTCTATTTTGTCAGTATTTTGGCAGCGACATATTTCCTTTGCTGCATCAATGGGGCGTGACTGCAGTGGGTTTTCTCTGTACACACACAGACTTGTATTTGGGTGACAGCGAAAAAAGAAAAGAAAAGACGATTGTTTTCCCAATGCAGACAAAATTACACACCGCAAGAAAATAAAAACGCCACAGTGGAGCTAAAATGAATGCTAATGTGAAGTGGTGTGTGATGGCAGCTGACAGATGTGTGTCAGATTGAGGTTTTAAATATTAATAAAGGACAGTGGAGGATGTGCAGCGCAGTGTGAAACCAGCACAGACCCAAACACTCCCGAGAGGTCAGTTAATACAGTCGGACACTTTTCTTTTCGAGGTCTGGTTGGGTTTTAGATGTGAACCTTTACACTGTAATAAAAACATTAATATAGTTTTATTAATCTCCAGGAAGTTCTCCGTGAAGTGAACTCAGAAGCTGTTGATACAGAACGGATTAAGACCTGTTTCTGTCTAATGTCAAAGCTTGAAACTGAAAAAATCATAAAATACTGATGTCTTATTAACTATATGGAAAATAACTACTGGAATTTGTTTGTGTTTCTTTATGAGTAAAGCAAAAGTTAGTGACCCAAGTATCACTCACTTTTCTTTTGGAAGTGAAACAATAGCTTGATAGAAGTCCATTTAGACGACTTAATAATCAGTTACTAATGCCCTTATTGCTGTTTAACTATAAAAAAACCTGCATTCAACATGTTGTAGGCTACATATTAAACTCCTGTTCCCACTGAACGGGCGTGAAACTGAAAGTATAAATGAATAAAGCTCCATCGTCATCAGCTGAAGTCTACAGAGTTCAGATTTATTCACAGCTCGGAAAAAGAAGCCCCTCATAAACAAAGAGATTTTAGTAACACATGAGTACTCTAATGCATTCGTTTCATTAGAGGGTAACATTATTTGAACATTTTTGAGAGCAGTAACAACTTAAAGGGGATTTTACCTGGTCAGAAGTGAATGTAGTCAGGTTTTAAGTAGTTTATGAGGTTTTGAACCAATTAAAACAGGTTCTAGCCAGAGTCTTGAGTAGTTACAGTGGGACCTTAAGCTGTCAGAAGCTGTTTTAACCTGATTAAAACTGGATTTAGACAGGTCTTATGTGGTTTAACTTGGACCTTAACCGGTCTTAAGTGGATTTGAACAGGTTAAAGATGGATTTGGACAGATTTGAAGTGGTTTAACTTGATCTGAAAGTAATTGGGAGTCATTCTGAACTGTGTATGTACTCGGATGGCTGCTGTTTTGTGTTTCTCTACTGATTTTTATTCTTGCCCGACTAAGTTCTCATCCAATCAACAAACTGCAGAGTCAAGTTCCTCTTTTCAGTAACAGTTTTTCACTATTGGAGCCACAGCTGAGAGATTACCCAAATACGTAACTCTTTATAGCCTTTGTGACAATAGAAAGAACTAAGAACTAAAACCGTGCCGCACTGATGCAACCTATTCTGTCCCACTCGAGTGTCTCGCGTCTTGGAGAGCAGATGGAAGTACGCAGCTCTAACAGCGCTCCACTCTGCTGATGCAGGAGGAAGGAGCCGTTCGATATCTACCTAATTGAGAGTGTGGTGTCATGAAAAGAGCGAGTTTAGGCTGCAGAGAAGTCCCGATGGAATCCTTAAAAAGCCCAGTGTCGCAGATCAGATCAGATCAGAGTCAATCCGTTGTTCTACTGCGGATCAAAGCGGGAGTGAACAGATACAAAACTTCTCGTTCCGTGGCAGATATCAAAACAAGAAAGCGTTAATCGCCGAGATCGCTCCGAGAACAGAACGAAGGGTGAAAGATGCCGATGGAACTTCACATTTGAAAAGCTCAAAAAAGGCCTTTATTCTGTCTGTCACCTGTGATTATTTCTGATGACATCCTGTCTTCTCACAGACTTTACCAGGAAAATATGAACGGCATCTGCAGCAAAAGAACTTTCCCTTTGTCTCACGCACTTATTCTTAGATAGAACTAATGCATTCAGTCAAAATGAGCTAATTTTCTCAAAACATTTTCCATTCAGAGTTCGAAACAATAATTATAGAGCTTTACGGACATCTGATTGAGATACTAATGGAATGACTTGTCACTAAGAATTGCCCCTTTTATGCTCACTTTCCTTTATTGAAAGTTTATTGTTGAGAAATTCCCACCAATACCATGAAAAAAGCATAAATCACATCTTTTCTTGGACATCTAGAGCTCTCTCAGTCCTCTTCAGCGTGGACATGGTTTGTGTTTGTAATGGAGTGTTATTCAGAGTACATCAGTAGTTTTTTGAATTGTGTTTTTGGGGCATTCTCGCAGTTTCTAAAACGGGTTTGTTTCTATTGTTGCCTGGCAGTTTGTCTTATAAGTGATTCTAGTTTTCTAGTGGATGATTAAAAGAGTAAGAAGAAGGCAGGAGGCTGGAGATGACTTGGTTTTATTTGAGAAGTGACTATAAAAATGCAAAGTGGGTAAAAATGAGCCCCTGGTGGTTCTAGTCTAGTACCACATACATACCACACTGTGCCATTTGATGAGCTTAGACAAGTTTTGTTTCTGTTAATGATGAGGATGTGCAGCCTTCACACAGTCCAGACAGATTTCTGCTTGTAGACGTGGAAATACATTACTGGAAACATTTTATGCACGAACAAAAATGTAAAAAATCATACATTCATTCGAAAAAAACAGCAGCTTGTTTTCAAAAGAAGACATTTTCCTTTCATAATCCTTCAAGGCCACGATTCTAGATCCATTAAAGTGTGTTAGAAAAACTGAATGACTGATTCAATTCCTTACCATTTGATGTAAGTTAAAAATACCTTTTACACATTCTTATTTCCAATCTCAGTACATTCAAGTGGAGCATTCAACAGTGATATAATTTGATCACACGGTGTAAAAGTGGATGGCTGAAGATGATTATAATTTGATGAATATTAGTAAAAAGTATGAATAATAATCCATAGCACATTGAAGCTGCAAAAGGACGAGCAGTTCTAACGTCTAACGAGCAAATCCATGACAATGTGGTAATGATTCACATTCTCACATGAACCGTTCACACCTGACGGTACAATCTATTCCTATGACATACAGCATCGGGCGACTTGTCCCATTGTTTCTTCCGCTGAAGCCGAAGGTGCCCTTGATTCACATTTAACTGCCTCGCCGACATCACACATCTGGTTTCAAACATTTATCTGCACTGAGTGAAAAGGTTGGTGGGTGTGTCCCTGTGTTATGACCAGAGTCTTTATGGTTAGAAGAAAAAGAAAGCAGTAAAAAGCATTGATAGTTGGGTTTTGGTTTTAAAATGTTTAATTAAGTCAGTTATTTATATTTTTCTGACTGAACACAAAGCCCTGCTGTCTTTCCATAAACCCGGCGTAAGAGCAAGCAAGAGCAAAATAGCAAATTTCTGCATGATCAAAATGATTCAGGCAAATGGCAACCAACATATTGTGTGTGTGCTTTGAGATCACAGGAACTAAGAGCTACAAGCTAAAAGTCAATGGATTCTTCAAACGATGTTCAATGTTACTTCCAGAAACAAAAAAACACACAAATGCTCCTCAGACTCTCACCAAAAGCTGCAAAACATACATTAGGCTAAATGCACGTCACCGTAAAAACATATCAGAGGTAATAATAATATACAATAATAATATGAAGGCTATAGTCTCTTAGTAAGAACGACAGCAGCTAACATTCATGACCTGAACTGAAGTCAGTGCAGTATTGATCTCAAAGACAACATACTTAAACATAATTTGCCTCTTCTAGTGTTTAATTTACTGCTTTACACTTGGACGCTCACATAAATAAATGCTGCTGCTTTTGTTTGGAGGGGCCTTTTTTGTTGATGTTACCTGTGAAAATGATCATTACTGTATTGAAACAATGATACTGCAGTATTTTTCCTGTATGCACGTTGGGCTGCACCATTTGCTTAAATGTCTCTGTTTTGAGGACATGGTTTTAATGTCCATTTCCCCACTAAGTTTGTATTATGACTCTCTCTGAGGATTACAACTCACAGGACATGGCTTTTCATTTGTCAGAGACAGTCCTGGACACATCTCTGTCCCTCTGTTCGTCCTTCTCTGGTTCTCCGCTGATATCCACTGTGCATCAGGCTGTTCCAATCTTAATTGTGCATCCAAAAAGCTCCTGTTATTTTGTTAATGTTAAAGAGAAGACATTTTGATTTGGAGCCTGCATTTAGGCCTCATTCAAAATCGTTTTACAAGACAGGAAGAGAAAATAGTGAACATGAGAAACTCCAGGTGTCAGCTGTGATGCGTAATAAAGTCATTTTGATCCCTCTCATTTGCAATCACAATTCAACCAATAACTCAATCTGTTTGCAGTTCTATTCAAGCCTGTCAGAAGTATATGTAACACACTGAAAATACCTCAGACTTACTCATACACTGACCTTTACAGTGTCTAAAACCTCCAGTGAAATACTCCTCTCGCTGCAGAAACTCTAAAAACATCTCTGTGTTCTTTAGCGCTCAGATTAAAGCAGAACCATAAAGTCTGGAATAGTGCGTGTTTAATAATTTATCAGCCGTAGGTTCAGGTCCAAATTGAACAGCTCCTGATGCCATTTGGACATTTGTGACTTTTTCTTGATGCTATGTTGGTACAAAAAAGCTGCAAGTCTTTATTTATCAAGTGGGTAAACAAAAGCACACATCTTTTCATCTAAATCCCTGATGCTCATGCAAGAAAAATGTCATAACAACCACATGCTGGTAAGAAAACAATGCATTATTCCTCATTAATAATAGAACATCTAGCTTTATAAGAATCCCATTGAACCAACTGGACATTGCCTATAAAATAAAAATAAACAGCAGGACACGCTCATTCTTTCAAAGTCATTTTTTTGATTGAGCTAAGAGGGTGCTAACATGATTAAAACACTGTTTGTGGGTATTAGCTTGAAACTACTAACTTGTAGTAGCTTGTGTGCCATGAACTATTGCAAAAATAGATTTCTGAATGGAAATAAAATGACCCTCTGGTAGTTTTAGATGTGAACAAGCAGGATCTTGGGATAAAGAGATACATGGGAGACATTGTGCAACAGTAAAAACGATTTTAATGTTAGGTTTATGATGGGCTACAACATAAATCTTGAGTAGAAATGTACCTCTTGGTGTAAAAAGGCTTATATTTATCAGTTTGTGAGGTGAAGCAAACTATTGAAGTTAATGTGAGATATGTGTGATGTTATGTTAAGAACTAATGTTTCAGATCTTCTCCTACACTTCTACCCACCTCTGAAAACAACCCCGAATAAGGTCACAGGCAGAAAAATCAAGTTTGAGTCAGTGTTTGTCTTGAACATGAGAAAACTCCTGGCTGACACAAGTTTGGCAACCACTCAAGCGGCGCCCCCACATCAGCTCCATCCTCTCCACTCAAACTAAATCACATTTCCTTGGGCCCTGTGGCTGGCCCCCCACAGTTAATCACACGCACCGCCGTAGCTTTCCTCAGTCAGTCAGTGGTGGAGAAAGCTACTGCCGTCAAGAGTCACTGTAATTAAATTATGCCATCAGTGTTGAGTTGGTAATTACGGTCGACACCTGCCTGCCACAGTCGCGCTCTCGGAGATTACTGCGTTGTGATCACTCTCATTTGCATGCATTTATCACTTTGGTCCCAACAGCTGCGTAGTAGACTGCCTTGGCCTGTTTATCACCAGAAAGATGTGTAATTGACCCATCAGTAGGTTTGGGATAAACAGCGGTGGTCAGATGGCAGCAGCTGGAGCAAGGCACTGCAAGCTTTTTACTTTCTCCCAAACAAAAACACCAGTAAAGATGTTAGTCATGGTTTGAGATCCTTTCCATCCGTCACAGCTGAATCAGTCATTTTAGTCCGGGCTGACAGGCAATCATCAACAACAAAGACAGATGTCAAAATATTGTGTGTGTGTGTTGGTTTAAGGATGTTGTGAGTTTGTTTTAATGGTGGTGGTGTAGTTTTTGACATCTGGTTGCAAAAATGCAGATGACAATTTTTCATTTGTCTGCTCCGTGGAGCTTTAAACATTTGTCTTTGTCTTTTCACAGTCAGCCATATTGATTAAACCACATCTGATATTCCACAGAGCTACATTACATTTACAAGATTTAATTTGATCATTTTATCGTTTTAACATAGGCTTAGTCTTTGGAAATGAATGCAGGTTGCTAAATAAACTGACCCAACTGTTAGAATGTGATGTACCACAACTTTTACATCATGTATTTTAATTTTTTATCAAAAATTGCCATAGAGCAACTGTATTTGCTGGAAATGAACCCCTTTATGAGATCCGTGCCTCTGCCCACAATCAATCAATCAATCAATCGCTCAGAAGAAGAAGCTAAATTATTAACATGGTCTAACAGCAGCACCATGTAACATTTAGCCCTAAAATATATCTATTCTTAAAATCATTTTGATGTTTCTTAGACACAGACTCAGACATAAATCAGTGATGACAGAAACATTCAGTAACTGTCCTGTCCCGGGACGGTGGCATATCTTCAGAGATTATGTGAGTGACGCTAAACCGGCCAATATACTGGATCCTAGCAGAGTTGTTGTACAAAATACACTTAAATCACCCACCGTTTCAGAAGATGTGTTTATTTTCTTCCAAACTTGCAACCTTTACGAACAAATGATTTCTTTGGAGGGATCTATGCCCTCTACTGGCTAAAAGTTATCCAGTTCATCTTTAATTTCTGGAAAATCTCTTTAATATCTATCAGTAACAGCTTCTCTGGGATGAAGGAAACTCACATTGGAGCTTTATGGAGCAGAATGGCACTTCATTCATTTCAGGCACGACTCAGAATTCCAGATCCAAGCTGTTCCTGGCCTTTACTGACCGTCCATCCTCCATCACTCGTTCTTTTACACCATCCATAAACCTGTACATCCCCTGCATCAACAACAGGCTGCGGGGAAAAAAAAGACGAGACCTCGCTCTTTCAATTCACAGTAAAATAGATGCTTTTATTAATTCTGATTAAATCGTATTATTGATGAGTGCGGCAGAGAACTGCTGCTGTGCTGCTTAGATGAACCATTCCACGGAGAACAGAGTAAAGAGTGAAGGATGGAGAGAGAGTTACTGCTGAAGGAATCTGGAAGTAAAATATTCAAATAAAGGAGAATTAAAGTTCTTTCTATTTCTCTGACATCTTTAAGCAACACCTAGTACCAATATCTTTATAATATTCAGAAATACATGAATGTGAGGAGGATACACTGATGCTTTGTTATATCCCACAGAGGCTATTGTAAAGAATAGTTTCCATAACAACCATATTTACAGTATATACCTATTAATAGCTACTACATACAAATGGTCTTATCATTAACACATACGAGCAAGCTAACTTTAGCCTGGATGTGCTATGAATGAGAGTAGGATCACGACTCAGCCATGGCCAAGGAAATAAACCAAGGAAATGGGTTATTCTGTCGCAAAATAGATAATTACAGGATCACTACAGTCTACAACAGTAAACTCCAAAGATAAATGGGTCAGGTCAGCTCTAAACTTTGATTTAATGTAATGTATTAGTATTTTGTGGTGAAAAATTGCTCCGGTCTTACGTATTTTTAAATAAAAGAAGGTCTAGGAGCCAGAATCCCAGCCCTCTACTAAATTCACGTCGATAATTTAGCCGCCCCGTGTGTTTCTGACAACATTAAACCCAAAACCTTTAGCTTGTGCCTCGTTTAAGTAAAGCCAAACAGAAACAGACAATATGAGCAGCAGATGGATGGGTACGAAGTGGAAGACTAACTACCGCAGAGAGTTTGGGACTCAAATGAAGACAGATGGAGCGAATGGGAGAAGGTGAGGAGCGGGGGATGGGGGTGGTACTCGTCACTGCCCCGGTTCCTGTGATGGAGGACGGGTCGGAGCCCAAAACAAACTGCGGTGCGGCGCCGTGGCCGGTGCACCGTGGGCTATGCGGACTGTTGCAGAGCGGGACGGATCGGGAGGGAAGGGGGTTGGGGTCAGGGGAGGGGCAGAGTGAGGGATGAGTGAGGGATGAGCGAAGGGAACAGGGGACACGCTGAGGTTGAGGGAACAGGTGGAGAAACAGCAGGTGGCGTACAAGGAAGAGAGGGAAAAAAAGAGTCGACATGGAAACGACCCAGGCATCGAGGCTCATCAAGCACCTGGGCGATGGTGATGATGATGATGATGATGCGGTAATGACCCAAATGTGTTTTCTGGTTAGCTAAAGATAAACTAAATCAACAAACATGACACTGGATTAGGTTACTTAGTGGATTAATCAGCATTTGCCTGAGCTTCACAGATTTCATTAGATTAAAAGCTTCTCACTATCAGTGTTACATTTATGAAGTTTGCAGCATCTGTTTAAAAGGATGATTATTTTTGTCTTGTATTTTATGAAAACAGTTTAATCATCTGCAATAGGAATGATCTGTGGAAAATACAAGATCATCAAGGCTTTATTATAAGGATTTTAATAGCTTTGGACGATCACATGCTCTAACCTGTTCAATTAAGTGATGCAGAACAGAGCCAAGAGAACTTTTGTGCCACTGTTTTAGATTTCTGTCCTGTGTCATCATTTTATTCACTCATTCATTTCCGAGTCCCATTCTCCTCAGACCCATTCAAACCTAAATCCAACCATACTGTCGTTTAAAAACTGGAAACAAGGCATAAAAATAGAACAAACTCACGAAGATGAAAACAAAAAAATAAATCTACCAAACACCTCAAATGTGAATTAAAGCAGCCCTGTGTATCTTTTCTCCAGCAGAGGGTCGCCATGTTTGTTTACCAGTAGAGACGTTTAAGACGGCAAGTTTGGAAGAAAGAACATGTCTTCTGAAATGTTAGGTTCCTTTTAGTGTATTTTGTACAAATATAACTCTGTTAGGGTCCAGTTTATCGGCTTATTTTCTTCATTATATGCGTCGTGTGGGAGAGCCTCACTCATAATCTCTCTTGATATGCCACCGTCCCGGGACAGAACAGTTATGTTGGAGGTTTGTGTCCAGCTGAGGGTGCTGTGTCAGTGAGACAGGCCTCATTCTACAGATCTCGCGTCTGAAAATCAAAATCAAGAGTGAGAATATATATTTATGGGCTGAAAGTTATGCTGTGCTCCTTAAAAAATCAGTCTTAACAAAACCTAAATTTAAAAGAATAACTATAATAAAGAACAATTTGTAATTTTATTTACTCATTACTAACTTATTCATGAAACAAAACACAAATTTGTCTTATTTGATGGCATATTACAACTAAAATGAACGCCGGTGGCCCTGGATGGAACAGTCTGACCGTGTGTAATTCACTCTTTGATGGGAACATGCCATTACATTCGGCCCCAGCTCGCTGCACCTGACTTCCTCTGTTGGGTTTAGTATTCAGGTGCCTCCCCGTGGCGCCGTGTTATCAGCGACCTCATCTCTGCTCAGGTCTGGCAAAGAGGCAAAAACGACTCAGCCTCAGACGTAAAAACGCTCTCAAACACGATAAAGAAATTGCCTTTTTCCAACTACGACCAATCCCCCCAATCGATCTAATGACGGAGCTGCTGCTAGCGCCGAACAATATTTCCAAAGCCACCCCCTGCGCTGTCCCACTTTGTGTCTGCCACCGCGAAGCCTCCGGAGCCTTGTACTGATCAAAGGCCGTTCCCTCCATCGTTTAAAGAAGAATGAAGGACGTCCGCTCTTATTACTCAATGGGTGGCCTTTCATTCAAACAGTTCAGGTCTGTGGGAAAGGCTCTGCGTGCGCTCAAATGGGCTGTGCAGTTATTCCTGAAGGTGAAGAAGCCTTTTAGACAGCTTTGTTAAGAATAAACATAGAGCTCCCAGCCACAGTCTTCATAAAATATGCATCTTTCCAAAGGGATGCAGGGCGTGTTTATGTGAAAGTCTGGATTGAGCCAGCGTCAGAACACGGTCTTTCACTTTTGGCCTTTATTTTCTCTTTGTATATAACATTAACAGAGGCAGTGATGACGAAGCGAAATGCTGATTGCACGGTGTTTGTTTACTTCAGCGATTTCTTCTGATGATGCCTGCAGCCTTTATTGTTCCCCGTGGCTCGGCGCGCTCTGCAAATTTCCCGCGGTGTCACAAGACTTTATGCTTTACTAAGACATTCTCAGAGGGCCGTTACCGTAAGGCCCTGTTTACATGACAGATATTTGTTTCTGGAAAGAATAAGCAATTACACGACAACGTTATTGAACCATTTGTTGCTGAAATGGGTGTTGTCGATGTGGCGTGCCCCCCGTTGTCACTATCAGTGCAAACACAAAAAGTCTAAGAGGTTGCATTTGAAAGTATGACTGGGTTTTATGGTTAAAAAGTGTAATGTTTTTTTCCCTTTTGCTATATGACCTCAAAACAAAAGGCAGTTCAAAAGTAGTAACTATTCTCTTGCTTTATATTTGCAATAACGACACAAAACAACAGGAGCAGCCGTGAAAGTATAACCCTCTTGGTGTAAAATGAGGCAGTTTCTTTTGGTTTTTAGGGCTGTGAATGGAGCATTTAATGGACTGGAGCTACTACTACTTGCCTCGGTCTGATTTATAGAGATTTGGCTTCAGTATCGGCCTTCTCTGACTGGCTGAGTGTAACATGGACACCTTAAAAAAAGACTTGAAACAAAGACATAAAAGGTGCATCATCCTTCAACACTCATTAGTGACATGAGTTCATCATCGAGAACTGTTTTTAATGCGACAGCCCTGGGACCTTCTCTGTCACATAAATGAACTCACGCTCTCACGGTTTCCATTATTCTTCAATAAATAGCTGCAACTGTCTGACTCAGTTTAAAGTGATTCACGTGTCCACTATTTCAAGGTTGTACTGCATTCGTCTTCTCAATCCGTCTTCAACACGTGACAAACTGGAATTGAGGGCACTGTTTTGTGTTTGTGAGTTCTTAATGTAGAGTTCTTTTTTCCTCTGGGGTTTACTCTGAGGTTGTTGAGGCCTTCAGCGTCATTCACTGCAGAATAAAGCTTGTTTTTCTTTAGATCATCATAATATAAATAGATTTAATGTGATTTATGTATTGGATTTACCTCCCTCTGTCTTTCTCCTCCTCTGTTCTTCTATTGCAGCTCATTATTTTCCTTGTGATGTGTTTTTCTGGTCAGTCTTGTACCAAACAGACTTCATAATATGTCGTGTTTTTGCAGTAAAGTAACTTCACACGACGCTCACTGCTCTGCCCAGTCGCCACTAAATATCTAGTTCTACTTCAGACGGAAAAAAAGTTCACTAAACTCTTGTGACCCTGTGTGTGGAGTGAATAGACTTGTTCAGAAAAAGACAACTTCAAGAACAGTATCTTTAGAAAACTGTTTGCGCTTTAATAATTCTGCTCAAAGAAACAAAAGGGAAGAAATGGGCGCTTTGCTTACTTGAATTCCTCTTGATTACGTTATTTTTATTTAAAGAAAGTATGGGAAGCAGAGCATATTGCCACAGTGTGTAAGTTGTCACAGAGACAAGCTTCTCAGACCGGCTTTGACTCGTAGTCACATTAAATCAATGGCAAAGTCAGCATCTTATCACTTAAAAAACACCACACGGAGACTTTATATCCGGACGGAGCCTGGAAAAACTAGTCGATGCATTCATTATGAGGAGACTGGACTGTAATGGACTGTCAGGGCAGGTATAAAAACCAAAAAGAGTCATCATATCACTGTCAGATCACTGCACCAGCCTCCAGGACCAAAAAGAGCTGATTTCAAAATCCTTCTGCTTTACGATTTAGGTCCAGAATATTTATCTGAGCTAATAACTCCACGTGAACCTCACAGGACTCTGAAATCAAGCTGGACCGGACGATTGGTTCTTTTTCAAGTCAGGATTAAACCAGCAGCAGGTTTTGATGTTACTCAACTGTGGAACCCTTTGCCAGCACTTTTAAATCCAAGCTTTTTAACAAAGTTCATGATAAAAAATAAATATATATTGATTTGACTTTAATTACAAGCATTGTAGCTGTATTTTTTCTCCATCTTTTGCCATTTTTTTCCAGTTGTTTTTAGATCTTTCATTGTTACACAAGAGACCAAAGTTTATTTTTACATTTAATCCAATTGCTGTTTGAACATCTCTGTCATTTTGGAGTCAGTCACATATGAAACCTCAGCTGGAAACAGGCTTATCCTCCGGCTGCAGAGTTTTAAGGCAAGGTTTCAAGGGACAGACTGCAGCCTTTCTACAATAATGTGATTTCTGAGTCTCTTGAGTCTCAAATTCAAAATATAAGTGTGAACATGTCCCAGTGAATACGTGTTTATGTGAGAATAGTGTCGTATCTGCAGCTTTAGTTTGCCTTCAGGTTTGTAACTGGACTCAAAATCCAGCGATAATAACTGTGGTTTCATGGGCTTTTATGTAAAATACTTCACAAATAAATTAAGCTTTCTTTTCTTTAATTAGGCAAACATTCATGCAGCCTGAGCACACAGAAACACCAGATCATGAATTAACTACCAACCATCTGTCATGTTGTTCTGACTCTCATGTGGAGCTTATTTCATTATCCTTCATATTTTTTTCTAAATGAATGCATGTGTTCGTTTGTTATTAGGAAGAGTCTTTACGGGAACAGTTCTTATTGGACTTTTGTGCTGTTAATGGATGAATGTAAATATCTGGCGGCAGGATTCAGCACCGAGCTAATATAAAAGATAATTACACACTGTTATTGATTAAGAAGAGATGAAGGCAGGGGCTGATTTAGATTTAATATGTTTTATAAATATGTGTTCAGGAGACTGTGCCAATCAAAGGACATTGTGAGCTTTCAGAACACCTTCAGTGGGACAGGTTTATACAGAATGACTCCTGAATAAGTTAAATAACCTATCAACATTATACAGTGCTGGAAATTATTGAACACCTCATGCATTTGTGAAATATATTGCATTAAGAATCACTCAAGGTCTTCTTTTAGTTTATTTTTTGTTCAGTTTTGAAACACATTCTCTGTTATTTGTTGACTGTCAAGAATTTAGTTTTGTTTTAGTTTTTTGTTTAGTTTTTCTTGTGAACAATAACCAAAAAAATAATAATTTCTATTTGTTTGTGTCTAATGCACACTTTTTGAAACACAAAACAGATTTTTACACAAATATTTCATGAAGATATTTGAGATTTTGTAAAAACTTTTTCCATCACTGTATTAGGTGTATTTCAAAGTTTTATACATTATGCAGATATAGTTTTTGGTATTGGCTCAAAATGGGTTTTATCGTCAGCATTAATAGACTCCTTAATGCAGCGTTTAAAGCTCCACACTTCTGTCTGCTAGTTTGTATAGCTGTACATTCAACAGTGGAGTTTGTTTTGTGTGAGTTTAGTGTAATTTGTGTTTCTCCTCATGTTAACTCTCTCCCACACGTCGCTGTGATTGGATGTTTAGCTCCGACTCTGTTTGACATGAACACAGCTCCACAGAGAAACACAGGGTGAACTTAATAAGATGATAACCCACTGATTTAGACCGGGACTGTTTGGTTTTGTCTAACTGGGAAGAAGGAAATATCTTATTAAAGTACATGTCCCTGGTTCAGAATTTGTGAGAAAATAGAGATTTAGATTCAAATTCAGATGACTTTATAAATCGCAGCAGAGGCAATTAATTTGAGCAGGAAATAAGACCAAAAACAGACATGACACAAGCAACATTAAACACACAGTTGGAAGAAAACACTGATCTAATAGAATCAAACACACATTTAAAACAACCACCGCTGCTCAAAGTGCTTTACAGGCTCAGTATGTGCACTTAAAATTAGAAGAAAGAAGTAAAAGAAAACAAAAAACGAATCAAAGAAGACAAGAACAATAAAATAGATCAAAAATAAATACAAAAAAGACCAGCTCTATTTGTGTTAAAAGCCAGTGCAAACAAATGGGTCGCTCCAATATGAAAATAAACATGTTTTTAATGTGGGATTGTATCATTTGTATAAATACATTTGACTTTCATGTATTTTATGTTTTTATGTAGATGTGCTGTTGGCTGGAGACGCTTTAACAATCTCTTCTACCTCAGGACTCAGAAGTAATTAATCCTGCACATATCTTCACACAATTACACTTTCTCAACAATCACAATGAGCCACTGGAGTCAATGT
The DNA here is from genome assembly GCA_036850595.1 of Rhyacichthys aspro. Classification (NCBI taxonomy): domain Eukaryota; kingdom Metazoa; phylum Chordata; class Actinopteri; order Gobiiformes; family Rhyacichthyidae; genus Rhyacichthys; species Rhyacichthys aspro. Next base: position 4,266,638 of record CM072150.1, on the reverse strand, counting down.
TGCCTCTAATGTTTGCCTTAACATTCACAGTTCAACTAAAATCAAGCAAAACAATGAAAGATTTTAAAGAGCTAACATTTCAGCGACGTTCATGGTCATATATTGACACTGACGGGACATTTGTTGTGGTAAGAGACATATGCTTCCTCTTAGAGCACTTTGAGAAAATATTCATAAATGAGGCCCATTACTGGCAGCTTAGAATTGGTGCAATAAAAAAGTGTTCACAGGCTGAGTTTATTTAAAAAGATAAAAATGAGTCCAGCATATTTCTGCCTCAAAAGTGTTGTGACAAGGCCAGCAATGTAGCCTTGATGACGAACACTTCACGAGAAGTAAAGACGTATCAAGGTGAAACCCAAGTGAGTAAAATATGAAATGTGATGTGTATGAATAGATTTCCATCTCAGTGTTTTCTTTCTGTGAAGCAGAAGGGCAGGTACTTTCTATTTTATTGTCAGCACACTTTATTTTTCACTTTCGATCTTTACTCAGTCACGTCTCTTTGTGTGTTATTGTGATTTCACTTGTTTTTTGTTTGCGTCTTTCTCAGTGGTTCCCCTTGTTTGTGGAAAAAAAAAAAAAAGAAAGTGGAGCGTTGAAAGAGAGCGAGAAAAAGTCATTTGGACAGTATCGATCAGCGGCAGCCCCCCGCAGATGTCTTATTTGTGCTGTAAAGCCCGGGACAAATGACACTCAGCTCAGAAGTGGAATTGACTCATACCTGAGGCATTAGCAGTGACACAGTCAGCACTGATTGTTTGGTTTTTTTGACGTAGACATAAAAAGACTGATGTTTTTCAAAAAAGCGATGGTTTGTTTTTGTAATTGGATGTACTCTTCTATCTTCAAATTGTGGCCAGGTTTACGACGGTCTTTCAATCCTAGACCTGACCTGAGTAATGTTAACTTTACTCCAACACTGTTTACAGAGATCCTTTGAGTGGATATGTGCCGGAAAACAGAGCAATCCTGACACACATTGAGCCGTTAAATGACAGAAGAAGGCCTAGTATTTCTCTGAATGAAGCACTTCCGATCGGACTCTTGACATTTATCCATCTGCTTTTATGTCACTCTGACGACAGAAGAACACTAAACTGAGACTGGATATGTCATAATGATCCTGAGAGTCATTGTGGAGAAACAACTTCTCTTGAGACAAATGAGCCATTGATTATTGTGTCTGGACCACAGCAGACCACTCGTCTCAGAGGCCAATTACCCAAGATGGCTGCTCGAGTGCATTAAACAGACATTATGTGCTGCAGACCTCATCAGACGTGAACTCTTTATTACTCTGTTTATGAGAACGTAGGGCCTTTTTATCTGTGCTGTCATGTCTTTGTTAATTGGATCCTGGAGGACGAGCTCCATGTGATGTAGCTCAATAAGTCAGTCGTTTTTTTGGCTGATGATGGGGTTCAGGTTTTAGGCGATTTATAATTCAGACTCATTTCAGCTGGAGGTGGTCCCCAAATGGCATGGTCCACATTAACTGGACAAAACAGAGAAATGTGATTGCATTGGACTCAGAAGGTCACTATTTACTATTCCCAGCTCTAGTCCAAATGTTCTTAAGCCATCAGATTTTTATTTTGTATTTATTAAGTCGGGAGAATGCAAATAAATGAAGGGAACAAATACTCCAGCTGTTAATGCAGAAAAACTTCATCAGTTTCCAAAGTTTCAGAACAAACTTTGCTCATTATACTGATATTTAACTACACTGTATGTCTTTGTGGGACATTTACGTGACGCCTTGACACAAAACCTGAACAGTTGTGTGAAAAAGAGAACAGTGATGCTACAAACAACACAACTGGCTGGAGACCAAACAAACTCCTGACATCGTAAAGTGATATCTTTTGAAAACATAACCTTATACACATTTGGACTTAAAGACATTATGCTCAGAGATAATTATTTAATGCAACATTTAAAAAAGTCTCTCTTGGTGCTGTTCGTTTTGCGTGAGTTTAGTGAAGTTGCGTATTTGTTTTTGTGTTGTCTTCCTCTGACTTGTTTCTGTGATTGGTTGTTTAGCCCCAAATCGTCTAAATTGAATGAAAAACACAAAGTAGGACAATGATATTCTGACGACGTGAAGCTTTGTGTCACTGGCTGAAGTTACACAACACCAGAAATGATAGTGCCCCCCGTGAGCCGGGCCAGAGGGGCTCATACACCACCCTGTGACATACAAAATAATCTTGATACCAGTGTGTCCCATCTGACAGAGAATAGATGAGGTGATATTTCTCTTCTGCCCCCGTCACGGCCTGATCCCACTGCGCTGTTTCATCACCGTCCTCTTTTCCCTTGAGTGGGATGTATTCCTTGGTGCATCCAATCCAAAGCAAACACAATCCTCTTTTTTTTAACGCCCATGTTTTCCGGACCACCCTCTTCTATTGATGCAGCGTCTTTTGAAATATTCAGTGTGAACCTTTCCTTTTTATTACCTGCGTATCCGATGGGATATGCAGCAGCGGGAGGCATCCGGCTATGCAGCTGCAGCGTGGGTGCAAATGAGAGTGGGAAAAGCTCAGAACCTTTTCTATTGGATTAATCCTCTTCTTGACACGGCCTTGTTTGTGAGCTCGGGTGGGCTGAGCAGGCCTAAGCCCCTCGCACCCGGAGGATTTGCCGTTCTGAAAAGTCTGCAGGGAGCGAACTGATGTGGTCAAATGCCATCGGAAACAGAAGCAGAGGTGGATGAAAAACAAGGGCACAGGGAGGGCAGATGTGATCAGAAATAGAGCAAGATAGAAGCAGAGACGAGGTGCAGTAAAGATGTGGCGGCGTTGACGACAGATGGAAGAAAGAAAGATGGAAATATGTGAGAAATGGAGTAGAGTCAATCCAGCACAAAGGTTTCTCGCCTAAAGCACGGCATGTTTGACTAATGTGAGTGCTCCTAATGAAACCATTTATTGTTTGTCCATTTATCATTATATTCAGTGTACAATGCAGCAGGTCTAGGCTAAACACTAGTTTTCATAGTCGCTGGACAGTCAACAGAAGCCACAGTGAAGGGTTTTAAACTGAGCCCAGAGTGAGTGCAGCCTCAGAGGAAGCTCCACTGTGAAAAGGAGGAGCTCTAAGCGATCGTTATCTGACAAACGAGGTCTGATTAATACAAGGTGAGCTGAAAATGAGACAAAAAACACCAAACACAAATCTGTCGTGTTTTAAATGAAGCTTGTCCTTGTGGTAAACAGTGCAATTCCAAAAATAAATAATGCTAAGTGTTGAGTAAACTCTAAGCAACAGGTGATTCTGGTTTTAAAGTCTTATTGCTCTCATTTCATTCATAGAAATACTGCTCATGTGCATCAAACACAAAAACTTGTGCATAAAAGAATGAGTTTGTAAAATGTAGGAAACTTCTGCAGCTCAATTTAAAGTTCATAAAGCAGAGAATAAACCAGAAATGAACTTCAGCCACAGCTCCAACAAGAATTAACACCTTTTTATTCCACTTAAGGCATCCATGTTTTTTTTAAAGTTCACTACCAAAACAATTCATCTGCCATTTGAAAACAGAACCTGCATTTCTCTAATGAGATCAGTTTATAGCCCACTCTTTGCAGCATAGTGGGAAAAACAATCCTCTTCAAGTTGAACAATATCATTCAGCGACAAAACAAAGGGAATTGTGAAAGGTGGAAAAAGAAGTAAATGGCGGGACATTTAGGAAATAAGACATTCAAATGTCAGATGTGCGATTGTGCGAAACAGAGTCAAGTCTTAAGAGCTTTTTGGATAACTCTGAGCTCACAAACACACTGAATAATGCAAACAACACAGCCTCCCACTTCTGCGACAGCGAGAATCCAAACAGAGCGTCATACCCAAGTGCACTCTTAGATTTAGTGTCATAATGGATTACACTCCAGCTATTTTACAATTAAACGCTCATTGGTTTAGTCTATGAAATGTCAACAGCTAAATTAATAAACACATCACGCTCCGGTGAAGAAAAAAAGTGTCGACACAAAAATACGGCCTGTTTTGTCCAAAGCCAAAATGCACCGGGAGGAATTCCAGACTAATTGTTTGCTGTAATAAAATGTCTTGCAGCATAATTCCACTTTATGGCAGCTTGGATGTTAATCTATTGTCTCTTTGTTTCCCAGTTTTATATGTGTTCGCAAATCATAACATAAAACCTGAACTACCAACAAGAGAGCAGATGTATAATTCACTAAAATCACTCGTATTTGATTGTGAACCAGAAACAGACTGTAATTAAGGGGTCTCATCAGTGTAAACAAAGACATAACTAAGGCTGTTGCTTCTAGTTCAGACACACTCTGAACATTATGACTCAGCTTTTAGTAATCAATACCACTCTGCACTAATGCTTCTTTAGAAACAGTTAATAACCTCGACAGTAATTACACTGTGAAGCATTTTTAAATGGACTTTATGTTGGATACCGTTTGACAGGAAACAGTTATTCAAAAATCATAAACCTCATTAAAAAGAGTCTCATTTTAAAGTTACACACTGGAGCTTTCCCTGTTTTCTGACATAGTTTTGAAGGAACGGGGCTTTTTATCCTTCACCCAAAAGACTTATTTACAAAAACAAACATTGGAGACAAAAATTACATGTTTTTTTCTCAAAATGATGAAAACTGGTTTGAAATAATTGATTGTTGCTGTGTCATTTGTGTATTTATCACTCAGGACTTAAATCAGAATATGGTTTTTGCTTTGTTTATCTTTGAATATAATGTCACTGACTCTCTGCAGTATAAATACTACAACTTAACCATAAATATTTAGCATTAGAGAGACTATATTTTACTCAAAACTACAGAAACTAACTAATAACTGCTTTTATTTTTATAAATTACATCCAGTGAGGTTTAGAGCTTACCTTAAACTCCTGAACTAGCTCTGAGTTTAGTGTCAGACCGATGTCATCATTCACCATCGTTCATTTACAATATTTATTTTGTTCATTTTGCCTTCTTTTGTCCATTCATCCTTTTCTTCTTTGTGCCGTTCTTCTGTGTAAATAGACCTACATTCAGAGCTGTATTTAACACTTTTTTAAGTACGATTTTTCTCTTTTCATTGTCTTTGTGTTGACAAGTTGTGTGGGCCACCAGCCAATGTTTAAGGATGGGATAAGTACGTAGTTTTAGCAACATTTGGAGATGAAAGTGCTGCATCTGATAGTTTTGTTAAGTTCATATACATCCACAAACTTTAGCAAGAATGTGTGCTCAAAAAGAAAAACAAGTGTGCTTTTCCTCCAGCAGTGCTCAGTTTGTCCTCTTTAGGCACCAGTATAAACAAATACATGAAGTGATGGATCATAAACTGGGTTCTATTGGGCTTAAATATCTATTTTTCAAGATGGAAAGACAAATTAAAAAGTTTTATTTTAGTGTGATCATACTAAAAACATTACTGTACAAATCCGTTCCATTTTCTCCAACTGTACGCTACATTTTACACTTTTTTATGTCAAATGTATGTTTTTATGTCATATTTCCAGGTTTTCCTGCGCTCTACGTTCAAAAATAGCTGCACACATCTCAGCGCCACCACAGCTGCCACACTTCCACGTCCAGGACACAAAGCCTGCTGCTGACTGTCTACAGCGATAATGATCTGTCACATCAGCTGCTTCGTGTCTATGCCCGGGCAACGCAGCCTCACAATACACGTCGACTGCTTAACGACCCCGACATCCCCGGCCCTGCAGTCAATTTGTCACCTCTGGCTGCTGCCGGTGTCCCTGCTCTGATTATCCCCCCGTACGTGTACCTCCCGGACGCTGCCGTTGTGGTTTGTCACGTCGTTCTCGCGGGACTCACTTTGTTAGTGTTTCACCGGGGCCCGATCCCGCCGCTCGGCTCTTTCGCCCTCCATTAATAATTTGTAAAGCCACTCTCTCCGTCCTCTCTCCTGCATTTCTGATTTGTTATGCGCTGCCATTCCCTCCAACACGACTCATTGGTCACTGTCCGCTGAGCTTTCTATTACCAGGCTTTGTCCTCACCTCCTCCACACACTGTTTGATCTCGTACTTTTTCTGTCATAAATGTGATCCTTCCTACAGTTTTCTTTTCATCTGCGAGGCCTTTACGGCACTCTGAGGCAATATATAATACGCCGCCTTATTTCCAGCGGAGCAGAATAGTGCAAGCCGGGTCAGTTTACATTGTCAAACAAGGCACGGAGCATTGAGGTTATTGAGGTTGAGTGAGGTACAGTTAGTAAAAAGTTCAACACTGCAGTCTGTTCATTGGATAATGCAATGAATTATGTCATCCAGGATGCACATTTACCCATAAAATATGAATCATAATATTGTATTGAAGTAGGGCATTGCTTACCCTTCTTTCCTTCAACCGACCCAACATAATTTCCCCAAGCAAATAGTCATATATTAATAAGTAACATAAATATAACATAAAGGTGAATTAAACCTCCTCAGTCTTTCTTTCAGGGAGATGTTCTTGACTTAAAAAAACATTAAAATGCCATCTGTTTAGGTGAAAATGAAGAGTGACAAAGACACAACACACGTATGTGGAGTAGTCTATGTTTTAAAGCCTTTTATTGCTGGACTTTGTGCTTAAACCACTTCAAACCTGTCCAGATCCATTTATAACCGATTTAATTTCAGTTTCTAACTTAAAAATATGTCTATAACCAGTTTTAATTGGGTCAAAACCTCATAATGTCCACTTTAAACTAATTTAAACCTGTCTAAATTCCCTTCTAACCAAGTTTGATTTTATTTTAAGTAACTTTGACTGTGCATTCTCAACAAAGAAGCCTGTTCCCGGTTTTACTGTTTTCTCTTCTTTTACTAATGGGATGCTAAATGCTAATACACTTGGGTAATCTACTCCATAATCATCAATAACAACAACAAACACATGAACACAACAAAATAGGAAAAATGCAATTCTAAGGTGACAGCTGCACCTTCCTAAAGCACTCGAATGCGTCATTGGCTCCATTGGACTAGCTTTCTCTCTTTAGACTAAAACAACAGACAAAACAATTAATCAGGTGCAGAGTAATCCAAAATATGTGTCTTTGCTGTGTATAATAAATAAGTAGACACAAGGCTTTATTTTGTTATTATACTTGCAGCAATAGACAACAGAAGGCAGTCATTTAAATAGAACTAAACTGACTGGGACATGTTCTGGGAAGTTACAGGAAGCCCCCAAACCAAAAAATTAAACTAACTCCTATGAAACAGTGTGTACCTCACAGGGCAAAACCAAAACTTGGATTAGTGTTCCTATCACTTTCTGTTCAAAAGTTAGAGGCAAGTGCCTTTTGAATAAAAACTAAAATGTTTCTGAGTTAAATAGACGTCTGAATGCCAACATCCAGACTTCTTTTGTGCTCCAAAATAATGCTATTTTTTCCCCGCTATTTCCCAGACGTGATATTTTGTTTGGCTCCAAAAATGGAAGTGTAATTGAGGCACAGAAGCGTTATGTGATTTCCAGTCGTCTGATTGAATCCTGTTCCCGCCTCTAATCTTCGACACGAGTGCTCTAAAACGCTTACATCCATTTTAATACAAATTGGAAACCATTGTTAAACCATGTTTTTAGGATAAATGCCAACGTGAACACCAGGCAAAATGACAACAGCAGCTGGGGAACAATGAAGATAAAAAAATAAAATACTATTGTATATTAATGACAGAACTGGCTGTACCATTGTGGGATATGGACAATGTTAGCGTGACTGGAGCCCGTCCCAGCAGCTTAGGAAGGGTACACTCGGGACAATGGCCGGTTAGTCACGGCGCCGACGGACATGGACAGACAACCAACCAATACCACACACTCGAGCGACCCGGGTTAGATTCCAGCTTGGTGCACAGTGGTGTCATTCCTCTCTCTTTTCACCATTTCCTGTTGTCTCTTTACAAAATAAAACAAACAAAAAGTGTGAAGCTGAGAATGTTTTGCGTCTTAAATGTCAGGTTTCAGTTATTTTCTGAATTTAGAGTCGAATCAAAGGTTAAAGTTGACTGTAGTGTGCATTTTTAACACTACAACTTTATTATCGTAGCTTCTGTCCATAATGTAACACACACTCTTAGGACTGTATCACGTTTCCTTCTTCGGAGTGGTTCAGTCAGAGCCGCGTAGCTATCGTCATTTCCATTTCATTTGACTCACCTGAGTGCACAGGAATAGAAAGACTGGACCGTTATTGGAAAACTGTGAAATACTGCACCTCTCCTTCTGGAAGTGAGTGTGTTCATTTAGTGTAGAATATCAAACGAGAGTTACAAGAAACTACACCAAAACAAAAATAACTGTGAGGTAAATGGCACCGAGACAAAACGGCAGATCACATCCAACCGCATGTAAATGAGAACTTCAAAAGGCTGGTAACATCATCTCTGTAATGTTCGAGGGGCTATAAAAAGACTAATTAGTTTTGTACCAACAGTAAAAGTCCTTTCCTTCCTTCACATGCTCAGTGACACTAAACAGATCGGGAGGACGCTCTGTAAACTCCACAATAAAATGGTGTCTCTGTCACAGACTATAACTGTCCTTCCACAAAATGCCTGCGCCGCTTGTTTGTCCACACTTCATAGACTTTCGTACTTTACTGACAAGCAATCTCCTGCAGCAGAAATAGCTGTCCTTATGACGTCCCTATAAAGCCACGAGTCACGTCGGGGCAGCTGAGTTAAGGGTAATAACGACAGCACAGGGCGAAAAGACAACAAACCCCTGTGTTCTGATGAGATGAAAAGAGGTTATTTCTATTACTGTGCTGTCATTATAATGGAAAATGCGTGTCATTCACAGTAAGTGGTGAGATTTGAAGCTGTCAGAGTAAAAGGGATTTCTAGGGTCTTAAAGAGCCCCAGGCAGAGGGTATCTGGGTCTCCACACAGTAAACTAGGGACACATAAGACGTATTAACCATGTCTAGATGCAAAATGTTCATGTTTTTAGGCCAAAGCAACTGGGATGGGCTCCTTTTCCCATTAAAGGACATTATATTATATACTGCCTTTATTATCAGCAGACTATAAGCATCAATCCTCCACAGTTTTCTTCTTTTTTTTAACCAAAACCTGTTTTTATTTATGCAATTCAATTTCATTTCTACAGCCCAGCCAATTGTGGATCTTTTGTTTTGAGCATCAGGCGTTTCTAGTCTGGTGACACACTGGAAAATTAGGTCAGCCACCTTTATTAAATATTAATCCTAGTGTGTAGAAAGCCATTAGGTTTTATGAAATGTGAGCTCAGCACCGAGACAATGGCTGCACACTGGAGTAAACACACATGACTTTTACTGAGTCTCTGCAGGAGTCTCTCAGTGTTTACATTATTCAGAGACAACAGGGCTCTGTGTCGTATGATCTCTGCGTCTAAAATTAATATATAACCGCACAAATGACGAATAATAAAGATGTGTTTAGAGCGAAAACATTTCATTAAAAGCACATTGAAGCCGTGGCAGCTCATTGCCCTTGCTTACTTTTTCATTAACACGCTAAAAAAGATAAAACCGCCGCCAAAGAGCGCTGCCAGTGTTTCATTTTGTGCCGCAATTTATGCATTGGCAATTATAAATGTTGTTTGACAATATAATACAGAAGATATTTCTGACAGTTGCTCAGTTTTTGCCAATCATTTAAAGTCATTTTGTGGGGATAATTGTTTATTTCTAACTGAATTTCTTTCGCCGACAGACAGTTACACATACATCGCTGAAGCGTGCTCACATCACTGTGTCTCGATGTTATCTGCCTCCTGGACGCACATAAAATATAGATCCAGGCTCTCAGCTGCAGATCACATACTCTGAGGGATGCAAATAAATTCTGACCATGTATCTGTGTCTAAGTCAGAATAATTGGTCCATGCGTTAAAGGGGAAGAAATGTGCTCCTACTACATGTGTACAGATACAGATCAGGACTCGGAAGAATCATTAGCTCTGGGTTTTCAGTATCGCAAAGCTACTCACAGGTTATTATCCAGATAAAGGACAGAAACGCAGCCCGTTGACCAATCAGGGACGACAAACACGCCGCCGGAGTCGAGGAGGACGGGAAAGACTGTGTGTGAAGACAGAAAAAAGAAGAAAAGTATCAGTCTATCTAACTTATTCATACTCGTGTTTATACTAAATGGCTCCGAAAGGGTTTTATTGTCTGCGTTATATTGAGATCAATGATGATTTTAACGAAACATAACAACAGAAGACTCCACGCTTATGTTGGTTGTTAGTTTTGTGGAAATAAAAAGCAAAAACGCTGCATTTCCACGAACTGAAGAGTCGATGATATGCGCTCGTTTTAAAGCAGACGACAACTTGTCAAGGAGCAGGACCAAAACCACTGTTTATAAAGTACTGCTGCATTTTTACTGCTGTTTTCTGACAGATTTGTTATTATACCAATGTCATATACAAGAAAAATAATAGTCTTGTTATCCGTCACAGATAAGTGTAGCTCTGCAGGTGTGTGTAGGATGATGTAGAGGCTTGAAAAGATAATAGGATAAAAGCTTGAGGTGTTTTAGAGCTCTAGCGAATATGGTTGTTCCATTTGATGTATAATATGTGCACAATTACACCTCCTGTCAGTTCTTTTCTAGCGTCCTGCCTGCACTATGTTGAATGATGTAACGTTATGTAAGTCAGTCGTGCCAATCCGAACTCATTTTACCCCATTTTGCTCCTTTCCTTTCGCAAAAAAGTCAATAAATCATTGGGAACTGGACCAGGAAAACACGTAAAGACACCACAGTCATAGAAAATAAAAGCACTGGATACTTATATCGTAGGAAAATGAATGATTGGTTAGAAATAAGTGCTGTGTGAGTCATTTGGAGCGTAGTGCTTGTCCTAGAGACCTGACTCTTCAAATCCCTCAGCTCTGACCCCGCTGTGTCCTATTTCCACGGCTTTCCATCTTCCTTTGTCATCCTTCTCTCCAGACACCTTCCCTCTATCACCTCCCATTCATTAGACTCTCCTTTCCCTCACCTTCCTCCAAACATCACCAACCGACCACACACCTCCAACAAAATAATGTCAGATCATCACCAGTGTCCCAGCTCTTAAATGTGGATTATTGACTGGCTTTTAAAGATACACTACGCAAACACACTCCTGAAATGACACTCTTTCCTTTCGGCTTTTTCCCGGAATCATTTATTGTGTCGTTTGACCTGGCTCCACACACAGCATGTCCCCGCAGGGCTGCCGTAGGTGCTAAAGAGCTCTGGAGTGAGCTGAAGCTTTTAGATATCGTGCCAACTTGGAAACAGTGCTGATGTTAGTAAACGAGGTCCTTGACTTCATTAACAAAGTGTTTTAGTGTTTTCATGCAGGGTTTAAAACCGGAGTTAATGTAGAGCCGTAAAAGAACGTAATAAATCCGTCGGAAAACTGTGAAAAATACGATGTCGTTTTGAAATTGAGCTCTTTGGAATATCCCTGTTCTGCACATAAAGCTCTGTTTATTTGCTTAAACTGGAAACAGGAAGCAGCCTTTAGTCTCATCAGTTTAATCTCATTTTCAGATCCGTTTGTCTCTACACATAGGTTTAATATGTCTGTGGTGAGCCAGGATCGTAGTGTTGATGGTTTATGTAAATAATATAACAGTATCAGAGCACATTAATGGTAGAGTGACTGGTAGAGCAGATGAAATCACTGTAAGTTGCATTGTTTACTATCGATCTATCAGCAAGTATATCTCCGTCTTAAGCCTCCAATGAGCCTGTAGCGTTCTGATCTTAATATTTTGCCACTTACTAATGTCCTGTGCCCCTCACTTACAGCACACAATTGCACTCAGTCGGACGCTATTTGCAGAATTTGGGATTTTTTGGAGGCTAATACCCTTTTGTTCTTGTTGGAAGCAGATATTGCAGAAGCATTGCAACATCCATAAACTAGTATCAGAGTCCACGAGGGACATTCACTAAGAACCAGAGGCATTTTTAGGAGCTAAACAGTTCACTTGGATATATTTTTCTTAGCTACTTTACAACTAATTAATTTGACATCAACACACCTGAGAACTAACACTGCTGCTATACATGAGTCTCTATAAAAGACGTCCATCTGTGTTTGGCTGCAGCAGTGTGGTCATATATAGTCCTAGTTTTGAAAGAGTCCCTCACAGTCGGTCAGAGCTGCTCGACCGTGGTCTGGTCCGATGCAGGGTCCGTCTCGTGGGAGTCGTTAGCTCCGACTTTAGCGCTGCGTCCTCGTAAAAAGGCGAGGGATTTGTGGCCATTTTAACGACATGTGTGCTCCTTAAAGCGTAAACATCTCTCTCCTGTGCTCCTTTCATCCCCGATACGTCAACACTCTACTTTTAATGTTAAACTATTACATTTAAGTGTGGTTTTGTGGAGAGATTTGAATGCTTTTGATGCCTGGCTGAGCTGATATCTTAGCTGCACTTATTGCGCTTTTTCATGTAACTCCACAAAGAAAAGGAAAAATATCATGCCTTTAAGAGCCTTTCCTACTTATCTTCTGCATATTATTTGTCTATTACTGTTCTCTCCACTGTCCATCTGGCTACTGTGCAACTTCAGAGATATTCTTGGGTAAAATTCCTCCAAATCCATTTATTTATGAAGTAGATTCTTGCAGTGTTTGGGGCTCAATGTATAAAACATGGTATGGTTTGAATAATGTGAGTGCTTGCAGAATAAGGAGCCAGCCCACGGGGATCCAGGACTGTTTCTTTGGTTTAGTCTTCTAAGTTGACCATGCCATTGTTTTCCACTTGTCTCTGGGTCCTGGATGATCTTTTCAATTTGATTATTTAGAGCAAAATGCAGACCTATGCTTTTTATCCTCCTTTTATCAAAATGTTTTCAATTTAAATTCAGCGTTCGTCTTCATTAGTGTTTTTAAAATGATAAGAGTGAATTAATGCTGCATCCGTGTGGTCCTGTAACCCAGGTCTGAGTACGGAAGTTGTTTTTCCACTTATTAGTTGTTATTTATTTGCGTTTGTCAGGAGTCGAGGACGTGTGAGTGTTTCTGCTGGAAATCGAACTGCATAAATACAATCTAAAAGTTTACAGCCCATCCACAACCACCCACAGTCTGACATAAACATCACAGCAACACTTGCACTGAAAAATGTACTTTACAAATGAAACCATTTCCTATTTTAGAGCCTCTTATTGAAAGCGTGTGACGTTATAGCATCTAAAAAATGACAGCTCGAGAGCAGTGTGGGTACAAAAGTGCACAGAAACCTGGCTGACAATAAATAAATAAATAAAGTAGAAAAGGTAAATGGCGTTCATTTTTACAGCGCTTTTCTGCCTTCTTGGGCACTCAAAGTCCATTCACACAGTGGTGGGAAGCCACAGAGAGACACAACAACACTGGAGGCAAAGTAACAACAATACGAACAGGGATCGAACATGAACCGAGCCACAGATAAAGTCCAGCTCTCTTCTTTCTGGTGAAGGCTGGTTCTGGTTAGTTCTGGTGAGTTTGACCATGGTTTCAAAGGTGTTTCGTGGCCTGTGGATAAGCTGCTCTTCAGTTCAAACCAATGCCAGCCTGAGCCCTTTTGGTTGGATTTATTTTTCTTCTTTTTTATTATTATTTTGTCTTTATGTGTGTAGAGAACAGTTTCATTAGAACTTTCCATATATGGGTTTTCTGAGATTCAGTGAACAGTTGAGCAGTGGAAAAAGATAAATTTGATTAGTGTCTCCATTTATTTATTTATTTATTTATTTATTTATTTATTTATTTATTTATTTATTTATTTATTTATTTATTTATTTATTTATTTATTTATTTATTTATTTATTTATTTATTTATTTATTTATTTATTTATTTATTTATTTATTTATTTATTTATGGTTAAAAAAACAACAACAACAACAAAAAAACACCCAGAGAGAGAACAAACATAACCACATTTGCAGCAGTGTCCAGTCGTGTAGACATCTAAAAGGAAAATAATCATTAAAATACATTATAAAACCTTTTATCTTAACAAAATCAGATATACAGCGTTTGGCAGACTTTACCGAGTTTTTAGAGTCCAATCTTTGTCCATTTGTCCATCTTTAGGTTCACTGAGAAGGTCATCTTTTCCCTTCTGTAAATGTCCATAGTTATCACTTTCCAGTCCATAACAGTTCATTTTTGTCAGCCACTTTTTGGTACATGATTTTAAAGTCCAGGGGAATGTGAGTTTTAAAGATCATTTTCATTGCCTTGTTGACCTTTTTCTAATAATTCTTTATGTTGGGACAGTCCCAGAAAATATGATAATGATTAGTGACCTGGCAGCCACATTTGGTTGGATTTTTCAGCAGCATAAACACTTAAACTAATGCATTTATGAAGTTGTTCTGAAAGTCGCGGTTATTATTGATGCCCAACTTTCTGAAGAGTGGCAATCACCAACATCAGTTCAAGCACATTATTGTACAATATAGTTGTTGTCTACAGAGCGATATGAACTATAATGATGACTGTGGAAGTGGCATTTAAACATTAACAAGTGCAACAGGTGCGTCTTGTTTTTCTCACACATAAAGTAAAATCACATCTTCATTACAGTCCTGGTTATGTTACTAACTGGAGATTACAACTGGAGAAAACCCATCCAAACTCATAATCACACATAAAGGCTCCACCGGGAGTCGATCTCATGACATTATTAAACATACCGTGGCTTGAGGGCCATTCAAAAATACATGTAGGCTAAAGTTTTTTTTAGCTTTCTTCCATCAGCTTATTGTAAACAAACCAGTCAACGTTGCACTATGACAGATTAAAGTAATATTATACAAACAAACCAGTGAATTAGATACATATATATAATACCATAACATGTTTTGATGCTAACTTCCTGCAGTTTTCCTGATTAGAGTCACATGGTGTTACTATGAAGTGTCTGTTTAATGTTGGATCAAGGAGGCGACTGAAATGGGCAGTGGCTCATGGGACAGTAAATAAGCAAATGTGAGTGACAGGTTTTTTGCTGCTTCTAAACTGTATTATGTATTTTAAACTTGCTCATTTGTCTGTACAGTATCTTGAATTTTAATAACATATTTTACGAGATATAGGAAAATAAATATCTTTAACACCAGAATTTATATAATGCTTAGTTCCTCTTTATTATCTCTTTGGGAAATTGAGCGTCTACTTCCAGGTGTGTGACGTATACTGTAACAGAGCGTATTAACTTCACTACAACATGACAGTGCAGCCAATTTGATGCAGAAAATATTGTAAAAGTTGGTCTTAACACAATGCAGCATCTTAGCTCTTAGCTCTATGTAAATCCACCTCTATTTTCTTGGGTTTTTTTTTTGTGTCCTGTTTGATATAAGTCACACATTTATATATGCTGTGTTTTTACGCCCTGCTTGCACATATTAATGAATAAAGCCAGAGTGGCGGTGTTTCTTTTTGATGACATCTCTTATAACACACTGCAGTATGAGGTGACATATGCACAGAAGCAGTTCATGTAAAAGAAAGCTTTATTTTACTATCTACTGGCTTAACGTCACGTGTTATTAAATTACATAATGCAGATGGTTGTTTTTTGTCTGCCTGCCAATGTGCCAATCAGATAAAATCAAAGTATCAGTGATAAAAGGAGAGAATTATGAAGGTCAGTGCAGTGAAGGGTGTTTGACGATCTTTAGTATTCATGGCGTCCCCTGCCTTCTGCTCGTTGTCGTCGTTATTCTAATTATGTGACTCAAGCCTGCTGGGGGCTGTAGTGTGTACATGTGCATATGGCAAAGTCACTGGAGCGACCGACCTGTTCAGATGAGGCCACGAGATCAGACAAGACTCGAAGGGACTGGAGAAGCAAGGTAATTTACAGTAATATCAGTTCTACCGTTAAATATTCGAAAAGGTCTTCTTAAAAATTAAAGAAAGTTGCGAAAATAGGAGCCTTAATGGATTAAAGCAACAGAAAATAGAAGGTATGAAAAGTACATACCTTCTATTTTCGGGTTTGCAATCTCAATACAATAAAAAATGTAAATAACTAAATTAAAATATAAATATACTATTTTTGTTATAGCTTAATCAGTGTGGTTGACTTGACACTTCCAACTGAACTCTGGTACGGTCCAAGTCCAAGTCATTAGTTCACGAGTCCGAGTCCTTGTGTGTGAGAATAAACCAGTCAAGTCCAGAGTCCAGAGTCCCGAAAATGAGCTCAGTGACTCAAGTACTTCATCTCTGTCAAATTGTGTCAGTGAATTGTCACATTTTATAATAACTACACACCAATAAGCTGTAGTAGAGCATTAAAACATATTCAAGTAACTATTAATGAATGAATTAACCACTGATAGATTCTGGAATATCATATAATACATTACTACATTAATTAATGTGCTTTGTAAATGATGAATAAGTAGTTACAAATACAAAACTAATCCTTATTAATGAGAATAGTGTGTTGTTATTATAAGGTGTAACCTATATGAATATCATTCCTGACCGTCCTATATGTCCTGTATGTCCTGTATGTTATCTGAATATGTTGCTAGCTCCATAAACGTTGATGCATATCCATGTCAAACATCCGGCGGTGGGTCCTATTTCCTGATGCGTGTGCGGATGTACACACTCGTGTCGTCCGTGATGGATGTGTCAGTTTTAGAGCGTCACATTATGGAAATCATCAGCCGCCGTATGAGTTGTGTGCTGTCTGACTTTGCGCTGGGACTGGATCGGGGCCTGTCAGCGCCGCCTGACGAAACCGGGCGCCATGGCGACAAATCAGCCTTCACCCGATGGAAATAATGAGAGCCGACCCGCAGGTGAACGTGTGCTTGTGTGTTCATGCGTGTCCCGACAGGCGGCTGGAGGGAGGACTCCACAATCCTCCAGAGATTAAAGATTTATTGATTAGCCTCTGCAGTCCCCCCTTCCTCTCGTCCCAGACTCCTCGGTTTATTTATAGTGGCTTGTGTTTTTGGCACCGCGCTGTGTTACCGACTCCCAGTGACCTGCCTTCCTTTGAAAACACCATTCCTCATTTGAGCCTTATCGGGTTTGCCGAGGGAAGAGCACAGAGCCAGTATAACACCGAGCTCTTCTCTTTTAGTCTTTTTAAATGAGGCCTGCGGACTACGAGGACCCTCTGAAGAAGTGCAAGCCTTATATTGTCCTGCACAGTCAACAGTAAAGCATTTAAGTTTCAAAAATACTGAAATTACATGCATCAAAACGTCATAATTTCTGGTTGGGGGCGTTCAAGAGCACCCTTTAACACTTCCCAGAGGTTAATGAGCTTTTAACTTTTAGCTCTTCTTCCAGTCAACTCAATGTGAACCTCGACTTGACTATTTTTTAATTGTACTTTTTTCCCTGCTCCTTTCCATTGTTTTTTTTTTTCCTGTGCTATGTTTTTTGCATCTTATAAATGACTGTATGCAGGTGTTTGCTGCATTTGTTTGTCAGTCTTGGCTCGTTCGTATCCTCACAGGACAGGATTGAGCCAGCATTAAATTGTTATTCTGAAACCTTAAATTACAATACTAATGTATGTGCCTTGAGAGAGAAGAGAGACTGAGCAACAGCATAAAATGGTTAACAGTTTGTATTTTGACGCAGCCGTTAAATGCACACAACACAAAAAGCATAAGGGAAGGTTAGTAATATCTTAAATTTAACTAATAACAGGTTCTAAAAGCTTCAGCAACATTTAAACTCAGAAAACCATCAACAATGCAATGAAGGTCAGGGAGTTCATTTCTTGATATTCAATATATATCTCAATATTATTACCAGGCAGTAATAATAAAAGACACACAGACGGCATCTAAACATGTGCAACAAGAGAAAATGGTGGTTTAATACAATAAACTGCATTTAATCCATTTAATGTTGACTGTATACAATAAATCACACACTGTACTATGATCCATCTGTGACGCTCCAGCTATTTTCGTCGCAGTAAACAAGTGGCTGGATAATTACACCGTTGTGAAGTTCTGATAATACCCACTAAACTCTGCTGTTCATGTTTAATAAGTTGAACTGGCACCATTCTGTTGTGTCTACTCTGTAAACTCCTGGAGCCCATGCTAATTAGCCTCTACTGCTAATGTTCTCCAGCCACCAGCCGCTAATTTTCAACGGGAACGGTATTTTTTGGATAGTTTTGGAAATGCATCTGTCTTCCTTTTGTCTTTCAGTGGGTATAAAACCTAAGAATGTAGTGTTGCTTGTGAACTGATGACACTATCTCCAGTCAGAACCTAACCTCATGTGTGCTCATTGGCTGAAATGTCTGTGACTTCCTGGTAAATCCTGTTACTTCACCTCAAACACGTAAAACCAAAGCCCTTTGATGCATTTGTGTACTTCAGTAATGTTTTTGGGAGGTTGAAGCTGTAAAATGAGAGAAAATTGTAAAAACTCAGTGTACACAGACTGTTTCGAGCATTAATAAAACACAGATCTGTACGGAAAACGGTTTGTAGATATGTATTTTTATCTAAAGACACATCCATATATCTAAAAAAGAGACAAGTGTGAATGTGGCTTGGGTTTTTAGACAGTTTGTTTCTTACTCTTAACAAATGAGGCCTGGCTCAGCAGCACTTTGACTCAACATTTAAATGTAAGTGCTCCTCCACAGGGCCACAAACGCCCGAGCCCGGCGCGCTAATGTTGTGATAAAAAAGAGTCGTGCGTAGACATGTCGGTGACTGCGCCGCGGCTGTGTGTATTTGACAACGCCAGTGTTCAGAATATGAATGAATAAGGAGCGATGGGCTGACACTTTGTGGAGGCGGCTGAGCTCTTGACATCGCACTTTGTATTTTGGTGTGCTTCAGACTGCAGGCTTTGTGCATCCAAATGTGTGGCTGGTTCCACAGAGACACAGCGGCGGTGCAACGTGGACTCTGGCCTCTGAGCTCCACACAAACCCGTATTCTGACACGAGGAGAAACACTCAGCACTTCGTGTCATTGTGCTTTTGGATTGAAAAAAAGAAAAATGCAAAATAGGAAAGTTTCTATTGAATGTTGAGAAGTTTTGCTGGAGCCTGAGGAAAGACAGCTATAGATTTGCAGTTTTGTTTGCTCTTTCTTGTGGCTCGTGTCAGTCTTTTCTAATGCACAACAGAGATATTAATGAGGATTTGTGTCTGATGTAGCAGTTGTTGTCCATCGATACTGTCATTACCAATAAGTCAGAGTTCAGTTTTATGTTACTGTCTCTGTTGGGAAATTCATCCTCCGCTTTAACCCATCCATCATCCGCTGCCACTGGGGTAAACCTGTCTGGAGCAGTAGAGCAGCTCCAGATTCTGGGCCAGTATCTTGGTCCTGGCACCGAGCATTAGCCTGTGGTCTGCATGTTTATAAAGGGTTGGAGGGAAAACCAATGCACCAGGAGGAAACTAACAGACGACAGAAAGACACTGCCCTCACCGGGGAAAGAAATGAGTCTGTGAAACCAGAAAACACAGATCAGGTGAGTCTGGTGTTTGTTAAGGCAGAGTTCACTTTCCACACATCGTTATTGATCCATGAATATGATCGAACACAATAATAACACGGTGGTTAGCGCTCCTGCCTCAGAGCATGAAGACTGATGCTTGGGGAGATGGAACCCATGTGTTTAAAGTTTAACAATTGTCAAAACTGATTTTAGACATCATTTAAAGGTGTGGTCTTGGCTTGGATCATATTTTATTGAATGGAAAAGTACTGTCAGACGCAACCAGTCTTTTATTTATAAAATTTGCATTCACTATCCAATAACTAGTCAAACAAAACCCAATCATTTCTGGTAAAACAGGTAACCTTTGACTGATCTTGTTCGCTCTGGTCTTGGTCTCAGTCGTTCTAAAGAGCTTTTATGTCTTAGATTATGTCGTTACACTGCTCTCACTTTGAACTGGGCTCTGAGTGTTCACAAAGATCAGGAAATGATTAGGTGGGATCGCCATGGCCTCGTTTAGACACTAAACTGTTGATGCTGTGCCAATTTTAAATCAGTGTGCATTGTTAAAAGCAATGTGAACGTGCCAAAGTCCAAGCGGCTCTGGGTCACTGGGACTGACAGAAGTGTTTAGTAAAATAAATCCTTCTACAACATGAGTCATTCGTGAACAGGTTTTAGACGGATTAGATTGTTGCTACAAAGATAAATAAAATCTGTTCAAATCCAACTACAACCTGTTCAAATCCATCTAAAACCTGTTCCATCCTATTAAAACCAGGTCAAATTCATCTAAAAACTGTTGAAATTCACCTAAAACCTGCTCAAATCGACCTAAAACTTGTTCTAATCCATATAAAAACTGTTCAAATTGACCTAAAACTTGTTCAAATCCAACTAAAACCTGTTCCATTCAATTAAAACCTGGTCAAATTCATCTAAAACCTGCTCAAATTGACCTAAAACTTGTTCCAATCCATCTAAAACCTGGTCAAATTCATCTAAAAACTGTTCAAATTCACCTAAAACCTGCTGAAATCAACCTAAAACATGTTCCAATCCATATAAAAACTGTTCAAATTGACCTAAAACTTGTTCAAATCCACCTAAAACCTGTTCCATCCAATTAAAACCTGGTCAGATTCACCTAAAACCTGCTCAAATCGACCTAAAACTTGTTCCAATCCATATTAAAACTGTTCAAATCCATCTAAAACCTGGTCAAATTCATCTAAAAACTGTTGAAATTCACCTAAAACCTGCTCAAATCGACCTAAAACTTGTTCCAATCCATATTAAAACTGTTCAAATCCATCTAAAACCTGGTCAAATTCATCTAAAAACTGTTGAAATTCACCTAAAACCTGCTCAAATCGACCTAAAACTTGTTCCAATCCATATAAAAACTGTTCAAATCCAACTAAAACTTGTTCAAATCTATCTAAAACCTGTCCAAATCCAAATAAAACATGAAAGGAGGACATTGATGTTAAAGATAACTTTTGCAAGACTCAAATGAAAATGAAATCTCACATTGAAAACTGAATCAAACCTAATTGTCACCATCTTCGGCCTCTGAAAGGATTCTTATGAACTATCCCATCATCTTTTTGACTTTGACACCACCGTCTTAGATTAAAATAAATAGTTTAAATGAAGCTGCTCTCACTCATTGCGTGTAGCCCACTGCCTCAATGTAAAAACTCAATGTAAAAAACACTCCTGAGGCGTTAACGTGCTCACAAGTGAAAATGACACGCCTCACTCACTGGTGTTAAATGTTACACTACGTGAGTTAATTTAACACCATGGATTTTTCCAACGTTAATATAAAGCATTTGGAGAATTCTATTGGATTAAGAGCAGTGAGGTGTTATTCTCTTCTACCTCAGGCTTCCATTCAATCCCCCACTGCTTTTTCTGATTGTCTCTTCTCCATCTCGGCGACTGCTGCTAGATTAAGACAATACCTGCAGCCCCACACCTATAGAGTGGAGGAGGTGGAGGAGGAGGTGGTGTCCTATACAATATCCCTTTGTGTTGGCAGTGCCGTCGGATGAATCCAGAGAATACCACAGCGCCTAAAGGGAAGAGTATTTCCTTTTGCCGGTAATAGATTGGAATATATTAAGCGTCAGATGTTTTTTTGCAATTCATCCTCAGCTAAAAGATAATTTAGTGGAGATGCCGTGAGCCCCAGCAGAGCATCCATGTTTAAAAATCCATGCACTTAATTAAAAGAATATATTTCATTGCTTCACTCCACAGTCTGGTGCGTGACAAATGTGTTAGTATGGATCGTGGACGGGGAGAGCTCATCTTACATTTACCAGGCTGGGCCCAGTGTGCGTTGGATAATGGATGTGCTAATCCAGTTTCTGATTCCATTTGGCTCATAAACAGGACGCGTTGGGCTGATAAACATGCAGCACCTGGGGAGCAGAACACCAGCGAGGTTAAACAGCGTGATTGAGGAAATAGAGAGGAGCGATGGGGAGCGCTTACGTGATCAGTTTAAAGGTGAAAGAGATTTAGAGGAGTCTGCTGCAAAATGGAATATAACATTATCACGACATGGCATCGGTGTGTAATCCTTTTACATCCAGAGTGGGTCCTCGTCCGTGACTTCATTACCACGAGTCCATTTTCATACGTTTTCACATCTTTAAAGTCCGCACCGAGAATCAGATCGGTTCGATTAAGTCACGTCCGCACCTTTTAAACCCGGAACAATGGGTTTTTTCCTGATGTTCTGTCGAGACGAGAGGCGTATTTTAGCCTGTGTTTTAATAGATGACATCTTAAAGTCTTGTTTTTCAGATAATTCCTGTTACAAAATGCTATTAGATGATTTAATGGCTCTCGAAAATCACATACTCTGTTTAAATCTGTTTTAAAACTGTAATCTTATACGGGCCTAGGAGTATAGTTTTAAACCTCATGTGACTTCAGAGAGGTTTTAGTTGGATTTTGCAGAAGAATGAGGAAAATGTGATTAGGTTTTTCTTTCTCTTGGCTTTTGTATGTCTTTTTAATGCCTCCCAGCAACACAGACAAGGATATGCAGTGGTTTTAAATCAGGCAGAGAGTCACACACAGCGACAGGGCCCATAGATCTCTGTATGAAATATAGGCCTTTTTCACCAAATATTATTATACCCATGTGTCACATTCTGCAGAGTTATTTAGTTTTGTCCTTGTCGTATTGTACAAATATGTGTTCCCGGGCATTTGTCTCTGAAACTAGAAACAGCTCACTTTCTCTTGAGCTCATTTCATAAAACTTTTTTCACTGATTTGCAAAAGACGAGAAAAAAACACACGTTAAGTGAGCGTTTTGTAAAATATTACTCTTACCAATTATCATTTCCAATGGAGTATATTTCGAAATCGGTTTATGGAAATCCAACCACTGATTTTTGGAAAGTCTTTTGCTTTGAATAAATCTCCTCCACTTTAAAAATGTTAAGTCTGTGGTGCTTTTTAACAATCCTACAGCTCTAGCCTGAACTGTACAATCACTTTTCTCATTTCTGGAGGCTTTGTGCTCTGATGTTGAGACTGTCAGCTGTGATTTAGAGTGAAACATTTAACACTCATACACTCGTTTTTACAGACGATGTTCTTGCCCCGGAGTCTTTTACTTCCAGAGGCTGAACCGGGCGTTTTGTCTCGTCAGTGGAGATAACGCTGAAAGATGAGAGAAAAGTAAATGTAATGTAAAATGTTCCACCGGGGTTTTGAGTAACTCTCTTTGTCTGACTCAAGAGTACGTCACACTCTGTAAAAAGTCACCACTCTTAACTCTACCGTGTCTGGAATAGTGTTAACGCTCTGTGGCATTTTACGGCAAAAGAATTATTAGAAATGTCAGTGATGTTCTTGTTATGTCTGTGTTTATCTACAGCTTTATAACATTAGAGAAGACAGCAAGGTGCCATTGTATTTAGAAATGGAAGTGTGCAATGCATTTACCATTTACAAAAGGGCTTTAGGCACAGTTCAAACAATATGAGGCAGTGACATCTGGTTCAATGCATGTGTGTGCTGTCAGTGAGTGTGTAGAGAACATTAGCTCATTATGTAGCTGCTGTATTTATGAGAGATACGTACAACAACAAATCCTAAAAGCTACATGATGGTACAATGCATGTTGGAATTACACAAATAATAGGTAAAAAAGTGTCTAAAAAGTCTAATTAGAAGAAAATGTGCACTCAGAGTGAATGTGTGATGGTGCTTTTAATTGAAATTTTCATATAAAATACAATGTTAATACTAATAAAGCTAATAAATTAGAAATCCAAAAGAAGTTATGTAAAATAGCACCAATACAAATGCCAAGTGATCAATCTAGGCCCTAATTAAACGAATAAGGCATGTTTCCAACAGAGCTTTGAGACACTTTTAGAGGTGTTATTGTCGAAAGTGGAACGAAACGTTTAAAATAAGTGCACCGTACCACAAGAAGACAAAGACAAAAACAAAAAATATACATCATGGCACAAACAAAGCAAAATACCATCAAATAAGACAAGGGACAATTAAAAAAAAGGTTGAAATGCAATAAAGCAGTAACATATGTAAAGTAAGTATTATTAATTTATGGTATTGATCATAGTGATTAATATAGATGAAGAGGATAGATCAGAGATTGGGCTAAATTATTAGAAAATTAGAAAAGAAAGGAAGGAAAGGAAAGGAAGAAAGGAAGAAAGAAAGAAAGAAAGAAAGAGGGATATTTATTTATTTATTTATTTAAGAAAAGGTTATCTGACAAGGCATCTGGACGTAGGTTTGAGGTGAAGACGTTTGTTTATTTATTTATTTATTTATTTACTTTGCGATAAACAAGAAAAAACGCTACATGTGCTTCTTTTTTTAACTCAAAACTTAGCGTTTATTCATATCCTCCAGATGCACTGTGGTCCTTTTGACGACGTGAATGTCTCTTAACTCGTGCCATTCTCACCTGACGTGTGTGTGTTACCGCTTCAGTGGAAACGCGCCACGATACAAGACAGAGTTACAAACAGGAACAAGAGACTGGAGTGACTTCCTCCTCACTTCTTCTGTCAGATCCACACGCCACTGTTCCGCTGACCAGACATGTGGCACCTCAAAGCCTCCCGCTGCCTCCGAGAGCTGGGATTTCCGAGCCTTTACCGACGAAAGTAGGTCAGAGCGTGGCCTTTCGGAGCCGAGAAGAGAGCTCAGCGGCTTCAGGAGCTGCTCAGGTCTGAGTCGGAGGATAGAGGCGTCTCAGGAAGGCTCATGGGGCTCAGTGTGTCTGCTGGACTCTGAGGATATTACCAATAACCAATACAAAATCGAATAGTTTTGTTTCCGTAAAATGCAGTGAGTTTGCGTCAAAATGTTAAATTGTGGCACCGCACTTTAGCACCTTTAGGCGTTTTTTAGTGACTTGGAACTGAAGTGAAATGTAGGTTGTGATTTTAAGAATGATTGAAGAAGATTTCTCTCAAACAAATACAACAATACTCTTTTAGTCATGTGCGAAACTAAACTAAATTAATCATTATTTTTGTTCTAGTCTCTATGCAAAACTATGCTTGTCTATGTTTGGGGCTACAAGTCTTCTACTGCTGCATGTGCAAGACTAAACTAGTGAATGTGAAACTATATCAGGTGTATTTGTGAGAATATTCTAGTCTTTGTGAGAGATTATTGTGTTTACTATACTAGTCTAAACTCTCGCACATGGACTAGTATTTCTTTATTGCCCCGAGGGGAATTTATCTTGCACCAGAAGCTCAAAAAAAACAAACAAACAAACAAAAAAACAGATACATTCAACACTGCAGACAGGACAACACAGTGGAATATTATTAAAAAGCACAGAAGACAATAAAAACAACAGTGAATAAATAAATAAATGCATAAAAGAAAACAATATACAACTGTAGGCATCACAGGAATAAATTGAGGGATGTAAAGTGTAAATAAGAATAAAAACATTACCTGATTTGATTGTGCAGATGGATACAGTAGTACTTTGTGTGTAAGAAATAGGTTGTAGTTTAGTCTCTTGTAAATGTGAGTCACATCAAAGACAAATCTCTGTCTCACCTTGTTGTTGACAGTAAATATTAATCTTATCTGACCATGTGACACATAAATGCAACACTATGCACTAACACAGGTGGGGTATAACCTATAATTGCAGGGCTAAAGTTTTGAAAAAAAGGGAAGCATAGAAGAACGGTTTCTTTTCTGTTTATCCTGGAGCTAAAAAACAAAGACAAAACTGATTATGATCATTTTGAAAAACTGATTTACCAGCGTAAATCATGTTGGAACTTGGAGATTACACAAAATCCACGGTTATTTTGATGCGTCTTATAAATAATGGCTTTCCTGGTGTCAAATGATGTATTTTAAGGTGAAAAATAACAAATGCGAAAATGACGGCGCGACACAAAAGTGAATCAGAAATGGTTTACTGCTCCCCATCGACTTCTGCTTTTTTTTGGCTTGTTTGTATTTTTATTTTTGTCAGATTTAGGAGTTGGGAAACACCAGTCTTCTTCTTCTTCTCTGTTGATGCCAGCAGCACATTGAGTGTATGTGTATATAATCCTCCAGCCTCTGTATCAGGGGAGAGCAGTTTCTTCTCTGCACTTCATTTGCATTTTTGGACTTCCGACTTGTCAAAATCTGCCTTGAGTTCACCCACACAAATCCAATCTTCTGCTGGATCTGCTTTTGTCACTCTCTCTCAGTCACAAAGCATGATACTAGCATTGAGTTACATAATTAGTAATGTTTTACTCAACTTTTCATGGATCATGTAAAATAAACACAGGATCATTTGGCAAAAATACACTTTATATATATTTCTCTTTTTGACAATTATTAACTTTTGTGAATATGTGACTTTTTTTAATGTATTAAATCAGGCGTGGGCTTTGCTTGACTCTCTCTCTTCAGTTTTGCAGGAACTTCTTATAAATACATACCCAATGAGAATAATAAAATCCCCTGCATCAACATCTTTCATGCTCCAACAACACAGAAAGAGGTTTTGCACAACACAATAACGTAAATCCATAAAGATTCTTAACTCTAAAAGACGCTTTTAGTGACGTAATCTTAGAAAATTGTCAGCATACAATCATATTTTTAGTTTTATTTAAACGTAAGAGTAGTTTACAATAAAAAATGAGCTGTTTAGAACCATTCTTTGCACAAATAAATGCTCCTAAGCCCCTGACTCTTTTCTTAAAGCTCCACCACCTGTTTTTTTGTTGGTTTTTTTTTTTCATTCCAGCCTTAATCCCACCACTCACCCCAAACAGAGACCTTTCCTGCTTTTCTTTTATTAAAAAAAGGTAAAACAAGACACATTTTCTTTCGCAGAATACTAATACATTACATCAAACTGTAGTTTAAAGCTTACCTTTAGCTCTGAACTATCTGAATAACCACTTTCTCTGTATTATTAGTAGGCATCACTTCCTGGTTGAGTCAGTGTGAACCAGTGGGACGTCCCATAACAACATGTGAGCAGTGTGATTGGCTAAAACTTTCGCTTTTAACTGGACACAATTATAAAATATGCTATAAGGTTTAAACACCTTATACCAAGTTGCATACTTCCTGTTTAAGAGCTACTTTTGTTCTCAGTTTGTCCCTTTTCATCAGAATAATACCGCAGCTCGTTGCAGGAGTTGTTTAATCCTCAAAGGAGCTGATAATTCTGTAGTTGGGACAGATCGAGTACTTTTTTACCCTTCTGGGACACCATACATTACAACATATGTGTGAAATATATGCAGTAAAGTAAGAATGCTATCAACAATATGCTATTTTATCAATTTACAAAATGGATTCTGACGTGATCTTGATCCCAACATCATGGAGTCTGGCCTGGTCCCGTCTGGGATTACACGGTCTGGTTTAGCCTGGTTCCTTCTGAGATTTGAGGGTCTGGTTTAGTCCAGTTTGGCCTGGTTTTGTCTGGGATTCTCCAAAATCAGATCCTTCATAAATTGAGACAGGAACTGCTCGAATGTTGTTGTTTTGAGGCAAAGTCAGACCTAATATTATCTTCGGTTCTTTCACTTTGCATTTGTAAACGACAAAAAAATCATGTACTTTATAGTTTACTTTACTTTTTATATCCACACCTGAATAAAACCTGTGCACAGTACTTTCTA
The DNA here is from genome assembly GCA_036850595.1 of Rhyacichthys aspro. Classification (NCBI taxonomy): domain Eukaryota; kingdom Metazoa; phylum Chordata; class Actinopteri; order Gobiiformes; family Rhyacichthyidae; genus Rhyacichthys; species Rhyacichthys aspro. Next base: position 4,238,986 of record CM072150.1, on the reverse strand, counting down.
TCACTATCTTCAGGGAACTTATTCTCTTATTATTATCACTTATTATTAGGAATGCTGTGTTGTAAAGACATAATAAACCTTTGACACAGATATTTACTGCCACAGACCTGTTGATCCCACTGTGAACTTAAACTAATCCATTATTTAATAACTCATGGTTCGACACAGTGTGGATAGAAGCTTTAGGAATGTCTTGATTTAAAGTCAAGAAGAAGCCGGTCTCAGGTGAAACACTGCATGGGCTTTGTTTACTCTTTGAAAGATCAAGACTTCAAACAAGGAAACTCACATCAAACGGGTTTTGACAGTCGAGAGCAGACTGAGGGAATTTATCCACTCGAGAGTTTTTCTAATGAAATATTAAAGCGCCGCGAAAAAACACGGCTGTCAGTTTTGCAAATAGAAAACGAGGAAACTTTAGTTTTTGTTGTTGTTGACATTTGTTTTGGGCTTTCTGCTAAAAGTCCATTACAGTCACAATGGGACGCTCTGTATTATTACTGCAGGCTTCACCAATCATTTCACAGACAAAATCTAATGGTTTCGATTTTTATTTAACGTTCCTTTCCGCTTTTGTGCTTCACTTATTATTAGCGTTGTATTCCTGTATGAGAATAGATCTAAATGTATTATGTATAATGTGATATTCCTGGATGTCTCTATAGGGTTGTATGTATTTTAATAAAGACTTTTTTTGGTGCTCTGGTGCGTTCTGTCACAGATTTCTGATGCTGCAGGGATCTTTGGCTCCGGTCTGCAGCGGAGTGTGGAGACCATATGGGCCCCTAATTGAGCATTTTGAACGAAAGGCAACGGGGAGCAACAAACTATTATTAATTCCCTTTGTGTCATTTTGCTCATGTGTTGTTTGCATAATTAAAATAGAGTTAAAACTTTGATGCCATCGTTTGTTAGAGATTTTCAAAATATGCAAGTGTAAGCACAACAATTCACATTCACATTCCCCCACATCCACAATTATAGAGATGAATAAGGACAGAGTATGGGAAAAGTGATATTATGCAATAGAAATACTGAAGTTACAAGGAGTAAAATGCACTAAACTCCAGAGAGTCAAAGTGGGACTCATTTACAGCCTGAGACCAGTCCTCATTAAACTTTTCACTGCACAAAAAAAATAAATAAATAGAGAAAAGGGAAGCAAAGTGAAATGTGGATAAATACTGGCAATTTATTTATGAGAGGTTTAACGCGGCAGAGATAATTGCACCAAAAGAGTCGGGGACGGAAAAGATCAAATCAAGTGGTGCTTAACGTTGATTCATCAGTTTTTACTTGACTTTTCAATGTTGTTAAAAGTATTTGAAGTTATTATATGCATTTGGTTCGGTTTATTTCGTAAGGAAACATTTAACAACAATTCCACCTTGTCGTCCGTCCACACAAATGCATCACCTTTTATTTTCACTTTCAAATGATAGTTTTAGATGAATTTTGCACTGTCGAAGCCAAACAAACTCAAAAATGTTCTTTGGTTTCTGCAAGGTTGACTTTTTTTGTAACTGTTTCTAAGTTTCTGGTTTTTAATGTTGTTCTTAATTGTTGTTTTTGAGTATTTTAATGATTATATGTCCTATTGTGTTTTTTATGTATGTTGTAAGGCGACCTTGAGTGTCTATAAAGGCGCGTTATAAATAAAATGTATTATTATTAAGTCTGTAGGGTGTCATTCGGACGGTAATATTTAGCGAAATGCTCTCGTCTGATTAAACTAACCGTTATTGATCTGAAAAACTGACGTATTTGTTCCTAGAATAAACCAGCGTCCTAAGCAATGCTTGCAGTTCACAAAACACGTTATAAAAAAGGAGAATTTTTTAATGTTCTCCAAAAAAAATCAACTTGGGGACTGATGTTCTCCTGGGAGGTGCATCAGTCTCTTTCACATGTATCTGATTTCTAAACCTATGCACACAGATAAATTCAAAACACATTTACTATAATAGACAACGAATCCAAGAGCGATGATGAGATAATTTGTCTTGGATGAATGCTTCAGTTTGTCGACTTCCTTCTCATAAAGCGCTCGTTTTTTTGGGTTTTTTTTGCTCGTACTCCGTGCTCCGCTTTTGCATTTAACTATGTTTGTTTACAGCCTCGAGATTACGGCTGAATCCAAAAAGGTTTATGTAAATCTCCAGAACGTCTCCCAGGACTTCAAAGATTTCCAAATGTAGAGTTGCGTGAGCTTTCCAGAGTTCACTCGCACCTCGGCGCTGTGTCGGTGCTGCTGACAAAATGTTGCAAAGGGGAGTAAATTGGATCATGCTTACTATGTAAATTCATCCTGTTTTCAAAGAGCCTACGAGCCTCTCTCATCTCTGACGGGGAACATAATGGGCCGCCACCTGCTGCAAAACCAGATCAATGTGTCATGAATACATTTGAGCGCCGCGTTATTGGCGCTTTAATTTCGGGCCCGGTCATGTGAGACGCCTCGAGTGACTCATCAAGAGCGCTCCGTGTCGGCGGGAAGCCCCCAAGTGCTGCCATTGAACGCAACATGAATGTCCAACAAATTATTCTTTGTTTGTAACACTTTCAGGGCTTGTGCACAGAAGACAGGAAGAATATTGAGACATTATGACGTTAATTTGAATCAAAATACACATGGTTTTTAGTATTGTGACTTATTCTTTATGCTTTCTGTATTTGTGATGATGTTTGTGATGAGAAGAACAAAAACATAGATGCATTTGTTGGTTTAATTGACGAGCAGTGCTTTGCAAATAAACAGCCAACTGTTGCTGTCCTTGGAAACTTAAAAACTTGATAAATGCACATTAAACAGACTGTACCTGATGTTTTTCTTCTAGTTCGGGAAATGATTTAAACCCCAAATAGTATATTGTAAAAAACGCCATCTACTGTTGTAATAGATGATTTTCAGGAAAGAAAAACCTTGGCTAATCACATGCTCGAAAAGGAGCGCTCCCATTGGTCGACACTTGTCACATGACGTTCCAGGAAGTTTAATAGCTGCAGATAAAGTGTATTTTCAGCTGAATATGTCTTTTAACAGAGAAACAGCTGAAAAAAGAAAAGCATCAACAGAGAAAAGGGAGGCAACGTAAAACACAGATAAATACTGTAGGAAGAACATAGGAAAATAGGAAAAATTGGTCTTTTAATAAAAGAAAATGAGAGAGTGGAGCTTTAACATCTGCTGATGCCGCGAAATGAACTCAAAGACTCATAAAAGACACATAAAATTCATTTCTTATAGGTTCCCATAAATTAAATAACTACAGATAACCAAGAATTCTGATATTACTTTTCTGAAAGAAGTGCTCAAGAACAACAAAATGAAGACATGGGGAAAAAAAGTCTGCAAATTCATAAAAAAATGTTGGAGGAGGGGAAGGCGCCATTAGATGCAATGAAATGAATTAATTTGCTGTAAGTGAGCTGCGGGTGAGAAACTTAATTGATTGAAGATCTCTAACAGATTTAAGTGGTGCGTTATGCTTTCTGATTAAATACGCTCCGATTTCAATTATACATTTGATTTGAGCAGCATATGTTTATCTACATTGGCTGAGAGATGTTGTTTGTCATCGTTTAATGAGCGGTCCTAATGAGCGCCGGATCTGATGAGCGGTTTACATCGGTCTCTCTCCGCACTCGGAAAAGCCAGACGAGGAAGCGCCAGAGGCAGAGTTGTGTGTTTTTGTCTCTCCTTGGCAACGAGAGGCAGGACGCGTTGAAACTCCCAAAACGGAGGAAGAACACAACTGCAGGTGGAGCACGGCGCTGTGTTAGTCCAGCAGCTTTTGGCAAAACACGATTCCAGGAAATGTGTGATTTGGCTTTAGTGAGTTTAGATGATTTTTTATTGTATTGCCAGTTCTGATTCAGGTTCGGTTACGGAGTAAAGGGGCACAGCTAAGGTCCGGTTATCGGTGAAGAGGTCGGGACAGAGGGAAAACTTGTGAACAGCGACGAACGAAAAAGACGAAGCTCAGTGTGTCATACTTCCTCCAGAGTCTAGTCGTGACCATGAGCCCTGTCAAAAAAGAAAGTCTTAAGTCTTAATCTTAAATGTAAAGACTGTGCGGAAGTAAGAATGCTGTCAAAATACAATTTAAATGTTTTGGGTTTTTTTTTAATCTATTTACAAAAGTGAGTAAAGAGACTATCCCAGAACAAGGAGCCCTGATGTAATGGAGTAACCCTGATCCCAACATCATGGAGTCTGGCCTGGTTCTGTCTGGGATTACATGGTCTAAGTTCCTTCTGAGGTTTGATGGTCTGGTTTAGTCCAGTTTGGTCTGGTTTTGCTGGGATTCTCCAAATGTTTGAACAGAACCTGCCCAGATCCTTCAAAAACTGAGACAGAAAAACTCCTCGAATTGTCGCTGTTTTGAGGCAAAGTCAAACCAAATATTATCTTTCACTTTGCATTTTATAAACTAAAAAATACATCTCCCTACTTTAAACTTTACTTTTTATATCCACACCTGAATAAAATGCGTGCACAGTTCTGTATTAAGACTAAACAGTTCCATTTGGGTTGTTATTAGAAGAGTGCACTAATATAAATCTAGATCATTAATGTCATGGCAGAGAAGTGTTGCGTCCAAGCTCTGTTGTACATAATCACTGTTAGCTGATATTTTCCCTTTATTTAGCGAAGGATACATGAGTTCACAGCGTTTATGAGATGTTGATACAGGCCTCTCTGTGTCATCTTCAGACAAAAGGAAAACCCGATAAAGAGAAGCATGAAACAAAGGCTCCACTTCAATCTCCGCTGAGTTCAGGACGACGCCGACACTTGAAAAGGCAAAACTGCTTCATCTTTTCATAAAGTCGAACCTTTGAACTCTCAATAGAAGCTTCGAGGATGACATTAGCCTTTCAGATTACTCAGAGCTAAACCCTTTCTTTCCCTTCAATTATCTCTGCAGTCTCTGGGTTATCAATCCCGACGGCAGTTTAGTCGTTTGAAATGAAGATGGCCGATAAGGACAGTTTGAGAAAAGTGCTGACACCAGCAAGAGTCCAACTCTGTGTGAGGCTGTGTCCAGATTAGGAGTGATCCTGTTGGGTTTGTACAGGGCTGTAATGGTTCCCTCTGGATTCATCTCTGTGTGTAACATTTACCTGCAGCAGAAGGTGGGCTTGCTCAGAGGCAGGGGCAGTTTTAAAAGGACGAACCTGAGACTACAATACAATAGCATTTACTGTCATAAACACTTTGATAAAATGAGTAAATGGCCCATTTTGTGTTAGACTCAATCTGGTTTGTGTTTATGAATCTTTTTAGTTTAGTGGGGCTCTTTCTGTAAAAGAAATTGTACCGTTGTTAAATAATAGTGGTTTTGTAATTGCTTGTTTTTGTGTTCATGGTGATATAAAATTTTGTATTATGATTAACATTTCTTTTTCAATGATTTCATGCTTATATTGTTTACATAATGGACAATATAAATATAGGAGTTTCTTTAAAAGTAACACATTAGACTAAATACACTTCTATCTATTTATTCTGCTTTTTTGTACATGTTCAAAATAAACAAAACAAACAAATAAAAAGAATGATGACTCTGTTCCTTTGAGTCAGGGTCAGACCAGCACTGATTATATTAGATTAGACTGAGTAGAGACTGTTCTTGAAAAGCACATTATGATTTCAACAAACCTTTCTTGAAGAGACAGACGTTAAAGTTCAGAGTTGTCCACAATGTAATGAAAAAAAGTCCTTATTCAACTGTACATTATTTCTTTAAACTCCAACAAAACAATATTAACTGTACTCGACATTGAATTTTATTAAAGTAACAAACCAGGAATAAACCAATCAGGCCCATTCCTCACTGCATTTAAAAAATAAACATGATGGGAGTGAGTGCATTGAAAATCAGAGATGCTTTATTATTGTTGACCTCATTTAACGCCAAAACTACAGATACAGTTCTCACTCACAATGTCAATTTAACTCCGAAGACTTTGCAGTGTGTTGTATTTCTCTGGTTGATCTGTTTTCTTTTACCACATCAAAAACCTTTGCAGTCGCTCTCTTTATAAAAACTATCCGGCTCATTCAGTCCTCTCTGGTGAACACTGGACTCTGTCTTTTTAGGAAAACTAAAACAGACCGTTCTGAAGACTGTGCCTTGAACATTTCAGTTTTAGTTTTAAAAAAAATGTCTCAAAAAACTCTTTTTTTCTTTGATTTCTACTGTCAAAAAGCGTCACAAGTCTGTTTGAATGAAAAACCATTTGTACAGGGTTGATGAGGAGACTTTATTTGTACATACACATCAACTATTATTAAGGGAAACATATTAGTCTCTGCTATCTTCTAACACTTCAGAAGCCTTTTGTATTTCAAGGCGATCTGTGCTGCAGGGACAAAACGAAAGCTCCACAAAACACGACAGAAACACAAGCCTCGTGGAAGTGGAGGCCAATATGAATAATGCTTAATCAAACGTATCACATGTTTATTTATAAAAGCAACATCATACAGTAGGCAGCCTTTGACTGGACTTACCTTTAAATGTCTGGTGAGGTTGGTGGAGATGTGGAGCAGATTTTTGTTGGAACCAAGAGTGAAAGTCTCCTGTGTTTTGCGTTATTTGTTTGTCTGACTAATCACTAGTTACACTGTTTTGATCAAAGCACCATTTAGATCATACTTGTCAAACTCAAGGCCTTTCAATGCATTTAGAAGGGTGTGTTAGGCACTAGGTTTTAATTGGATGTGAACAGGTTTTAGATGGATTTGATTTTTGCTACAAAGATAAATAAAATCTGTTCAAATCCAACTCAAACCTATTCAAATCCATCTAAAATCTGTTCAAATTCAACTAAACCTATTCAAATCCATCTAAAATCTGTTCAAATCCTACTAAAACCTGTTCAAATCCATCTAAAAACTGTTCAAATCCAACTCAAACCTGTTCAAATCCATCTAAAACCTGTTCAAATCCTACTAAAACCTGTTCAAATCCATCTAAAACCTGTTCAAATCCAACTAAAACCTGTTCAAATCTTACTAAAACCTGTTCAAATCCTACTAAAACCTGTTCAAATCTTACTAAAACCTGTTCAAATCCTACTAAAACCTGTTCAAATCTTACTAAAACCTGTTCAAATCCTACTAAAACCTGTTCAAATTCATAAAAAACCTATTCAAATCCATCTAAAATCTGTTCAAATCCTACTAAAACCTGTTCCAATCTGTTTAAAACCTTTTCTAATGCATCTAAAACCGTTCAAATCCATCTAAAATCTGTTCAAATCCAACTCGAACCTGTTCAGATTTATCTAAAACCTGTTTAAAATCCAAATAAAACATAAGAGGAGGAAATTGGTGTTACAGATAACTTTTGTAAGACTCAAATGAACATGAAATCTCTTATTCAAATTGAATAAAAGCCAATTGTCACCGTCTTCGACCCCTGCAAGGATTCTTATTAACTATCCCGACCCCTCACCACCTCTTTAGATGAACACAGTAAGCAATATAACCTTTACCGCCGTTAGTGGAGTGTATTGAGTTGCTTGTGCTTGTATGTGGCAACTGGACAAAGTGGAAAAGAACAGCATCATCATCAGAAACATCCACCGCAGCGACAAAAGCAGTGGTATTTTCCATTTTAACATAAAACAGAGAGTTCAGAGGCGGCAAAATGTCATGGAATGTGTTTAAAAGAGTCACTATTCAACAGATGGACTTGAGTTCTTCTGTGTTTATCATTAACAGATGGAGCAAGCATACACAGCTCTAAGGCCGTATGCAAATGTAAGTGTTCAGCGACATGAAGCTTGCAGCCTGAAAGCTTTTTTTAAAATCGTGCTTATGTTCCTCTGATGGTCCTGTTTAGGTAAAGCCCTTTTGTTCATTAAAATGTATTTCTTTATCCTTCCAAAATGTAAATGGCATCTTAATGGTGTTGAGAAAAGGGACGGACGCATAGAAGATGTACATAATCGGACATAATCAGTGCTTCGGGAGGTGGTTGTGCAAAAAAAAACAAAAAAACAGAAGCTTGCGACATTAATGCACATTGTCGAGACACAGAACCCTCCCTTTCCTCCAGTTTCTGTGACGTTAGTGAATGAATATGTGTGTTACAGAGCAAATGGGTGAATTTATTCTTACTGTAAAGTCTGAAAAGTGTAAAAACAATGCAGCCATTTAGGTTTGAAAAGTAAAAAAGCTTCAAACATCGTGGAAATGGACAGGGTCAGTGTCCTTGCAGCACTAGTGTTGATTTAATCTTGGTGTCCTTCATTCATCGGAGGCTCTAGTTAACCATGCACACCCTCCAGATCAAGGAAAGTAATGGGGAATATGTGTATATAAACCCCCAAAAGACCCAAATATAGAGAAATATATAGTTGTAGAAGTCCTTTTATGCAAAAAATGGTGTTTTTTGACATTTTAGTGCATTTTTATTGAGAATATTGTGATGTAGATGCAGCAAAAGTTCACTGAGTCACTCACTCAACTCTGGAACATATAAAAGCACATTTTAAGGGTTTAACGGGTTTACTGTACCCTATATTTATAATAGGTCATGATATTTATGAGAAAACAAAGTGAACAAACATAAAAACCTGACAAATTACATGTTTAACGAGCTGCAAATGAAATATATTTTTAGGATTATTGTGCAAAAAGCTGTTCTTATCCTCGAAAACAGAGGCGGACGTTGTGCATGAATTTGGAGATTGATGACCTCAATCAGACACTAACTTTCACAAAAATGACAAGCGGTACCTCCCACAGGACATCAGATTTATATTTTATTTTGTCTAGTTTAAACACATTCATTTTAACACTAAATGCGCCCTCTGAGTCAAACTGTTAAGTACTATCATTAATCCATGTCAGATATGTTTTTATGGAGCTCGGGTCGAGGTGAGTTAATGTCGTTTATGATTTTCAGAGACTAGTAAAAGAAAAAAAAACAAAAAAAACAAACCGTAAATAGTCATAATTCTGATTTTTGTTTGTTGGAGTTTGTGGTTGGAGTGTTAACAACTACCAAGACACTGATACACACAACATCCTGTTTGGCATGGCATAAATATCACTTATAAATGAGCACCATAGAGGTTTATTATTTATTCATAGTGACTTCATAAATAAAGATATGGAGCGCTTATAGGCTCTGAGCGGTTTGAACTCAATAAAGCCTTTGTTACTGATCCCCAAACTTCTCTGTGAACTATTTTCAGTGTTTGTGTCAAAGATATAGTCCAAATAAAGAGACAGACGGGAGCCGAATAAAGCTTTTGAATGTGTTTTTGATCGGCGTCAGCTCCTCTCTGTAGATTCTCATCACAGGAGCTAAGAGTCTCCATGACCGCAATCTGAAAAAGGATGACACCATCTGAAAGTCCTGACGCTCTGATCAGAAGGTGAAGAGCTATAGCTGCTTCTCACGCTTTTTTATTTTTTATTTTTTACTTTTTTGTTTTCGATTCGACTTGAAATGGCTTTCCAGGTTTATCCTTTGAAATCAGTGAAAGTTTCATGTGTTTATTTAATAAGTTTTGCAAAGATCCATGCTCTTATTACATAAATAAAGTAAATATTTAACTTTATTTACTGATTAAACCAAATACTCATCATTTAGTCATTTAGTGCTGGTAATGTCACAGCGGATTGTGGTAGCGTAAAATAATATCTCTCTGTTTGAGGTTTCATGTTGGATTATTAGTGATTACAGTGTAATAAGGGTGTAATAAGACCAGTTATAAGGTTCGGCTACTGGAGCAGAGATGGATAGACAAATAATTACAACCGCAGACCGAGAAATATATTTAAATTAAATATAATAATCATAAACCACCAACTCAGAGAATAGTGTTGTGTTTACCTTTTATAGGTTTAAGTGGTTTAGTTTTCAAGTTTTTAGTTTTAATTCCAACCTAAGTTTATTATAGTCATTTGTTTCAAGTCTAAGTTGCTTCTTTTGATCTTTTGAGTTAATTCTTCGTTGCTTCAAACCTTATTTAGTTTCCTTTTAAGGATGTCATTTAGGTTTTAAGTTGCATTAAAGCTGTATGTGTCATTTTTCTTGAACAAAAATCTTATTCTTGCAGCTCTGCAGTCACATGGCACACACTTGGATGTTGGCAGCTCTGCCTCGTCCTCTGCTGGAGCTGTTCTCTGGGCTCAGTACAGACAGAAAAACAAATCTCACATGTAAATATTAACCAGCTGATAGACGTGACCCAGTGAAATGTCACCGCCACCCCTCAGGCCTGTTTGTGAACCACAGTCATCCTATTACTTTCAGTGTATCGGACAGAGTCGTACTTTAAATAACGAGGCAGCACCAGCCGTCTTTACCTCGAATGTCCTTCTAGAGCACAAACAAATACAAACAATATGTTAATCCAGCTTCTGCTTGGATCCAGTAGACACTTATCCCACCGCAAACACAGTAACAGTAATGCGTTTACACAAGGACACTAGATGTTTTAAAGTAGTGGAAAAACTCAGAAAATATGTTTAACACAGTCAATCTTCCACTGTTGGACTTCTGTAAAAACACCGAGGAGCTTTTCCCTTTAAATGTTTTTGTATTTTCATTCAACTTTTGTGGCTTTAGTGATGAGCAAATGCTAACTCACTGGACAGAGCTCAGTTTTACAGTCTTTGATGAGGAAGCAAAGGTCCCGAAACAATCCACGGATAACTCCGCTGACTCTGTGTGGTGTTATTCTGATAAATACGTCCATTATTACATATTCCTAAGCATCCAGTGACTTGTAGTTTGTAGTGTTTGAATATATGGCACAGCTGGATATAAAATCACTTTGTAATGTTCTCTACCTGCTCACTGACAGCACGCACGAGGAACCCATCAGTGTCCAATTGACAAAATCAACTTGTTTTTCACATAAGACGCCAAACGTTCATGAGGTTTATTAACACGAAAGGGATTTATATAAAGTTTGAATTGTATACAGGTCTACTTCATGTCGAGCTTGTTTTCTGTTTTGATGGAAAGGCCTGAACTTGTCCACTTCAGGACTCAGATGTAACTCCATTGGCAGCACACACACACACTCAGTCCTGTCCCATCACCAGAGAAGACATAATGAATATGTTGCACCTAATTTTGTGGTCCACATATTTTCAATCAGACTCTGCTGTTTTTCTATGCTTCAGAGATGACAGAAAACATAACAAAAGGAAGACTGGAAGACTGGTTTGAGATACGCACCGAGAGCAGCCGTCACTGAAGTGAATCACATTGATTATCTGGTTGCCATGGCAGCTGTCAGTGAACGAGGGCAAGTGTTGGAAGAAGGACAGATGGGCATGTGCAAAAATGATATATATATATAAGATTATTACACCACACACTGGAGTGACAGGATCATAACAAACCACATGTGGGACGACAAGTTTGTTTATGTGGACAAAGAGGGACACTGCAGGACACTTTATTGATGTGATAAATGTCCCACAGACACTCTGCCTTATTCTTTCAATAATAGGCTTTTTACTTGTCCTAATTGTAGCATCATCTTCTTTTTTAGCCATATTGTCCATGTTTTGTTCAAAATAAGACAAATCTTTCTGGTTCTGTAACCTAACTGTGAACAAACTTATTCAAACCAAAAATAACTTCAGAGTTTAAAAAGCTGAGGGTCAGAATCAAAGATATTTAGCGTCTCCTTGTGAACTGTGGCGTCATGTGGTTTTCTTGCCTTCAAAGTCAGCATTTATGTAGAATATATAGTTACATAATCCCATTCCCTTTGCCCTGTTGTTGTAATCCATGAATTCATAAATTTGTTTCAAAGTGTGCAATCGTTTACTGTTATATTCAGACAGTTATTGTGATGCGTTGTTGTAATACCATCCATCACTCGTTTTTGTTCATTTGGAGCATGGCTTTACACAGCTGAGGTCTGTCAGGTCTCATTATTTTAATCCAGTTTGTTCATAAAAGTTGTTTCAAGTACATTTTCTTTGACTTTGTCTAAATTCTGAAGCCCTTGTCCAACTCAAAGCAGACTTAAATGGCGGTTTTATGAGCAGATAATGATTTTAACGTTGATATCTTTCCAAATTCCTGTTGATTATGTTGAGTCAAGTCGTCCTGTTCTGTCTAAAAGGGAAATTAATCTTTGAATCAGTGTTATTATCCGTTGCCACAGTGTGTTTGGTGTGTTTTGGGAGCTTTGACACCTGCACAGTTTAGTCCAGATTTTGGATTTTTGTGTAGAGCCTTATGTTCAGTGGAAACAGACTGAGACATCTCCATTAATCAGAGCAGCGGTATATACTTAAAAGTGAGAGTTGACTTGAAGCAAATGATCTATATATCCATAAAAGTAAAATGCATTACAAAGCAGTGCAGTGTAAAGGTCAGCTCCAGTCTGTGGTCGTGAGGGCAGATGGGCATAACTCAGTCTTGTGGGACAAAGCCAATGAAGACTGCATTCATCAAAGTGTCAGAAGCAGAAATAATACATGAAGTGTGTTATTTCAGTCCAGCAGTCTTCAGCTCTACGCTCCGCTCTCTCTGTACCGTACGCCGGCCTTGAGACCCGCAGTCGTTCACGTTTATGTAAAGTCACTGCTCACACTGATATAGTGATAGAAATACATGACCTCAGCTCTGGGTGTGAGTAGCTGCAGGGATAGTAAAGCACTGGTATTTATAAAACTCATTAAAACACACATTTCTATGAGGAATCTCCAAATGTCACACTTATAGATTGGAAATGCCACTGTTATATACCATTATATACCATCTCTGGTCACACACAGATCAGACATTAACTGGTCTTGTCTTGGATCCTCGTTTTCACTCCTGAAAGTCTGTACCGAGCTCACAAATTCTTGCAGTATTTGTTAAGTTCTGTATATTTTGTTTTCACACAGTGGCTCATCTGATAGAGCACATACCACACCCTCAGGAGACCCGGGTTTGATTCATGCTCGAGTCATTTGCCCAATGTTATTCCACTCTCTCTCACCTTGTTGCTGTCTGTCTACTGTCCTATCAAATAAAGGCAAAATAAAAGAGAGAAAAGATCATTAGTGCGTTGTGTTTGCGCTTTAGAAAAGTCTATTAACAGCTTCGACGCCTCAACAGTGTTATCACAGTCTGAAAAGGTTTACTCATCACTAGATAAATAAGAAACTACGCTGCATAAAGGGAAAAAAAAAACCCTCCATGTGCTTCATTCTGGGAACCGTCAACCATCTGTGGACTCACCTGCAGCTCACAGCCCACTGTCCTCCTCTGGGACGGAGCCTGGAGCTAACAGGACATCAGTAAATGTTTACAGAGCACAGCAGACAGACACCGTGTCATGTCGCAGTCTGCTCGGTTCAGTTCTCTCTTTTACGCCGTGATGCGAGGTGAGAGTGTGACGGGAAATGGACTGATTTACTAAACGTGTAATTGTTGCTGCTGTTTTCATCGTTAGAATTAGAACAATCCCCGAACTAAAGCAGCAATCACTTATTTAAAACCGTCCCCGCCCATAGAGAAATGTCCTGGTTCTCCTGATTTACCACAGGACTAAATATCACAGACAAAAAACCCTGGAAAGTAGGATTGGGGTGTGTCAAAAGGGTAAAGATATGATTGTTTGTCAAGAAAAGCATTTATAAAGACAAGCACAAAAGTCCAACCACTTTATTAATGTATATGTTCTAGCTTCTGAGCATGAAATATAAAAATTTGAAACATAAATACAGTATGTTGTGTTTAAAACAGTTTGGACCCTGTTCCATTTAGTTTAACTTCATATCTTCTAAGCAGTAAGCAGCAATATGCCTCAAGATACCATTGCCACATCATCTATGGTAATATCTATGGTAATATCTATGGTTGTGGCTTAGGAAGCTACAGGACTGCTTCGATGTCAGTAGAAGCCTGCAATAAAAAGAAATCCTTTGGTATAACACTTCTCCAAATGTCACAGTTGGAAGGATTTGTGAAAAGTCATCCTGAGTGTATCTGTGACAGCCTCTAATGTTTCCGAAGCACACGGCGCTTGGTTAATAGATATTTCTTTGTGACTGCGGTTATCACACGGAGCGGCGCAGGCTCAGCTTTAATCGGGCGAGACGTTCGCCGGCTCTGCTTCACAAACGCAAACCTGCTGCAGGAGGACGGAGCTCCAGATGGCTCCGACCGTTTACACTCCGCAATCACAGGGAGCGTAAAGACTGGAGCTGCTGATTGTGTCTGAGGCTCTAATCTGCACTAGCTGTAATCAATGAGCGCTCGTAGATACGCCGCTGGAGAGGGCTCACATGCAAGCTGCAAAACAACTCGAACAGTAGCAAATGTTATAGGAGTGCATTAAGTCTTTTTCATGTTTCTCTTCAGTGCAGCACGGTTTCTTTTGTCAAAAGGGAGAATAAAGCATCCCTAACGTACAAGAACCACTTTGATAATCTCTCAACAGTGAGGAACTAAAGGCGGAGCTAAACTCTGCTGTCGTTTGATTGGACGATGGAGAGTCCTCACTTAAAAAGATAAAATGATATCAGATAACAAAAGTCAATGTTTTCTCATATAAAGCACATCTTCTACGTCACACATGTCAAACTCAAGTGTGGCCCTTTGCAATGTTTCATGTGGCCCTCCAATGCATTTAGTAGGTCATATTTTTGGCACTAAATGGATTTGAACAGGTTTTAGATGGATTTAAATCAGATTAATTTGATTTGTTCATGAAATCTTAAGCTGATTTTTGGGACTAAGATACATATAATATGCTCAAATACAAATAAAATCTGTTCAAATCCATTTTAAACCTGTTCATATCAAATAAAACCTGTTAAAAACCATCTAAAACCTGCTTAAATCCAAATCAAACCTGTTCAAAGCTAACTTTAACCAGTTTAAATCAATTTTTAAAATGAGTTCAAATCCAAATTAAACCAGTTTCCTTAAATGGAAGAAATTAATGTTAAAGATAACATTTGTAAAACTCAAATGAATATGAAACCTTCCATTCAAAATTTAATAAAAGCTTCCAAATGTCACCATCTTCGGCCCCTTAAAGGATCCTTATTTACTATTGTGGCCCCCCTATATTGAGTTTGACACCGCTGTTCTACGTCATCATTAGAGTCACTGCAGAAGTGGATGGAAAAAAATAGTTTGTAGTTTGTTTCTATTGCTTTGTAAATAAAAATCACTGCATTTGCAAAAAAGAAAACATGGGCAGAACTCCTTAAAATGTAGGGAACTGGTCCAGCACTTAGAATTTAAAGTTTTGAGAGCTGGAATAAAGTAATAAACTGAAAATAACATTAATTTTTTATAGCTTACGGCACACCTCCTGCCTCTTGCACAAACATGGATTTACTTAAAGAGTGGCTCAATTTCTGAACTGAATGTATTTCTTCCGAATATATTTCACTCAGTAGGTCTTCTGAATGAATAATCATGCACTCTACTCTTTTCTGCTGACACCACAGTCTGGGTTGACAGGTAAAAAATGGAGAATATGGAGACTTCAGTGTGGAGACAAATGGAGATATTGTTGACTAATGTCCGTGGTAGGCTTCATCGACTCAAACCTTTAATTACTGGTGGTTCTTTGACTCTGAATCGTTTGATTAAAGCACATTACTAAACACCTCCCACTGATTAACTCATACATATTCACAAATAAAACATCAGAGTCCCAACCTGGTTTACAATGGACACAAACCTGATCTTTATGTGTCAAAACCAGTCAAGAATGAAATAAATATCAAGAGATGAGAACAAATATATCTTGAATAAAAGCCACTGATCTATTTTAGCTGCCACTAAAATCACAATAGTACATGCCTTCAGTGTTTCTCAATCCAGGGGTAGTTTGCATGAGTAGCTTAGCAATTATTTAAATACATTTCATAATAAACGCCTCTCCATTTACCTGGGTTTGGGACTGAGGCTAAAGTTGCTCCGCAGGGGATTTGAACCCCTAATTTTCACAAAACAAGAGCTTGCTACTAAAATCACAATAATATTCTTAAACTCTTTTAATGGCATTAGTTTGCGTGTAAGTTATTGGACCCAAAAAACACAAAATCATAATCAAAACAGCCATTTTTTTTTGCTACACGTAGGTTCTTTTGGTTCTAACTCCTCGATATGTCTAGAAGTATCTGTTGAGAATGAAATATCTCACTTTTCTAACCAAGAAGCACTCACCGTACAGCGTTTTCTCTCTTGGACAGAAACGTAAACAAGACACTGGGTTAATTCCACAAATAAATGATGCAACAAAGACGACAAATCCAAAACAGAACTGCCCACACCTCCTTGTTTTAGCATCGCTGAGCAGACAAAACACGCTTTGAAACAAAAATGGATTGTTGTGGACACAGCTTCTTGCATAATCTGGCTCTGCTTTGATGTGTGTAATGTAAGTCAGTGTTTTACCCTCTCGTTTTGTGAATATATTGACCTGAAAATGTTCATCAGCCACACTTCCCTCCGCTCCTTTTAAAAGGCCGGGCCCTCTCGGAGTGACCAGTCTCCATTAAAGGACACGCTCTGGGAGTAA
This sequence comes from Rhyacichthys aspro, assembly GCA_036850595.1. Classification (NCBI taxonomy): domain Eukaryota; kingdom Metazoa; phylum Chordata; class Actinopteri; order Gobiiformes; family Rhyacichthyidae; genus Rhyacichthys; species Rhyacichthys aspro. Next base: position 4,222,456 of record CM072150.1, on the reverse strand, counting down.
TAAGGCTCTGCGCTGAGTGACAGTGACCCAACGACCCTTCATTTAAAAGCTGCCGAGACGTGCCAGTCGTGTGGGAGAGGCTCGTCCTTTTATTCGCGCTCTGCCCTACTTCTAGCTCAAGAGCTCATTAGGTAAAATCTGGTGTTTAAGCTGGAAATAGAAAGAAGAATTGCAGGGGAAACAATAATGGTGTATTTATCCGTGTAAAGCTTATTACCTCTGGGAGAAAGAGAAGCACCCCAGCCTCACAAACCAGATCAATCCATGTGAGATTTTCAGAAACGTGAATGTGATGAGTTGGTGCATGTGCTGTTTGATTAAGGGTTCCAGGTTAATTATAGTCAGTCATATGTCACGGATGAACGAAATTGGAAGGTCCAGCAACATTGAAGCAACAGGGAAGAGGTCTTTGTTTTTGTTGAGGAATTGTGAGAAACAGCTTTAGGTAAGAACGTCGGTGCATGTGGCCATTAGAAGGTTAATCCTTTTGAGTAACACATTTTGGCTCCAACTTTGGTGCGTTTTTAAATGTCAAAATGTCTGGTATGTTTTTCATAACTCCATTTCAGACTCACTTTGTTCTTTTATTATTAGAGTTACACTGCTACAGGGTCAACTTTGGATAGTTACTGTCTGAATGACTAGAACAATACAGCGGTTGAAAGGTTCTTTTATTCTTTTAGCATGGAGTTATTACCTTGGTTGACTGTCAGTGAACACACCACAGCTCATGCTCTGAATGGACTCGATGTCCCGTATCTGCACTGAACAAAAACATTACAGGTTAAACATGCTAGATCTGAAGTGGCCTGCAGCAGATGTCTCTCAAACACTAGCCGTGCATCACTGGTGTCTGCTGCAAGTCTTCTGTCTATTTAACTTTGGCAGTGAGTCCTGTGGTGTTAAAATGAGGCAGAATATTCATTAATCTAAGAAGAATGATCCATAAAAGCTGAAAACTCATTACAGCCAGCACTTTATTACATGTTTCAAGAAGCATTCTGTCACTTCCATCGACCTGGCCATGGGTTCACTTGGAAATAGACCAAGCTTTATACTTTTAATTCACTTCTTTCATCAGTCACAGACTTTCAGTTTGAATTCACACTTCCTTAAAGCAGACCATACAGGGCTAATGCTGCTTTTTGGCGCAAATGTAATTCCTCAGACCAGACACAGTAAATTAAATCAAATATTCTTAGTAGATGATGGTATATTTTTGGACGGTAAATGTAATTTGTAATTCCTTTTAAAACACTGGAGGGATTTACGTAAATGTAAAGACTTGATTGAGGTAAACCTTATGGGATTTCTCATCTAAAAGCATAAAAACACTTAAAATAAAAAGCAGAAAGTGGGTTCCACATGGACTTTTTCCTTGTTCCTCGAGTCGTTCTTTAGGCCCCGACTCACTTTAATTTGTCAGCTTTATTAAAATCCTAACCTTTAGGGAGGTGATAATTAGTCCAGTACAGCATTTCAGTCACTTTTAATGGAAAATGAATTCTTTCCATCTTTGAAATGTGCACAGAATCCCATTCACACACACTGTTCTCTAATGGAAAGGAATTTAAATGAGGTTAATGAGCATTATAAATGAATGCTACCTTGATTCTATTGGAGAGCTTTATTGGATATCGACCGTCTTCTTTGTGGTTGAAGTCTTTTTTTAAACTGAAATCAATCAACGTTATCCAAAAATAATCCAAGCATACTTAGATCATTTAGGAAAAGTGCTGAAGAATTGTATTTTATGAGTGAATGGATTGGATTTTCTCTCTGAATGATACTAAACGAGCTTGTACAGCCCCTCGACAGCAGCAAAAAAAAAGGTTACCGTATTTTTATCACATGCAAATTTAGCTCTGAGTCATAAACGCAGGCTCATCTATATTTATGTCTTAGAAATGAGGTGAATATGTATAACTGTCGCTTAATATGCAGTTATACCAAGTACACCGTATGGCTAATTAACTGTCTGGTTTAATGTTGTTAATGCTAATTCTCTTGCTATTAACGCGCCATCTGTTGAGAATTTGTGAAATAGTATTTGCCCACCGGTGCAGAAGTTAGCTGTTGGAGTAAACGTGCCGAAAAGTGCATTGAAAAGTAACGATGATGAAGGACGAACAAGATCCTTATGGCTGCTTTTCTTTTCTGGAATTATATCTGTCTGTTTTTATTAACATTAGCACAAATACGACCTCTGTAAAAAGGTATAATGGTGCATTTCTATTATCATTTCATTTATTTAGAATCGGTGGCGCTAATCATTAAGTTAAGGTCAAGTCGGTCAACGTTACCTTATTTGTCGACAACCAGATGTTAGTTACAAAGATGTGTTTGTCTTTTCTGAATATAAACATAAGTAGGAATAACAATAGTGGGTATTTATGGTTCTTCTACTCCTTTTTGCTGTCAATATTTACTGAAAATCTAAAGGTGCTGTCCACTGCTTCATTTCTAAATCAACAGTTGCCGTAACGAAAAATGCAGTTTGAAACCAGGGTCTGTGAGGTCAAAACAGTTCCTGGAACGCAAGGCTCAGAAGGAAATGCCCCGAAATCATGCTATTCTTCATCTTTACCTCCTTTAAATTATATTAACTTATAGGCAGATAATCTCTTACCTTCTCACAACAGCCATGTCCTGCCACTCTTCCCTGTTTCAATCCAAGTGTCTCCGGACGCTGCTCCTCGTCCTCGGGGCAGTAACTCCTCCAGAAATACCTTTAGTCGGTAATAACCCATGCCGACAACAACTGCTCCTTACTTGTTAAACTTAGTGTTAAACTTAATAATCCAGATCTCTTCTCAACTCGTCCCGTCTCCTCATCCTTTTGATTGGATTTTGTCTCTGTTCTTTTTTGTTTCGTTTTTAATCGTTGATGAAAGTGTCAATACATTTAGGCAACGTTTTCGTCTCATTAATTACTTTTTATTTAGTTTTTGTTTGGATTTCGGACGCCAAAATATGCCGTTGACGAAAAATATAACAAATGATTGATGATTTTTACAGACACCTGAGAGGAATAGGTCCAGACTAAACTGTAGAGTCTTGAACCCTAAAGCTGGTGACACGAACAGAGTGAGCTCAGCTGAGACGAGGGATTTTTCAGTCTTTAGCTCTGTTTCAAGAGTCTTTGACTTGGCCATGATCCTACAACCATCCCACAGTTTGACCAAATCAAAGACAACTCATCCCTCAGTTGTCTCTCTCAGTGTCAGAAATTTAACAACAATCTTAGAGAATTACTATCAATAGAATAATCTTTCATTGAGGTGAAGTGATGGTTATGTAGACACATGCTAAATAAACTTGTCCTCTCTCTATTGCTTTGGTATTTTCTCTCTTTGTTAATCACACAAACGCCGCTCTCATGTTAAAACTCACTGTTTTTTGTTTGTTTGTTTTATTATTATTTGGTATTATATTAATTTTTATGTATTTTGTATGTTCTTCACACGCTGTTGATAAATTTAAAAAAAACCCAAATGAAACTCACTGATGCTGCTTGTTCTTGACCAGTTGAACCATAGGGGCCTCATGACACATGTTGTTAAATATAATGACTATATTATAAGGGTTTAGATCACACATGTCAAACTCAAGGCCCGGGGGCCAAATGCGGTCCTAAGCAATGTTTTATGTGGCCTTCAGTACATTTAGAAGGAGATATTTCTGACATTAGGTTTTAATTGGATTTGAATAGGTTTGGTTTTTGCTGCAAAGTAAATCAAATCTGTTAAAATCCATCCAAAACTTGTTCAAATCCAAGTAAAACCTGTTTAAATCCATCTAAAATCAGTTCAAATCCAACTAAAACTTGTTCAAATCCAAGTAAAACCTGTTTAAATCCATCTAAAATCAGTTCAAATCCAACTAAAACTTGTTCAAATCCAAGCAAAACCTGTTTAAATGAATCTAAAACTTGTTCAAATCCATCTAAAACTTGTTCAAATCCATCTAAAACTTGTTCGAATCCAAGTAAAACCTGTTTAAATGTATCTATAACCTGTTCAAATCCAACTAAAACTTATTCAAATCCATCTAAAACCTGTTCAAATCCAAGTAAAACCTGTTCAAATCCATCTAAAACTTGTTCAAATCAAAGTAAAACCTGTTTAAATCCATCTTAAACCTGTTCAAATCCATCTAAAACTGGTTCAAATCCAACTAAAACTTGTTCAAATCCAAGTAAAACCTGTTTAAATCCATCTAAACCCAGTTCTGATCCAACTAAAACCAGTTTCCATTAAAGGAGGTAATTAATGTTAAAGATATTTTTTGCAAGACTCAAATGAAAATGAAATCTCACATTTGAAATTTAATAAAAGCTTTCTAGATGTCACCATCTTCGGCCTCTGAAAGGATTCTTATGAACTGTTTTAGAGAAGGATCAGATGTCGGGATGTGTCTGACTCTCCTGGTTCTTTCTTCCTCCACAGTTGGGGGGCTGTGGCATCCTGGGGGTGGGAGTGTGGCTGTCAGTGACCCAGGGCAGCTTCGCCACTCTGTCGTCGTCGCTGCCGTCGCTGTCGGCCGCCAACCTGCTGATCGCGGTGGGAACCATCATCATGGTGATCGGCTGCCTGGGCTGCGTGGGAGCTGTCAAAGAGAGCCGGCCTCTGCTGCTCACTGTAAGATACACCTTCAGAGTCTCTTCTGATGATTTTTCACCCTCAAACCCACTCTTTGTTTTAGTAAGTGCCACTTTGGAATCATGTAACACTCTCCCACAAAACCCTGCACTGACTGATACAGGTTGGTGAAGGTTGTGGCAGAAATTTGATCCATAAGAATAACAGTAAGAAATCAAACATTAAGACTCTTTAGGTGGATATTCTTTTCCTCTTTCTGACTTTACTCTTTCTATTCACACCTTGTATTTACATCCGTCCTCCTGAGCCCACACTTCTACTTCTCCCGCTTTTATCGTGATGCAAAAGAGTTCTTTGTGGTGTCTAGGCCAACAGTAAACACATTAAATGTTCTTTCTCTGTTGTTTTCTCTCTGATGACGTCAAAGGCTGCATTAAAGATCACACACAAATCTTAAATAAAACAGCACCCCGCTCCAACAAATGGAGCCTTTCCTGAAAAACACCATCTCTCGTTGACATTTACACCTGAAAACACCCAGAAACATGTGACACAGGACGTATTCAGAATGTATTTAGCCCATTTACACCCTGCTCTAAGGCTGACCACATTAGAAACGAATTACTGTATGGACTGATTTGAACATGTGAATGACCTTAAAGTGTGGCTTTTTGCAGCAATTTGAAAACTATTATTATCTATAAAATGTGCTCTTTTATTTGGTTTTCTGCCATGCTAATGCTAGCTGTCCACTAAATGAATTCGCTCAGAGATTACACTGTTTTATTTGACCTACGCGTTATTATTATCATCCATAAATAAGCCTATTGGGGAATGGTTAAGCTGCCAGTGTGGATTTATGTATGTATTATACAGTGTGTTGTAACGACGGGGAGTAAATAACAACGTGCTCCTTCTTGACATTGTGTTGCAGCATCTGAGGCTGGTTTTTAGTTGTGAAATCACAGCTCGTTCATGCATCATTTTCTTTAAGATCTTCTCAGTTGCTGCGAAGGATTAAACATAGAATTATATCTATAGAAATGTGATTGGAAAAGCTGCTGTTGTATGTTTTTACACCAAACATACTCAATCACAGCACATTGACTGATTCCTTTACGGTGAGCTCTAAACTTCAGTTTGGTGTAATATTTTAAGGAGGAAATATTGGTCTTATATTTTACTTTTTTTTTTAATAAAAGAAAAGCAGGAAAGGTTCTCGTGCTGCTTTTAAGGGTGAGTGGCGTCTGAGACAGAGACGGCAGAAAGAAAATCAGGTAATGCCATTTTAAAAAGAAGCTGCAAATGATGAACTTAAGACAGTGCAGCTGATTTGATTAAAATGGTATGAAAATAGGTGAAACGTCTAATTTTTTTACCTCAAGGTTATTGTGGTAAGAGACCCTTTACCATAAAACACCAAATTGTCGTCCTAAATGCACTTATCCTGTTTTAAAATGCACAAAAACATATATGTAGAAAATAATGAATTCACTCTAAACATTTATCCACATTTTATTTCATTTATTCTCTGATTTTTTTGCCCCTTTTTCGTTATTTTTTGTCTTTTTCTTGTGTAAGTAGCTGTAGTCCAATGGGAGTGTCCCTTTGTATGTTAACATTATGGGATTAAGATTGAGGTTTTAATATCTTTGTCACAGATCATTCTTATTACAAGACACTACACGGTGATAAAACCAGAGACACGTTTATGATCTGAGCTTTGTGCAGAGCCTCTCTTCTTTCGTCTGATTACCTCAGACTCTCCCGGAGCCGTTCTGTTTTAAGACTTGACCTGTTTACGTCACTAAAAGCAGAACCTGGTCTGAACCGGGCTTCGGGGAGAGAGACTGCTCTTTAAACTTACAGACCGAACCCAAAATGTGACTGACACACTGCTCTTTTATCAGTTTCTTGTTTGGAGGTATTTTTAGTAGCGCGACTAATCTCAGAAGAGCAGCCGTTTGTTTAGGTCTTTTACAGCTGCTGTCAGATATGTCAAAACGCTGACTGCAGCTCCGTAATAACAACAGACAGATAGTTTTTTTTTTTTTTATAAACACAGACAAACTAATGGACAGGCTGAGGTTTATGCCTGTAAATAAAATATATGGTTTGACTTATTTATAGCAAGCATCGAGGCACATTACAACCAGAGAGTATCAGATCTGACATAATTAGACCTATTTAAGATACTATTTTGTCATTTAACATGGAGAAACTTGCTGATTTTGGTGACATTTTATGACAGTTTTTAATGTTTTTAATTAGCAATGTACGTTAGCTTTTCCCCATTATGAAAAAAACATATTTGGCTCTACTTTTTTGATGTGTTGTGGAGCATAAATGGGACTTTTATGCTATTTCAAGTTTTTACTGATATTCTACACTTTTATGTTTTTATGAAAGCTGTTATGAGATGGAAAAAGTCTCTTAACATGTTTGCATCTATTGATAACATTAAAGGTGATGGCTTTTCTGTTTAAAAGGACTTGACTGAAGCAGATAAGTATTAGAAGAGCATTAGAGAGTCATAGAAACAACGGACAATACGATATAAAACAAAGCTTCCCAACTATAATAGTCTTCCTCTTGGTACAATCAAGGCTGTCCTCTTCCACCTTAGTTTAATTATTATGTTTTTATGAATCAAAAGGGCCGTGGAGAGTAATGCAAAGGCTTTAAAGAAGAGATTTCTGTAACAACAGGCGCCATGGAAACTAAATTATACGCATTAATTCTCTTGATTACATGTTTTCAAGCTGGTTGCCATGGTGCATTTCAATTGGCTTGTTGTTTACCGCATTGGCACAAACTACCCTCATTTTCCTTAAATACTCCATACTCACACTCAACGCTGTGTAGAGCCAGGCTCCCATTTCCACCAGAGACTAAGATCTGCTCTGAAAATGTGAACTTTAAAACCAAACTCAAAGGTTTTAAAGCTGAGATGCTGCACAAATGTTTAAGTTAAATATTTTGCTGTAATAAATGTGTGATAATATTAAAAAACAACATTGATTTCTGCGCTGTTCTTAGGATTTGATCTCACAGAAGAACTTCTTAACGCTAAAAAAACTTTCAATGTGCTCCTGCCTTCAAGTGCAATTAATTTTAAGCAATATGTATATGATATAATATGTATAATTGTACATGTTTCCATACTTTCCTAATATGGCACACATACATTTCAATCAAAAAGAAAAAAAAAACATCAGAAAGAACTTTGAAAAACATTTGAAATAAAAAAAGAAAAGCTTGATTGTGATCTCGGTGGGAGCGGGGCTTAGAGTCTGTCATTAGCTCGTTTTCCCACAGTGACCACAGCGCTCCAGAAAACCGAGTGGGAGAAGTATGAAGCTGCCTAATGAGTGACACAGCGCCTTCATGGAGATTAGACAGGAGCCTCCGTTCGCCGTTCAGACCCAATTAGCATGTTGATGACTGGAGAGGGGCGCAGAGCTGCTGCACCACCACCGGCTAATGTGTGCCACTCCACAACACACTTAATCTTTCATTTGTTTGAGTTTAACTGCACTCACTGTTTTAACTCACACCAGTCCTGATTAGACATGTTTGATTTGTAGTTTTTATATTTGACTACTTCTTGAGAGAAAAAAATAAGTCACGCCCCTTCAATCTCTGTCAGTAAATAGAAACAAACTATTTTTGGATTCCCCTTGTGATTTTTTTGTGTGTTAAAGCGCGTCCCTCGTCTTTATTACAAAGAATGAGCTCCCCTTTACTCCATTTTTTATCCACAGTCTCTAATTTCTTCAAACCTTAACACTGTCCAGTCCAGCACCATCTTCATTTCTGGTCTATTCTTTACTTCACCTGTTTCCTGTCCTGCTCCTAGCTCTCATTGCTCTTAGATTATTTTAGTAAAACAAGCAGAGGCCATTATAAACACATTAATAGTCCAGTTAATGCACTATTTGTGTCATGAGTGTAATTAACAGTTCTCTACAGATTTCTCTACTTTCTGGAGAACTGAGCTGTTTTTCTAACTTAAATGTCTGCTGTGAAGAAGCCTGGCTTTGTCCGAGTCAAAAAGCATTAAATGAAGCCATTATCTCTTTGATTTATATTTAATTTAAGCTGTTCCTTTTTCATGAAGCACATCGTCCAGCCTCCTTTCGTCTCGTGTCAGCCTTTGGACACGTTACATGCGTGCGTTGACTTTTAAGCCAATTTCATTACACTTTCTTCACATTATCTGTTTGAAAAGCTTAAATGTGAGCTTTTTCATCAGGTTCCCGACACATCCACGACTTTATTGATTGATAAAGACGGATAATAATCATGTGTAACTTATACAGACTGCAGAAAGAATCACATACAAAGCACCAAAGAATAATTTAAAACAGGACACAAATGTTGTTCTCTGATTGCCTAAAGTGGAATACCTACATTAAAAAGACTACTTCTTCTCAACCATTTTGAATATTTGCACATGTTTTTCACAGAGAAATGATTAAATAAAATCCAGGCGAAGCTCAAGGGACCGTAGTATCGTCTCTTTCCAGGTTTCCACTCGTTCGTTTGCTCTAGAGTTCAGCACTAATGAAACTGTCTCCACACGTGTTTCAGTCTGTGGTTGTCAGCTCGTTTTCAGAGTAACACTGGCTTCATTTCCTGTGAAAGTAACCAGCGTCAGTGTCTGTCCTCGGGGTTTACACACAACACGTACGATATTTACGGAACAGGTCTAATGTTCTACCAAAAGGATTGGATCCGCCATAATTCACAACACTCTGCACAAGACTCTCACGAGAGGATTAGTGGAAATATTAAGATAATTGGAAAAATGAGGAAAAAAGTCAGGGATAAGATGCCAGCTGCAGGATATGACTGAACGGTTCTATTTGTTATATTCATTCGATCAAAACCAGAATATGACTCGAAATGTACATTATAAGTCATTCTGAATATTACATGATCTGTTTTATTAAAATGTATTAGATTGTCCCATTAAATTTAAATCTATTTACAACATCCAAGTAACTACAGGCCTAACAACACACTCAAGAAATATGTTTTTGCTGAATTTACTAAATTAGGACGTTATATACTTTTTTTATTTACTAAGTAACACATGATGTCAACTTTTTGTGGGGATCAGATCATGAGTGACATTCACAGAGACCTTCTCCTGATTTATTCTGAGTCAGATTAAAAGGCTGTTTACATGAGAATATGCTATAATAATAATAACATTCAGCAGGAGCCACTGAAAACACAAAAGGTCTATACTTCCAGTGGGTCCGTCAGTGGAGAATGTCATGGGTTTCTTTTCATACCTCTGCTTCCTCCTCTTCTGTGCAGACCTTGATTGCACATACGTGTTGCCGCGGTGACATTCATGTTTCCAGAGAGGCTTCACAGTTTACGAAATGAAAACACCCCCTCGGTCGGATTCAAAAGCTTGTTTTCAAGTGAGAACACTGACCTTGAGTAAATAAGAGGCCAATCCACAACACAATCTTTGAGGTTTTGTCAAAATGTGTTGTTGTGTAAGTGGCCTTATGGACTCACAACTGAGACAACAACACAGCGTTTGTGACGATCAGGGACTGGTTTTATTCCTCAGTCCTGTTTAACTTAATAAATACTTAACGATACAGTTACTGTTGACAAACTGGCGCCACATGGAAACACCAAACATTCAAAACAGTAGAGGATTTCTACCTAAAATTAAACAATCAGTCTGGTTTGCCCACTTGATGGGAGTGAGTGCATTGACGAGTTCTTTGCTAAAAAGACCAAGGCCATGCTTTGCTATTCCCCAAAACTCACATGTACTTTAATTATAGAGAAGTGTATTATAAATAATTACATTTGCAAATGCTTCTTTAAGAGATTTAGTAAATTTTCTTGAGTTCCGTCTTGATTTTCATTCTAGTTCTGAACCGTCATGACTTTTTTAGTTCCACTGTGTAGTCTGACTTCATTTCAAAGAGAGGAACTGCAGGTCATTTGAGTAACTCTGATTATCTCTTGCTTTTAGGCAGAATATAAGAGGCTTTAGGGAAACCATCTCTGCACAATAGAGTTACTCCAGGGTGAGGTCATGGATAATTAAAGCCATGTTTTGCTCCAGTGAGCGCGACCCGTCGATACGAGGCCGAGTCAAAGGGCTCCGAGGACTAACGCCTCCGTGACTCTGACTCCGAATGAGCTCCGAGTGCAGACAGACCTTTGTGCTGTGAACTGGACCAGATTATTTCCAGCGAGTGTTTGCCGCTGCCCGTCGTCCAGACACACACTCGAGTCTGGAGCCAGTGACGATTACGCGGCGTACGAAGAGAGCGCAGCTGTTTCCTCCGGGGCCTTCCTCCCGTTCAAACAGCCGGCTCCTGGACTCTATTGATTTGGGAGGCGCTGATGGACTGTGCGCCGGTGGAAATGAGTATTTTTACAGCGGTACTGGGCTGCCAGACGCCGGGCCACTGTGGCTTTTATACTTCCACCGTCTGGACTGTGATTAGAGTTTTTTTCCCCGAGCTCTGCAACTACATCAGTCTCTTTTTTTTACCAGGAAACAGTGCTGCTGGGAACAAGGTTATAACAGAAAACAACACAGAAGGTACTCCCAGTGTCTGTAGGACGAGGTCTCCTGGGTAGATTATTCAGAAGCAATAATGTTATATCACAGGAGTTTGGGCGTTAAATACAATCCTGGACACTGTAATAGTTCATATACAATAACAAATAAAGGTAGCTCTGATGTGCACATACTCCTAGAGCTGAGGTACTTCTGCAGATCGCCAATTAATCATTTACATTCTTTATTTATTCAAGGATGTTATTTTTCCCCAAATATCCCTCATCACATCTGCTCTTGATCTTGAATTTCCTGTTTGCTTTGCTTCGTTGCAGCGTTGACAGGATGTTCCCAGCCACTTTTGCAAATCCATTCACACATGAACCAACCAGACCAATCAAGAAGCAATATTTTAATGTCAGAAGGTCTGAAGTGTTCCCTAAAACTGTCCTACTTTGATTTTCTTGCCGTGCGCTGATTGGAAGGTTATCTGCTCAAGCTCTCGTTGTCACAAGCGCAACCTGACATTAAACTGCGAGTCTCTAAAATGTGGGAAATTGGCACAGCTCTATGACTTCATTTTTCTGAAAGCTGTTACTAAGCCAGGAGCACTATGTTGCAGGGTTATACCTCCGTCTTCACACGCTGCTACCCACCAGGACTTTAAAAATCCACGTCAAATTTGATTGAAACTTTCATCATCTCACGTGGAAACACCGTTTGTGGCCGTTCCGAAGCAGACGGCGCTCTCTGGACCCGGCTCGGTGGAAACCCTCAGAGGAAACGAGGCTGTTGATTGACAGACGGGTTTGTGCCGCCTTGGAACAAATCTGGAGAGAAAACAGGAGAAAATCTGCTCAAATCAATACTTACCCTCTCTCTTACCCCCACTATTGTAAAGTGAGCGTAACATTAACATGACACAAGCATAAAATACTCATTCATGTAATAATTGACCCGTCGTTTTGTTAAATTATTATTCAGTAATTGAATTCCCGCCATCAATGCAGTGTAAATAGTAAATACATTTTAACATGATTAAAGTTAGAATATATCCCTCTCTCTGATGACTCTTGGAAGCAGTAGCTATTGTTTGTAACAAAACGAGCTGTGTTTACTGCGTCCCGTCGGTGTCCTGCAGGGTTTAGTTCCTCCCGAAAGACGTGTCTCTGAACGGGACCAGCTGTGGCTCATTAACTCTCCCCGAGCCTCAACGCAGAGCGGCAGGACTCCGGTCCACGAGGCTGCGATGGAGGGGTCTAAAAGGAGAGTTATCTGCCGTCTTATAAAGCCGCGATTATTCTGCACCATTTCACCTGTCACTGTGAGATGAAACCGACGAGCAAGACACTGACCTTAATTATAAGTGTTATGTGACGTGAATAATAGGAGGACCTTCAGGCAAAGAAATGAACCTTTTGGCTTTAACTGGATGTTGTTTGAGTTTATAAAAGCATTTTTAACACAAGTCACGAGTCTCACAAATTGATCTATGTCCCACATTTTGATTGGCTGTCTGTTTGTTTGTATTTTGAATGAAACAAAAATGGATCTTACTGCTCTCAAAAAAGTGAAAACTAACAATAATCAACAATCAATCAGTTTTGTTTATTAGCACCTTTCAAGAAACTCAGTGTCATCTAACAGTGCACAGAACGCATTAGAGAACTCATGTTACTATAATCTCTTTGTGTGTTTATTGCAGCTATTGCAGTTTATGACAGGCTTCTTTCTGAGCAGTGAATAAATCTGAACTCTGTAGACTTCAGCTGATGATGATGGAGCTTTAATCATTTATTCTTTTAGGAACAGGAGTGTAACATGTAGCCTATAAAATGTTAAATGCACGCTTTTTGTAGTTGGAGACAGACTCCAATCAGCTGTTTAGATCAGAGGCTCTTATGAAAACAACACATATTCCAGCAATAACCTCATGTAAGTTTTAGCTGCAGCAAAAACAAGCGTTTTGAGCTTTACAAAACAAACGTGTGTGAAATCACAGAGAGTAAAGGCTTCAGCTCTGGCTCCAGCTCTCATCACCGGACGTGGAGCATTGTCCCACGTTGTCTCACCAATTTTATTTATAAAGCACCTTTAATACTGTGCAGTCGGCCAAAGCAATAAAATAAATAGAAGAGATAAAATACAAAACACAGTACAATAAAACTGTAGAAGCCATAAAACAGAATAAAAATAACATGAAACACTACGCAATTAATAAATAACTCAGGTTAAAAGCACAAAAGAACTAAGAACATGAGTTAAAACAACAGAAAGATGACGAATGTTAAATGTCCACGACTCACGTCCCACATTTTGTTTGTAATGATCTGGCCACTCTTTATACAGTAAAAATCTATAGGAAGTCTTTATGTTGTAAGTGCAAGTTCTTTATGGATTTATGGACCTCTAACTCAAAGGTTATGTAATGCATTTGAAGTATCTCACACCACAATGACGTCAATGACATCGTCCATAACCACTATCATGAGATTCTTATTAAAGCCACTTTAGTTAGATGATCACCAACCTGTTTGTTTGTTTTTATTGTGATCTTGTGATAATATAACTCTTTCCTGTGGAGAAGCCACCTCTGAATCCCAACAGCAACTGAATAATGGATTTCTCTGCGAATAATGGCAACGCAAGAAAAATAACAACAAAACACAAAACATATTGAGCTTGTTTTGGTCTTTTTTATTAAAGTATACCGTCTTTGTTTATAATAATTTATCACAGCGAGACACCGAGAAACGATGCAGAACAAAATGGAGCCGAGCAGAAGAGCAGATTCTGGCGCGTTATGCTGAAAACTATTTTTTCCTGGAAGCTCCTTTGGTCCTGAAGTGCAGCGATGGAAAAGCAGATGGAAATGTGGAGCGAGCGCCTGCTGCGTCTGTCACAGAACCAATTACACTCATTACAGGCTTGTTACGGAGGGCGTCAGGCCTTTTCTCGACGCATCTCAATCATACCTTCTTTTTTTTCTCTCTCATTATCATATTATCAGCTTCTGTGTTTGTTTCATTGACTTAAAAACTGTACAATCATTCAGCATTTGACCTTTTATTTAGAGAGAATTCAAACGTAACAACACACTGTTCTTTATTTATTTATTCATTGTTCTCAGAGGCTCTTCTTGGCTGCTTTCTTGTCCAGTAACAAAGTGAGTAAGACTTTTATTGCAGAGCTACCGGTCCATCAGCAGTGTTCAAGTGGTTAAAAGAAAAGCAGAATTTCTCTTATTTGAACAAAACATTAAAAATACGGCTAAAAAAGGAGATGCTGCTACAAAGAGGACTTGGAAAAAGACTTAAAAAGCATAAACTGACCTGTTGTCCCACGTTTGGTTGGTTGATTACGGAGTTTAACTTAATTTATCAGCGTTACAAATCCATATTTTATCTGTGGCCACATCTAATTTATTTAAAGAGAGTGATTTTTTTTTATCTAAAGAATGTTTTTTTTATTAATTCCTGACACTGTTTCATCATTGCAATCACTTTTTCACCGTTATATCACTTTTACTATTATATTTTTTTTCCTTTTCTATGTGTTTAGGCTAAATGTACACATATATTTCTACAAACGCACATTTTTCCATGTGTTTTTGCCTTTCGTCCACACTTAAACAGCATTTTCAGGCCACAAAAACACATCTTCAAGTTTTCAAAGTGTACCAAAAAAACAAACAAACTGTGGCCTTGGTCTGTGAACGCCTCGTGATTTTAAATAAAGATCTTCCAGAACTACCACAACATTTTTAATTTAAAAATAGCTCTCTATCTGTGCCTCTTTCACCAAACACTAACCCCATTAATGCACAAATCATCTTTAATTATCCTTTGTACACAGTGCACAGATGTATTTTCTTCATTCGTAGTAGATTTAGGAGCTTTTAAAAAACCAACACGGCGCTGCAGAATAGTTTACCCCGTGGTCTGAAGAAGAGAGGGTAGGTTTCTTATTAAGCCCAGATTAATGGAGGACTGTGCAGAGCCACGGGGGAGGCTCTGTTAGTTTTCCACACGCCTCGGAGAATCACTTTTACGTTCTTAATGATGCCCCTTTGCTCTTCGCCGCCGCCACCAACAGCCAGTCTCTCATAAGAGGAGCGTAGTCGAGGCATTTCCCTTTGATAATGCTGTAATAGGAAAAAACAGACACGACCCGAGCGTCCCAGTCACTCACCAGAGGCTACTTTTACTAGTTATATAGTTGATATAAAGAAAGTGTGTGGTTTTAATCTTAATGTGCTGCTGGGGTCAAATCTAATCACTGAAAAAGTCCTGGTAACACTTAAAATGCTGTATATGCTGCAAAGACTCTACTCTGAGACCTGCAAAACTACATTATTAGTATTAGATTTGAACTTTTGGATCAATAATGAGCTCAAAGCTGTTCTTTAATTTCACCTGAGAGTCCTAACGTCATAAAGGGCACCTCAACATTTGTTTTCTAAATGTGTGACTGTCATTCATGAGTCTAATATCCACTCGTCTTATTATTCTTTTTATTTTGTCAAACGAATATATCCTCTTTAAAAGCAAAGAGACAGGGACAGTGAGCTTAGCAGAGTCCACATTTTGGTTTGAGGATCGTTAAAGACGTCCAGGGAAAACTCTGCAGGAGATTCTTTAAATGAGAAAGGAAAATCTACTCAAAACTATGTCCTCGACGATTGAAAGGATACACAACAATTTGCATTTATTACATTTTTAGAATTCCCAGCAACAGAAGATCTACCCATTTCACAGAGATGTTTGTTATTGACGGGACTTGATTATTCTTTTAATGATTTGACTTAATTGCACCAGTTTATTACTTTACAAGAAAAAAAATAAATCAACAAAAGTGTTCAGGCACATTATCCTATAGACACACAATATTCACATTTCAATCTTTCGTACATTGTTTTTAAAGCACACATTTCTATTATGTTGTGCACTTTTGTTTTGCCAAAGCATTATTGTAAAAATGAAATTGTTTTAATAAGTTTCAAATAAATATACTGTGCACAGGTTTTCTGCAGGTGTGGATTTAAAAAGTAAAGTAAACGATAAAATACGGAGAGTTAAATGAGTTTAGAAAATGTGAAAAGTGAAAGAACAGAAGATAATATTTTGAGACTTTGCCTCAAAACAGCAACAGTTTGAACAGTTTTTAAAGGATCTGGACCAGACCATGTAATCCCAGACAAAACCAGACCAAACTGGACTAAACCAGACCATGTAATCCCAGACAAAACCAGACCAAACTGGACTAAACCAGACCATGTAATCCCAGACAAAACCAGACCAAACTGGACTAAACCAGATCATGTAATCCCAGACAAAACCAGACCAAACTGGACTAAACCAGACCATGTAATCCCAGACAAAACCAGACCAAACTGGACTAAACCAGACCATGTAATCCCAGACAGAACCAGACCAAACTGGACTAAACCAGACCATGTAATCCAGACAAAACCAGACCAAACTGGACTAAACCAGATCATGTAATCCCAGACAAAACCAGACTAAACTGGACTAAACCAGACCATGTAATCCCAGACAAAACCAGACCAAACTGGACTAAACCAGACCATGTAATCCCAGACAAAACCAGACCAGACTGGACTAAACCAGACCATGTAATCCCAGACAAAACCAGGACCAAACTGGACTAAACCAGACCATGTAATCCCAGACAAAACTAGACCAAACTGGACTAAACCAGACCATGTAATCCCAGACAAAACCAGACCAAACTGGACTAAACCAGACCATGTAATCCCAGACAAAACCAGACCAGACTGGACTAAACCAGACCATGTAATCCCAGACAAAACCAGACCAAACTGGACTAAACCAGACCATGTAATCCCAGACAAAACCAGACCAAACTGGACTAAACCAGACCATGTAATCCCAGACAGAACCAGACCAAACTGGACTAAACCAGACCATGTAATCCCAGACAAAACCAGACCAAACTGGACTAAACCAGACCATGTAATCCCAGACAAAACCAGACCAAACTGGACTAAACCAGACCATGTAATCCCAGACAAAACCAGACCAAACTGGACTAAACCAGACCATGTAATCCCAGACAAAACCAGACCAGACTGGACTAAACCAGACCATGTAATCCCAGACAAAACCAGGTCAAACTGGACTAAACCAGACCATGTAATCCCAGACAAAACTAGACCAAACTGGACTAAACCAGACCATGTAATCCCAGACAAAACCAGACCAAACTGGACTAAACCAGACCATGTAATCCCAGACAAAACCAGACCAAACTGGACTAAACCAGACTATGTAATCCCAGACAAAACCAGACCAAACTGGACTAAACCAGACCATGTAATCCCAGTCCAAACTCCTTGATGTTGGGATCATAGTAACTCCATCACGTCAGAACTCTAAAAATGGAAGGTTTTCATCTTATTACTCACTTTTCCATTTTGTAAACAGATAAAAACATTTAAATAGTATATTATTGACAGTATTCTGAATGAATACCTGAATAAAACTCACACAGGACGAAAGATAGAAGATAAAACACTGAAATGATGTGACTTGCAAACTGGAAAGAGCAGTGGCAATAATATAAAAGAGGCCACAGTTTTACATGAACACATTTGAAGAAATCAGTGTCTTTTATGTCTGTCTCCATTTGTATTTGAGGCGTGAATCCTCTCAGATGATGAGTGGACACCGGGTCAGTCTGCCTGTGGGAACCAGAGTGAGCGGTGAATATGAACGCTCCACACTTGACCCTTCACATCGTTAAATCGGCAGAAGAGAAGAGATTTTGTCAGAATCAATAGCAGGTCGGGAATATCACCAAATTCAAAGGTGACTTCTGTAGCTGTTCATAAACTATATCTGCGCTGCTCTCTTCTTCCTTTTTATGTGCTTTTATTTTGTGCAGCTGCAGTGGATTAAGACTGAGTTTTGAAGACTTCATCAAACACTTTCTCTCAAACAATCTTTGTCGCTTTTATTATTTGCAGCATATAAAGACCCATGGGTTATGTTGCAAGTTACGCTGTTATTACATGTGGTAGGTCAGTACTGTTTTATGCATATATGACTCCAGCATTAGAAAATAAAACATCTGTCGTGCTTTATGTGTTTCAGCTTTAAACTGACATTGGATTGTGACTTTTCTGACAGAACTTAAACATAATCTCTCTGTAAATAAGGCTTATTTTTTCTCTACAATGATGCACAGTTATTATAGGAATGTTAGAGCCTTTATAGAAGATATAATTAACTATACAGTTGGCTAATATTACTTGATTTTGTGTAAATATGAGCAGTGTCTAGCATCACAGCTTGTTGTTTTTGTGTGTAGCAGTGTCATAAGCCTTTTTTCATGGGGTGGGTATGTATGGGTAAGTTTCTATTACCAAAAGCAGTCAGAAGAGTCACCAAATAGTAAATTATTCAATACTAATTATGTCCCAAGTGTGTGGTCCTCTTTCGAAAAGGTGGAGCTAAACAGAGAAAAATAGACGAGAGAAAATGAAACCAAAATCTGTTTACTGCAGCAAAATACGGCTATACTTCCATCCTCTGAGATTGCCACACACCAGGATTTATTCACTTCTTTATTTAAGTGATTAGCAACACATCTACGTCGCTGTCTCCATAGCAGACGCCTCTTTCTGGAGCCAGAACAGCGGAAACATGACCCAACCTGTACTAAACCACTCAGAGAAAACAGGGCCATGAATCACACATCGTTACATAAATAATAAACATGTGTATATTCAAATGAATGCAAGACAAAGCCAGAGGCGTCACAACACTGTAGGCAATGTGTGAATGGCTTTGGGCGCTGAGCTAAAGGGAGGCCCCCAAGACGGCTGATTAACATTGTGTTAGCGACAACAGCAGGCAACAATGCACTCGGTCTCAATGACATGCCTCTGGTTCCTCCTTAAGGGTCCCTCATGTTGAGCCACACACACAGAGCCCTCGGACATCAAATATGGAATCAGTAAATACTGCAGTGACACTCACAAGTGCCCTAAAGGGGGCCCCATGCCTCTCTAGTAATTATAAAGGATGGCAGTGATGGTATCCGTAACAGAACCTCTTTAAAAATACTAAAAAAGACTGTACCTTTTTCGTTTTTTTCTTCTAGTTGGGAAAATTGTGGGTATTGTAATAGATAAAAGCTTATATTTTATTATATTCAGGAACAGAAAACCTTGGACAATCACATGCTCCAAAAAGGAGCGCTCCCATTGGTCGACACTTGTCACATGACGTTCCAGGAAGTTTAATAGCTGCAGATAAAGTGTATTTTCAGCTGAATATGTCTTTTAACAGAGAAACAGCTGAAAAAAGAAAAGCATCAACAGAGAAAAGGGAGGCAACGCAAAACACAGATAAATACTGTCAATTCAATCACGTAATGTTTAACGAGGAGGAGATAATTGTCGTCCTGACGCTGAAGTCACAGCTAAGCTAACGCTAAACTCTAAACTTCAGTTTGGTCAAATGGATTAGTATTTTGGAGGAAAAATGGTCTGGTTTTATTTTTTTTAATAAAAGAGAAGCAGGAGAGGTCCCTAGACTGATTTTGGAGGAGAGTCTGAGACAGGGACAAAAAAAAGAACATCAGTGAGTGGAGCTTTAACTTAAACCAGTAATTTTTGTTAATCTAAACCTAAAATGACAAATGAAAAAAGGAGTTGGATCACAGTGTAACTTGTGGAACTGCTGTGTTGTGAATATATTCAGATACCATCCTCAAAGGGAGTAAAAGAATGAGACTGAAGACACATTAAGTATTTACAGAAGTGCGTTTAGGCTGTTCCTCTCACTGTTTGGGTGGAGTGTGTCTGTGAGTGGGCCCGGGTCTGTGTGAGTGAATCACTGAACCCTGAACAGTACAGTCCCGGGACAGCACACAGCCCACAGCCCACGGCCCGTTTGAGTCAGACTTACACTGGAGGGTCCCAGAAATAACAGGCTTAAATCAGTTCCCATTGTTTTGTCAGCTTTTGTTCTGTTACACACTGAGCATCTGCAGAGGGAACGCCTCAAGAAAAATGAAGACCTCAGAAGAATAGCTTTTAAATAATTTGGGGAAGACAGGAAGAGTAGTCTTACATAAACAGCACCAGCTCCTCGTCCCACTGCAACCACACGTCTTTAGAACATGGTTTAATCCTAGACCAAACCAGAACGAAGCCAGGTGTAAACCCAGGACTAAACCAGGACCAAACAAGGGACACACCAGGACTAAACCAGGACCAAACAAGGGACACACCAGGACTAAACCAGGACCAAACAAGGGACACACCAGGACTAAACCAGGACCAAACAAGGGACACACCAGGACTAAACCAGGACCACTCAAGGGATTTACCAGGACTAAACCAGGACCAAACAAGGGACACGCCAGGACTAAACCAGGACCAAACAAGGGACACACCAGGACTAAACCAGGACCAAACAAGGGACACACCAGGACTAAACCAGGACCAAACAAGGGACACACCAGGACTAAACCAGGACCAAACAAGGGACACACCAGGACTAAACCAGGACCAAACAAGGGACACACCAGGACTAAACCAGGACCAAACAAGGGACACACCAGGACTAAACCAGGACCAAACAAGGGACACACCAGGACTAAACCAGAACCAAACAAGGGACACACCAGGACTAAACCAGGATCAAACAAGGGACACACCAGGACTAAACCAGGACCAAACAAGGGACACACCAGGACTAAACCAGGACCAAACAAGGGACACACAGGACTAAACCAGGACCAAACAAGGGACACACCAGGACTAAACCAGGACCAAACAAGGGACACACCAGGACTAAACCAGGACCAAACAAGGGACACACCAGGACTAAACCAGGACCACTCAAGGGATTTACCAGGACTAAACCAGGACCAAACAAGGGACACACCAGGACTAAACCAGGACCAAACAAGGGACACACCAGGACTAAACCAGGACCAAACAAGGGACACACCAGGACTAAACCAGGACTAAACCAGGACCAAACAAGGGACACGCCAGGACTAAACCAGGACCAAACAAGGGACACACCAGGACTAAACCAGGACCAAACAAGGGACACGCCAGGACTAAACCAGGACCAAACAAGGGACACACAGGACTAAACCAGGACCAAACAAGGGACACACCAGGACTAAACCAGGACCAAACAAGGGACACACCAGGACTAAACAAGGACCAAACAAGGGACACACCAGGACTAAACCAGGACCAAACAAGGGACACACCAGGACTAAACCAGGACCAAACAAGGGACACACCAGGACTAAACCAGGACCAAACAAGGGACACACCAGGACTAAACCAGAACCAAACAAGGGACACACCAGGACTAAACCAGGACCAAACAAGGGACACACCAGGACTAAACCAGGACCAAACAAGGGACACACCAGGACTAAACCAGGACCAAACAAGGGACACACCAGGACTAAACCAGGACCAAACAAGGGACACACCAGGACTAAACCAGGACCAAACAAGGGACACACCAGGACTAAACCAGGACCAAACAAGGGACACACCAGGACTAAACCAGGACCAAACAAGGGACACACAGGACTAAACCAGGACCACTCAAGGGATTTACCAGGACTAAACCAGGACCAAACAAGGGACACACAGGACTAAACCAGGACCACTCAAGGGATTTACCAGGACTAAACCAGGACCAAACAAGGGACACACAGGACTAAACCAGGACCACTCAAGGGATTTACCAGGACTAAACCTGAAGTAAATTATCAGACTTAACCAGTATTAAACTCAGGTCAAAGCCAGAATTAAATCAGTCTTAAACCCAAGACTAAATCAAGGATTTTAAAGCACACTAAATCAAGACTAAATCAGGTTCTTACAAGCTTTTGTCAGTTCACAAACTCAGTACTTTGCTCTGGACAAAACGATTGAAGACCTGCTGCATGTTTAGAACAATGGAGCAATAGATATTCATTCAAAATTCTTCAAAGCTTGCTCAAATAAACCATCAGTCCTCTCATCCGTAAAGCAACGAACAGCTGAATGGTCTGTTATTCACCAAATCCTGAAGCAATAAAGAAATGTGACAACAGAATGTCTTCAAGTCATAATTCATGACTAAAGTCTAATCAACCGTCCATCCTCATTGTGATTTTAGTTTGAAATGATCTGGGTCTTTTTTGGTCTAAACCCATATTAGGCTCTGTCTGTGAGAAGTGCCTTGAGAGACAGCACATGTCTGAGTGGAGGGCTTGATTGATGAGCTCGTAACCGGTTTAAGAGTTCACACCGGCCACAGGAAGAAGATATATGGGTCATCGGGCAGCTCATCTCGTTGGGCCCAGAGCTAAGAGGCTCATAAAATATGGCTCCTCTCCAACGAATTCAAGAAACTCCACTCCTGACCTGTCACTGAGACAAATGAGGCCCAACAACCCTCTGCAACTGCACCTTTTTCAGAATTTACCTCCAAAACTTTTACCTATTCTCCTTAAAATGATATTCTCCATGTGCAACACGCTGTCCCCGTTCAAATGTAGAAAAGAAATGGTTCATATTTGGAGAAGAACACATCTCCAATGGCCTCCAAAACTCACAAATTCTGCACAAACAAGATGAATTTCTGTTATATTTTATAGAACAGGATATAAAGGCATTCACATGGCTCAACACACATTAACATAACAGGGCTAAGCAGAAGAAAAATGAATGTTACATCAATGCAAATATACATTAAAGCTAGGATTATTTGTTTATGAAACAGTTCCATGTATTTGCATTTGTCTTAATTAGTCTTTTAGTTTGTTTACAGACTGAAAAGTTACAAAGTGATGATCAATGCATTTAGTTTAGATAAAAATCTGGGAATAAAACAGAAATATAAAGCTATACTTCCAGCCTCTTGCATCTATTCACTTCTTTATTGGAATTATTGGCTTAGAATCTGTGTTGTTTTCTTGTTCTTACAAAAATAAAAAGAAAAAAACTGTTGGTGTGCTTCTGAGAAATAACTTGTTCTCTTTTTTTTTTATCTGCAGTTCTTCATCCTGCTGCTGCTCATCTTTTTCCTGGAAATCCTGTCCATCATGCTGTTCTTCATTTACCAGGACGAGGTAAGACGTGCTCAGTGCTCCCTTCACGTTCGATCCTGTCACTTTCTCCTCTCGAACAGTGTGATGACAGGCTGCTCGAGCGCTTCACGGTTTAATGTCGTTACACGAGAAAAAGAAGCTGATGTCAAAAGTGCCACGTGTGTTTTCCTGTTCGTACGCGCTGGAGTTTAAAAGCATCTTGACACGTTGAGGGTTTAATTGCTGGAATTCAAAAACACGGTCACGTCGTATAAAGTCGTTATAAGTTCCATAAAAGAGTTTAATTTTCAAGCAAATGTATTAAAGATCAAACTGTCAGCTCTTTCCGTTTTCAAAGAGCAATGTCTGATAACACAGGATGACAAGAAGACAAAACTATTCCTCTGCTGAGTATCAGACATAAGTACAATATTGAAGAAAAACAGCTGGGGAAATATGCTGCTATTTCAGAAGCCTCCTTTCCACTGGAGGCAACGGAGTGGCTCTTTGAAGCAGACTTTTAGAAACTTGGATGCATTGTTTTTTTAATTTAAGAGTAAATCCAGATCATGTGTTGATGTGAGGCTATACTGCTGCACTCAACATTAAACTCTTTCTGTTTATTCCCATCTTCCGGAAAACATTAAATTCATAAAGCTGCACCAATTACCTGTACGTTTGGGATAAGTCGATATTTGCTAGCTTCGTCTTTTGGAAAACATTTAGCATTTTCTGTTTGAATAAGACTCTTATCACAAAAACATTCCCATTTAACGTAAATCTGTTTGCATCTTGTGTTGCTCGAGTGATTATTAGTGATTTTCTATCGTCCAATCAGCTGACTGTAGTGTTTAGCTCTGCCTTTTCGAAAGCGGACCACGGAATCGGCACCGCTTCAGCCCCCAGACCGAGGCGTCCAGCACCACTTTTTGTAATGTGTGTCCTGACCTGCACCACACGCTGCAGTGGAAATGAGGTTTAGAGAAGATCCTCGCCGCCTGCAGTAAACCAGCCCAGATCTCACCAGAGTCCAGCCACAAAATCCAAATGTCACAAAATCCAAATGTCACCATCCAGATGATCATAATGTCACCAGCATAAATAAACCTGCAGTCACACTAAAGTTCTTCAAGTCATATGATCCACCATTAATCCACAGTCACACATTAGTTATTACTGAGTATAAAAATATAGTATTTGACACATCATAGCTGAGCTCACATTTTATATAAATATATGCATTACTGAAACGATGACAGTTTTCTTGATTAAAGCTGGAAAATATGCCTCGGCCGAACAGAAACAAGAATAATCAGATTTTCATTGATTGAACGTTTTAGGACATTCAATCATTTTGAGTAGTTCTTCTGTAAATAAAGCAGATCAGCAGCACTGAGCCGTCTTTCCCTAATTCCTCTTCTTATTATATGCTTTTATAATCCTTTCACAGTCTGAGCCCAGGTTTTAATAATACATTAAAGGGCTGAATTAAATCCTATCCATCTTAATCTTAATTAGCGCTCGGCGGGCTGGATTTCACATTTGTTGTTTAACAATGAACTCAGTCCGGTTTTGTAACAAGGATCTGCTCTTCTAATAGCCGACCCACTTCAGTCACCGACTGTGACAGCATCTAAACACATGACATTAATCAGACAGATTAGTGATGCACTGAGAGAATTACATCCCAAAATAACACACAATACGTCTGGGTCTAAACCAGGAAGGGATTAAATGCCAAAAAACACAGCATTTTAAGGCTCAATATACACAACTGTATATGCAACATATTCTAGCTTCACTTTTTACATGATGCTTTAATATTAGTTCATGCATTATTACAGTTATGTTTATGCTTTTCCATTGTTTGAGATTTAATATCTACTGTTTCCTCTCACAGAAGCATTGTTATGATTTGCTTTTAGCCTTGATTTAAAAAGTGTTTTGTGACAAACAGCTCAGAGGCTTTTGTTGCAGTAAAAGGACGACCTCTATTTACATTTTAGACGGGTTCTTTCGTGCACATTTACAGTGAATAATTCTCCTGACGACGTGGGTGTAACAATATTCCTTCGCACAGGCCTCACTAATGGGAACTGACCTTTTACCTGAAGATGATGGACACATTGTGCAGTTTTAAGTTCTAAAATTATAAGTGTAAGTCACTGAGGATTAAACACTCTTCTCTGTGGATATGTGCAAGTAGTTTGTCGATATAGTGGATTACTCATGCATTTTAATCACCTAATGTGTCTGTAAACAATAGTTAGGCAGGTTATTCTGGGTTGGTTCACAATATCATACAAATCTTTCTTAGAGGGGAATGACATTGAACGTACAGTATGAACACCATGCATTTTAACCCCTTATTCTGGGTAAATTTGCCTTAAAACGCCTGCAAAAAACATACCCAAATTAGAATTAAAGCTGCTCTTGAGCCCTTTGGAGTCTGTATATTAAAGTTTGGGCTCTAAAGGTAACACTTTGGGTCAAATTTGTTGCAGGTGTAACTGTTAAACACTAATTATTTTTACTGGATTTAAATTCTCAACAAAACAAGAGCATTTTTGTTGAGAATTATCGATATGTGAACTGCAGACAAGCTTCACAGGTGAATCATTTCAAGAGTTTTGCTTTTCTCGAAAGAAGCCTTTGTTGTACGGACTGCTATTGTGGCTCTATTGTGTTGCTTCGAAATGGTTTATATCACCAAAAAGACAAGAACGAAAAGGTATTTTATGCACAGAAAATGAAGCTTGAATAAGGGCCATACTTGTGTTGACATATTTGCACTGTTTTTCCCACATATGCATTCAAAATAATAATAACCATCTACAGTTTTTCTTTTCAATTGGGACAGTGCATGATCCCCAGTGTCTTGACAGTGAAAAGTTTTAGTACAGACACTAATATTCCATGTAAAATTAAGCTTCATAGAGAGACGTTGTTGTTTTCTGTGTTTTAATGTCACTGAGGTTCATATGGATTGTCTGGAGCAATAATATATAACTTGTGTTTATTAATATTAAACACAATAATTTCCGGCTGAACCATATTGCACAGTGGCATCACAGCAGTGTTTTTAGTGCGAGGCTACAGGTTATAAACAAAATAAAGCCTCTCTCTTCTAGGAAATAAAGAAGACTGTGTAATTGACAACTTTATCCCGAGTTAACAGTGCGTGGGCCGGGTTCGCTGGACGCCGGTGTTTAGCTCCATCATAAATCACTGCCAATTACTCGCCATTACTCTTGCATTCCATTATTCATGTTGTGGGCCTAACCCGGTCCCCGTGGGCTGATCAGGGCCCGCTCTGTTTGTTAAGTCTTTGTGCACTCTGTAAATAACCACCTGCTTTGATATTTGGCTCCTTTCATCCACAGACCTTGGTCCATTTTTGGCTTTCATCTTGACATTGTTAGTTCTGTCGTAATAATTCTGTGTTTGTGATTCCAAACTGTCGGATCGGCGCTGTGGCATTTTATCCTCGACTTTTATCTGTTGTACAATGCTCTGTTTGGGACCTAATGAATGCTCTCTCATGTCACAGCGCACCTTTCTCTAATATCTATGTCCCCTGATATTCTGTGCACCCATTATTCAGCATGTGAATTATTCAGCCGGCTCTACCCAGGAGGCCATTAGTAAAGAAAAGTTAGGGATGGTGGAGTTGTTGCTGCGGCACCGAGGGACATCTCTGACAGTAAAGAATGGGTGGCCATTAGCGGCTGCGCCACTGGAGTTGTTTTAAAACCTGCAGGAGCCGTGACAGTGCTGTGGGATTCTTTTTGCCTTGTAAAGTGCGTAATGTGGGCGCTGCAGAAGAACTGGGCAATACTTGTTCAAAGAAAATGCAACGAGATATTCACATTATTCTGTTGAAAAGAATGGGCTTTTTTGATTTTACACACTTTACCCCGAACACGAACCTAAAGACTCGTTTTTGGAGGGTTTACTAAAGGAAGAGGATACAAAGACAGGTTGTTTTTAGCTGCTGCAGATGTTTGTCAGAAAGAAATGACACAACAAAAAAGCCAATGAAGCTAGTGATGCTAAAGGGTGAGCAAAGCACCAGTAAAAGTCATAGTATTACATCGAAATAACCAGTTTAAAAATGGAGGTGATCATAAAGTGGCAAAATGAAAAACCCAGTGGGATAAAAAACGAAGAAACCCTCATGAATCGATCACTTTTAGGCCAGCACTGACTTGAGAAAGATATCTCAGAATTTTATAAATGTGTTTTTATTAAATACTAATTTATTTCCTGCAGGAGATAGTCATACGCAGACTGGACCCAAACCCAACCATCCTCCCCCCCCCCCTATAAAACTAGGTACGCTGATGAACAGATTATAAAAACAACTATTTTGACGTCCATTTAAAGGATTGATGATTTCTACAGGTTTTAGATGGTGTTGATTTTTGTCAAAGATTTTTACCTCACAACGTTAAACACACTGAGGAACTTTCAAATCAACTAAAATTCTTTGTGTAAATGTAAACCCGGATCAAAGAAGAATAAAATCTCTCGGAAGGATACTTAGCGACTATAACACTATTGACTACTCCTGTCTGCTTTTCCAAAATGAGAGTGTGCTGACAAATACCTTCTGTTCTCAGAGGCTCGCTTTTACAAAATACTAGAATATCCCTTTGACTAATGGTTTCTTGTGTGGCTTTACATGGTTCTTGTGGAGGAAATGTGGTATTTTCCATATTTTTTGTATGTTATTACCAAAAAACAGACTCTTGATCAACCCATCTTTGTTTTCCAGCTTTCAAAAATGAACTTCTGGAACAATACATCCTCCAAAGAGAGATTTAGAGTTGTATAATTAATATCCGACATGTCCTGACACTGAGGGAACCCTGTAGCGTCAAAACTAGCGCATTTCCAGATGATTTACTAGACTCTTCTCTGGATTTTACACAGATCCACAAAGCTCAGACTGGGATACATATTTCAGTTTAAAAAGTGTAGCTACAATAAAATAAGGAAGGGTTTGCATTGATTTCAAAGGAAAGTCTATCTTAAACTGTCTTCCTCATCCCACAAGAGTCTTGGCTGTGTCTGAAACCTCTCAAATGTAGTGCACCCGAAGATTCCCACAATCAATCATGAAAAGAAGTGAACAGCGACGGTCTCCAGACACAGAGTAGACCGTAATGCAGAGCCATTCAACTTCAGAGGCCAGTGGGCTGAATAATAAAACCATGAATGGTGTGAGAGCCGGACCAAAGATCGGTACATTACATAATTAACTCTGACACATTCAAACTGTATTTATTTCAATTAATATTCATTTTTTCACAAGTCAACATAATAGGTAAAGAAGGTTGATAATCCCTGCATATTTCTTTCTGCAAAAACAATTCAGTTTCAGTGCAGCGTGTCTTTGAACTGCACACAATACGTTTAAATAAAACATTAGAAGCAAGTGTTTAACCAGTGATGTGGCTTTTTACAGTCACTACAGTGGAATAAACTGCTTGTATAGATAAATATATGGTAGAATACCTCTTGATAAGGCCAGAAACATAAACATAATGAGACAGTAGTTATATCCATGATGTGTACTGATATCTATAACTAATACTATAATCCACGCTCTGAGATTTTTTGAAAAACGATTAAAAATAAACACTTGAATGTATTCAGTGTTATTCTAGCCACTGCTGTAGGGTCCTCATGTTTTGGGCTTCCATCACCTGAGCTCAGACAAAAGTAAAAAGTAAAGCGAAGTTTTCCTGAAAGGTCGTGTGGATTATTTCTCAGATGTGCTGTGGAAAAGTGAACCGTTCGGTAGAAAGCGGTGCACAGCTCTCGCACAGATTTGAGGAGCCAAATATTGAGACAACCTTTAAAGCTGGACTTTGATGCTATCTCCCAAAGTGTCCTTCAGATTTATCTGTAAAAAAAGCACAACCCGCTGTGTCTGCTCCATCGCCATGGCAACGCTAAGCCGCTCTGTTCTTGAAATAGAAGCCGGTATCCGTGTTTTCATCAATGGATTTTATTCAGCTTTTTGAGTCAGTATTAGAAATGGTTTGTGAAAAGTGTGACTTTCCTTGGACCAAATAAAACGACCAGAAAAGACCATAAAGTAAGTAACTTTAAATGTGTCAATCACTTTGTAAAGCATTATTGGTTTTAGAGAATGGTTTAGAGATAAACCTGCCCCACAAAACAGAAATGGAGATGGGGTTGACTTAGAAATACCTAAAAGTCCTTCTGAACAAAACACTTGTGAGTAAAAAGTTTTTAGTTGGATTTGAATGGGTTTTATGTGGATTTGAACAGGTTTTAGATGAACTTGAACTGGTTTTAGTTGGATTTGAATGGGTTTTATTTGGATTTGAACAGGTTTTAGATTAACTTGAACGGGTTTTAGTTGGATTTGAATGGTTTTTATTTGAATTTGAACAGGTTTTAGATGAATTTGAAAGGGTTTTAGTTGGATTTGAACAGATTTTAGATGAACTTGAACGGGTTTTAGTTGGATTTGAATGGTTTTTATTTGGATTTGAACTCCACTGATTCTTTACTGTGATTCATGGTCAGTTTATTGAAGTTGAGTCTGCTGCTCAATAAATAAACATAATTTTTTTTAATGGACCATAAATCAGTCCCATTAACAGAAAACATATCTCACTGTTGTGTCTTTATCAGTGTCAGTATCAAATAATAATACTATCACAACGGTTTCTCCTAAAATACTCCAACAGACAAAACAAAATATGATTTAAAGCAGAGGTGAGGGGCCGATAGTTCATAAGAATCCTGTCAGAGGCCGAAGATGGTGACATTTGGAAGCTTTTATAAAATTTTGAATGTGTGTCATTTGAGTCATACAATTATCTTTATTACAATATTTTCCATAATTTTCTTTATGAAAACAGGTTTTGGTTGGATCTGAACAGGTTATAGATGGATTTAAACAGGTTTTAGATTTGAACAGGTTTCAGATGGATTTGAACAAGTTTTAGTCAGATTTGTACAGATTTTAGTCAGATTTGACCAGGTTTTAGTCGGATTTCAACAGGTTTTAATTGAATTTGAACTAGTTTTTGATGGATTTCAAGAGGTTTCAGATGGATTTGAACAAGTTTTAGTCAGATTTGTACAGATTTTAGTCAGATTTGACCAGGTTTTAGTCAGATTTTAACAGGTTTTAATTGGGTTTGAACTAGTTTTTGATGGATTTCAACAGGTTTCAGATGGATTTCAACAGGCTGTAGTTGAATTTGAACAAGTTTTAGTCAGATTTCAACCGGTTTTAATCGGAGTTGAACAAGTTTTATATGGAAATGAATTTTGCTACAAAGATACGTAAATAAAATCTGCTCAAATCCATCCAAAACCTGTTCAAATCCAAACCGTAAATCCACTGAAGGGCCTCATTAAACAATAAAAAGGGCCTCATTTGGGCCTCGACTTTGACGTGTGTGATTTAAACAACAACCCAAATATAACACCATCTAAAAGCAGAACGCATTCAAAATAAATGCAAGATCTGACTTCACATTCGCTTCTATCCTTCCTGTGTCGCGTCGGTGGTAACTGCTAAGCCTTTGCGCAGAGCAGAAGTTAAACAGCGAGCCTCAGTCGGTGCATCTTGATAAAGTCTGTGCTGCTGTGGGGACTGTCACGCTCACTGGCCCGGGTTATTACCGCTGCTTTAGCCGTGATAAAGAGCTGTGCGTCGCAGCTGGAAGCCACTTCAAAAAGCCCCGCCACGCTCCTGGGGATCTCCGCTTGTCTCACTTTGGTGCTTCCTCTGCATGACGAACAGGTCAAAGTGAATAAAACCGTGTCAGAGGGAAGATGTGAAT
The DNA here is from genome assembly GCA_036850595.1 of Rhyacichthys aspro. Classification (NCBI taxonomy): domain Eukaryota; kingdom Metazoa; phylum Chordata; class Actinopteri; order Gobiiformes; family Rhyacichthyidae; genus Rhyacichthys; species Rhyacichthys aspro. The sequence continues at coordinate 4,191,371 of CM072150.1, read as the reverse complement.
AAAGTGTGATATTGGAAAGTGATGCGTGGCTGTTTTATGCTATTCCAGTGTGGATTTACAGCCCTGACAGATTGGTTTTATTGTTATCTCAAGGGAACGTTACTGTGCCAGACAGATGGAAACAGCAATAACATCATCTAGAGGTTTAACTATCCTTGTCTTGATAATCTATTACATGTTTTTGGATTGGGTTGATTAAAATAAATGATGAAATTACAAAAAAAAAATCATCAACACCGTGTCTGAGAAGTGCAAGCACGTTATCTTAATTTAACGCCAACTCAGATTAAGTTGAAACTCATTTGACAGATTCAACACACACAGCCTCATCTCTGAGCTCTAAATCTGGTGTTTAGCTTTAATGCTAAATACGTGACTGTCAAGTTAAAATACAAACTGTGACAGACTCCCTGAGGGGCCCTTATTCTGAAGCACTTCCTGTCTGTCGGTGCTTCAAGCCTTTGGAATTAAGTAAAAGAAAATACTTCAAAACGTCTGTGTGTCACTTCCTGATTTGGGTCACTTCCCCAAATTCAATTAATCATACCATTTGTCCATCTAAGAACATTATTGCAAGAAATAGTTTAGATAGAAAATGTTCCTTTCTGTGTTGTTATTTTTGACATTTATTATTTAAAATCAAACAATTCTAGAGTAGATTTAGTGTTATTAATCTTCATTCCATATTATTCCACGTTCTCACTTTATTTCGGGGTCTGTACACATTGCAAACTTTCAGTACATTGGGTCAGGGAGTGATCATCTCTGTGGAACACTCTAATAAACTTGTGCAGCAGCTAGATTCATGCAAGATTTGTGAGTTCATCATCCAAAATTCACTGTGTACTGCTCCAAACCTGACAGTACACAGTCTGTAGCATCTGGGAAGGCTCCTGTTGAAAGCATTTGCAAAAGGACAGGTACATTCAATGACTACCTGGAGGTGGCCGGATTTATCAACCACAGTTTTATCCAATCAGAGCAGTACACAAACCTGAAATATGGTGAAGTTCAAGATGGATTTTCGTGAGTTTGTGAACTTCTAATAAATAAAGTTATACAGCTCCGGGCAAAACTCACAACCCGCTGCCTGTTCACACCAAAAGAAAGGCAACAACACAGCACTGCCACTCAAAAGTGACTCCTCCAGAACCTTTCGTTGGAAGTCCTCCACACAGTTGTGTTTAACAAGGAATCTGAGGTTTCTATTTAGTGGTTGTGGTACAGTTTTAGCTCCTGGATACACGTCTTATATCTGTCTTTTGTTTTATTATTTTATGGGGAACTGTTTAATTGCTTTGGGCCCTGACAGTGCTGTTGATGTGGATTGATTGGTTACAGAAGCACACACTGAAAACATCAGTATGCTTCATTCTTTCTTTCTTTGGATGACGTAAGATTCTTTTTTCTCAATGGGAACAAAGTAAGTGAGAGCGTGGATGGCACTTAAAAACTAGGACATGAGATCCCCGAGTGTCTCTGACAATGAAGCTGCTTTTAAATTTGAGGCATAAAGAGTTATTCTTGAATACATTTAGAGGAGAGATGTGGTTATTTGAACAAATAAAAGTTTTACATTGTGTGATTAAACTTTGTGAAATCTTGCACAAGTGTATTCTTCTACTATTTCTGAGCAACATGAGCTGGCAGCAGTAGTTCAACAGACCACAATACATTTTTCATGGACAGAAGGGCATTGCTCAACAACAAAAGTAAAGTCTGCATAAATAAGAAGCTTTTTTGCGAATGGGAATTGACTGACTACATTCTGTATGTGCAGTCAGTGAGTAGGTAGAGATCATTAAAGAGTTACTGTTCTGTTTATAAGAATATTTAGGCTACACCAGCTAACGGCTACATGCTACAAGCCTCTCTGCCCGGATGCTTCAAGGACCCGTATGAAAGGCTGTTAAACTGAGATCGGCTTGAGACCGACACATGCTGCATTACAAAACCTAAACTAAAGTAAAAATCAATATGATACAAATGCATAGAAGGTAAAAATAATACAGACTTAAAGTGTGAAGGCAATAGCTTAGCATTCTCGCTCCAGCTGCTGATGTTTGCAGACAACACATAATGACGGTTAAACGCGAGGCGACAAACTTCAAGTATTCAATTCATTGTTTTTGTGTTGCGCTTAAATAAATAAACAGGACATCCTGCTGCGTTTGTTGCTGCGGTGGGCGTGTATCTCTTTGACGACCTCTCTGTGGACGGATGCACAGATGATGCCTCCATAAATCCAGCCTCGTACCTGGGCCTGAGTTACTGCAGCGACAAAAGCCCGTCCGCTCTTCCTCTCCAGTGATTAATACAAGGAGACCCATCAGAGACGGGGCCAAGGAGTTATCTGTCAATCTCAGCTTTTACAAGCCCACGCTCTCACGTTAAATTACGAGGGGTAGCTCGAAGCCACACAAGACGAGACCCAGCGGAGAACGGGCCGGCTCTGCAGATAGAGACAACAATACGAGCCTCCAACAAGACGTGACAAAACATCTGTCCTTCCTCCTGACGACAACCTGCTCGTGTGCACCACAATCACAAAAAGACCGCACCGAAGGAGACTGGAGATCTGCTGCTGCGAGGTGGAAGTGTAAATAAGAGACGTAAGGAACGATAGCCAAGTCTATTTGAGGCTTTGTGGAGCACATCACACATTAGTATTAGATCAGCGGTGCCAGCCCTTTGTTCACGTGCTGGGACCTCACTGCAGACACGGAAAGCTTTCATTAAAAACTGGCAGATAAAAATAAAATAATCAGTTTACAATTTACATACAACCTTTTATATTGTCTGGCCAAAATCTGTGTTGAAATAAGTGCTTATAACTAGTCAAAGAGGTGAGCTCAGTGAAAATCAGGACAAATGGAAGGGTTTAAACAGAGAGTATGTGATGTTTTTGGGGTTTTTTTTTTCTTTCAGGTGAGAAAAAAACATTGAATCACTTGTTGCATGTTGTAATAGCGATTATTTATGAAAAAACAAAACCCCAAAACTAAATCGAGGCTTTATTATCAAAGATTTTAATAGAAGGGAATGTCAGAAGTGTGTTTTCAGAGCTGGAAACGTCTTTTAACAAAACAAAACAAAACAACACAACAGACAAGGCGTAGATGAAGTTGAACTAAAGGTTAAGGTCAGCTCTTTACTTTGGTTTGGTCTAATGTATTAGTATTTTGGTCTGGATTTACTTTTTTTAAATGAAAAAGCAGGAAAGGTCCCTGTTGTTGGGGGTAAGTGGAGGCCAGGAGGGTAAAAAAGAGATTATAAACTTTTAGACAAATTTGTTTACACTTCTGCAAATCACATGTAGACTGGAGATATACTTCTACAATAAAAAGTTCAGTTTCCTTTTTAGTGACTCACAGTTTAATGCCCCAAGTTCTGCTCCGGTTTAATTCAATGTTTTAAAATGCACAAAGCAAGAGCCGTTACCCTCCAACTCAAACTAAAACCAGAAAACGCTGTTGATATCATCCGTACCATTTATTAAAATACAGCATTGAACATACATTCTATTTAGTTTGTGACCATTGATCACGGGAACAAGAAATATTCCTCTTCGTCCAAATATTTGCAACGAAAACACACTTTTGGTGAACCCGAACTTTGTGTTGAGTTTTGTACTTCTTTTGACGTCAGAAACTGATGCGTTGGCTGGAAACGAGACAAGTTTAAAGTTTATTTCAGGAAATATGCTGTAATTTATTCATTTGGTTGCTGCATTAGCTGTAACTGAGAAGTATTTCCTCCTTTTAGACAACCGTACTGGTTTATTAATTTAACTTTTGCCTGATCTAAAGTGACAGGTGTGCGCTGCGTTCAATAATCCACACCAAAAGAGGACGGTCTATTTAATTTCTTGCTGTGGTCTGGGTTTCTGAGGGACTATTACTGCTGACGAATAGAGAAAGGCTCTACTCATATCTGTACCTCATTAGTCTGCTCAGATTCATGATTGGAAAGTTCTTCTGTTGGCAACTTAGGATTTCAACTCCTAAAAGAAATGATTCTAGTTTTGGCTGAAGTAATTATGAGAGTTCTAATGTAGAAGTCTGTTGAGTTTTCTAAGTTTGAATCCTTTTTCTGTCTCTTATTTGGATCTGAGTCGTCGGGGCAGTGGTGGTGAGGGTAATAGAAAATAAGAATCATTTCAGGGGCCGAAGATGGTGACACTTGGAACGCTTTTATTTCATTTAATAAAAACGTTTTAGATGGATTTGAACAGGTTATAGTTGGATTTGAATAGGGTTTAGATGTATTTGAACAGGTTTTGGTTGGATTTGAATGGATTTTATTTGGATTTGAACAGGTTATAGTTGGATTGAACAGGTTTTAATTGGATTTGAATGGATTTTATTTGGATTTGAACAGGTTATATTTGGATTTTAAAAGGATTTATTTGGATTTGATCAGGTTATAGTTGGATTGAACAGGTTTTAATTGGATTTGAATGGATTTTATTTGGCTTTGAACAGGTTATATTTGGATTTTAAAAGGTTTTTGTTGGATTTGAATGGATTTTATTTGGATTTGAACAGGTTATAGCTGGATTTGAATAAGTTATAGTTGGATTTGAACCGGTTATAGTTGGATTTGAACCAGTTATAGTTGGATTTGAACAGGTTTTAGATGGATTTGAACAGGTTTTAGATGGATATGAACAGATTTGATACATCTTTTAGTAAAAACTAGCTTAAGATTTCATGAACAAATTAAATAAATCTGATTAAAATCTATCAAAAACCTGTTCAAATCCATCTAAAACCTGTTCAAATCCAAAAAAATACATTCAAATCCAGTAAAGACGTAGTGCCAAAAATATCACCTACAAATGTATTGGAGGGCCTCATAAAACATTGCAAAGGGCCAGTCTAATAATGTTAGTGAGCTGTTCTTTAATCTTGTGTGTAATGTGTTAGCGGGTTCACAGCGCCCCTAGTGGCCTGGCAGACTTACAACAGCGTTCTCAAACTGAGCACATCTGTGAAAGCAGGTTGTGTGGATTACACTACGGGCCGGCGTTTTTGCAGTTTTGCGATTTGTAAAAAGCCCCCTAAGAATGAGGGATGGCTGAATGTGGACAGAGACCTCGGAAATTCGAATTTACACTTTATCTTTCATCATTACAAGTAAATGATCAGTTCAAATGCATTCGAGTTAATTTATGTTGTGTATAGCCTTAATATTAATGATTAAAAATGCAAAGAGTAAACCAGAAGCAGTCAGATAGATTGTCTGGTATGTAACCCATAATTATTTGTGCAGCTGTGACATTTTTTTAAATTACTTTGCAGCTGCATTTATGTAATGAATAATGAAAAAGACACTGAAACTCCTGTCACATCACCACATTATCAATCTTTCTTGGTGAATTCTTCTCTAAAATATGGTTGCTAGGTACAAATCTGACAAAAATAATAAAATCAATAAACTATTCAGTGTAAACGAGGGAGCTGCATGCAGCAGAAAAGGTCTCAATGGCATGTGTAATGAAGTGGAACGAGAGCGACTGCTTCGTCATTGGCAGTGAAAGGTCAATAGGACGAGAGAGATCTTTGTGAAGTGATAAGTTTTCCCCTCGAGGAGCGTCTCCAATCGTTATGTAACTATAGCCTATCGACAGCGCTCCATTATATTAATGAGTCTGAACCTGATCGATAGATGGAATAACAGTGGGTTGGTGCACACTGGTTTAATAGCTCCATTATGTCAGAGAGCTTTACCATGCAGCTGATAAAAACAGTAAATAGAGCTCCTTTGTGTCACAAAGTGAAATGATTCCCCAGCTTTTATTAGTGAATGCAGCTAAATATCAGTTTGCAAAGACACCACTGAAACTGATGTGTTTGGAATTTGAATAGTCTTTCATTTTGGATCCGTTTGACACAGCAGTGGAGCATCGCGGCCTGTTCAGATCTTTGACTTCTAACGCCGACAGAAATAAGGCCCTGTAGCAAGAGCGTGGCATTTTGATGAGTTTAAACTCCGCTCTCGGGGTCTAAACACCGCCGTTCGTTTCATTTGACCTAAAACAGGCTTTCAGGAACACGTCAGTCAGTATTTATTATATATATAAGTATATATTAGTTTGTAAATGTGTGTAATCGCATCAAAATAACAATCTGTATTTGTCTATAATAGAAAAGAGCTCAGTAGAACCCAGTGGAAGTTCCTTTACTTCTTGTTCCTGTTTCTAAAAAGCAACAGTAGTCCCACAGTACACAGCAGCAGCAGCAGCAGGATACACTTGAATAAAATGAATAGAGAAAAATAGAAATACAGAATAAAAACGATAAAAATGTCCATTAAATGTAGGTGTGAAGTTAAAAAGTGTTGAAGTGCATGATGTCAGTCAAGAGTTCACCAAAAAGGCCAAAAACATCTTTAATAATAATATTTCAAGATGGGGTTGTATAGTTTTGTAACTGTAAAAGCCATTGCCCTTTAAGTACATTACATTTTGTGACTCGGATTAGATTTGACGTTGGAGAAGCCGAGTCTGGACAGGCTTTGAATTAAAAAAGAGGCCACTGTGTTCCAGAGTTGCAAAGTGAGCATGAAATATCCAAAGTCACATCAGCGTACGATCGTTTACAGTCATTTAACCAACCACAGTGAAAGGATGTTCTTCACGGGTCACAGATCTATGTCAGATATTCGTCACAGGCTTTGGTCGTACGACTGTGAGATTAGTCTTCTTGTTTTGATCCCATTGTGCAACCCGTGACCTCAGATTTAAAGCCAGTGTGTGATATTTTTGATCTAGACGTGGCACAGATCCAGTTTTTGGTGCACATTTGTGAGCTGAATCCCACTTTTGTCAGAAAACAACAAAAATACAAATAAAAAACTTACATTAACAATAGAAAACATGTACAGCACATGTTTTCAAATGTAGGTCTGCTGTATATTTCAGAATAAATGATCATATTTTGTTCATGTGAGAAGTGCTCATGACTCTCATTTGATCTTTACCGTCTACAATCACCCCCGGCCTCACCTCTACGTGCCGTTAGTGTCCGGGTCAAACGCGAAGAGCTACAGCCGGGGCTCACGAGTCTGTCAGAGGGTGATTTCCAGTCTGCTGCTGAGCTTTGGGACGAGTCAAGGTGAGCTAATGCCGCAATAAAGATGAAGTCATGAAGAGCTACGGTCCGGTCTCATCCAGCGGCCCCCAGAGGGACGTACGCACCAAAATATGAATCATTCTGACTGTCAGCACTTCATATGCTTCCACCAGCATCAATGACAACTGAGGCGCTGTTGCTCCTGGCAACCACTACTGTTCAGTCACATCCAGGCTTTAAAGCTGGGGTAGGCATCAGTATGAAGAACAGAATAATATTAGTAACTATTAATGGTTTCAGTAGGTTTTAGATCATCTCTGAACAGAACTCAGAAGCACCTCAGAAGATGATTTCAGAGTGAATTGATGTTTTTGATATTTATGTCCAAAATTTCAAATAAAATGTTAAGAATTGCCACATTTTTCTTTTCATTGAGCGGCTTCAAAAGGAGTCACAGAAGCAAATCGCTGCCAAACTAACTTCAATCATTTATCAGCATTTTATCCAACATTTTCGGGACATTATTTTCAGTTTTTTAAAGACTGTCCAGGCCATTTTCAAGTTCTACACATTTACACTCATCTGTAGTAAATGCAAAACTGACATTTCTGATTCGAATGCAAAACCCACGACACACAAATCTGGAGTAGTTCATTCAAAACAACACTTTTAGAGGCATTTCCATTGTGTTTAGTCCAAAATCCTGTCCATTTGTCTCTGCTCAGCTGTGCTTCCAACATGAGACAGTTACTTAAAGGTGGAGCTTGACGTTATTATAAAAGAATGGTAAATATCGGTGTGTTTTGTGACAGTTGTTTCTGGTTAAAGACAGTGTGCTCTCAAAACATTGCATTAAACACAAGCATTAAATCACACATGTCAAACTCAAGGCCCGGGGGCCAAATGTGGCCCTTTGCAATGTTTTATGTGGCCCTTCAATACATTTATCAGATTTTTGTTTCAAATTCATCCATACCTGTTCAAATCCAATTAAAACCTGTTAAAGCCCATTTAAACCAGTGCAAATCCAACTAAAACCTATTCAAATCCAATTAAAACCTGTTAAAGTCCATCTAAAACTGTTCAAATCCATCTAAAACCTGTTCAAATCCAACTAAAACCTGTTAAAGTCCATCTAAACCTGTTCAAATCCAATTAAAACCTGTTAAAAATCCATCTAAACCAGTGCAAATCCAACTAAAACCCATTCAAATCCAATTAAAACCTGTTAAAGTCCATCTAAACCAGTGCAAATCCAACTAAAACCTCTTCAAATCGACCTAAAACCTGTTCAAATCGATCTAAAACCGGTTCAGATCCAACTAAAACCAGTTTCCATAAAAGGAGGAAATTAATTAATTTCTAAGTAAAATGAAATCTCACATTCAAAATTTTATGTCACCATCTTCGGCCCCTGAAAGGCTTCCTATTAACTACCGTGGCCCCTCACCACTTTGAGTTTGACACCTCTGCATTAAATCGTGAAACAGCTGCGTTTTCTTCCAAATCTCATCTTCACTGTTACATTGTGAAAGTCTAAAGAATGCCACAACGAGCTTATCCATTACTTTTGGAGGACATTGGTCTTAAAACAGCCTTCCCAACATGAATTCTAGTTTTGTTTCAATTCAATGGACGTAAACGCTCCATGGTTATGGTCTGGTTCGGTCCTGTTTTCACTTTAATTGGATTTGTTGTCCAAGTCTACTACTGCTTTAAAATGCCTCTGGTATAAACTTCAAAGCCAATTCTTCCATCTTCGTGTGAGGTGTGTTTACTCCACATGTAGCTGCGGCGTTAGTCATTGTGAACGGGATTGAAAGTAAAATGTTGGTTTTCCGCCGGGAGGATGTCTGGTGGTAAATTGTGTTGACACGTACGGTTTCTCTTCAGGGGCAGGCGTTTTCTTCTGCTGTCAGCCTCGCTCCAGTGTCACTGCCTGTTCGTTCTGCTGCATCCCGCTGCTGTTTAACAAAAGACAGGATAAAGAGGTGGTCGAAAAGGTGTCTGCAGGAGAATGGTGTAGCTTGAAAATACAATCACTTTGAGCACAATATCTTACCTTATCTTAAAGTTATTATTAAATTATGCTTTTTTGGTCTGGCCCTCCAATTCATTTTGTTGGTGATATTTTTGGCAGGTTGTAACTGGATTTGAACAGGTTTTAATCAGATTAATCTTATTTGTTCATGAAATCTTAGCCAATTTTTAGTACTGAGATATATATAATCTGCTCAAATCCATCTAAAACCTGTACAAATCCAACAAAAAATAGTTCAAATCCATCTTAAACCCATTAAACCCATTAAAATTCAACTAAACCTAGTTCACATCCAACTAAAACCAGTTCAAATCCATCTAAAACCAGTTCACATCCATCTAAAACCTGTACAAATCCAACAAAAAACAGTTCAAATCCAACTAAAACCTGTTCAAATCCAACAAAAATAATTCAAATCCATCTTAAACCCATTAAACTCATTAAAATTCAACTAAACCATGTTCAAATCCAACTAAAACCTGTTCAAATCCAACAAAAACAGTTCAAATCCATCTTAAACCTTGTTCAAATCCAACTAAAACCTGTTCAAATCCAACAAAAATAGTTCAAATCCATCTTAAACCTTGTTCAAATCCAACTAAAACCTGTTCAAATCCAACAAAAACAGTTCAAATCCATCTTAAACCCATTAAACCCATTAAAATTCCACTAACCCTAGTTCAAATCCAACTAAAGCCTGTTCAAATCCAACTAAAGCCAGTCCAAATCCATCTAAAACCAGTTCACATCCATCTAAAACCTGTTCAAATCCATCTTAAAATCCATCTAAACCTAGTTAAAATCCAACTAAAACCTGTTCAAATCCATCTAAAAACAGTTTCCATAAAGGATTAATGTTAAAGATAACTTTTGTAAGACTCAAATGAAAATGAAACCTCACATTCAGTATTTAATGAAAGCTTCCAAATGTCACCATCTTCAGCCCCTGAAAGGATTCTTATTAACTCTCGTGGCCCCTCACCTCTTTGAGTTTGACACCTCTGTCCTAAGGGATGTTTCTTAGAGTCCGTCTCAAGTATTAGTCCTGAAAAACAAGGTGAGAGCAGGTTGTAATTCCACAACTCCCACTCCTCTCGTTCAGTGGATGTAAACAGCAGCGTGGTTAGCCTCACAGACAGGTCATAGGTTGGATCTCTGCTGCAGGAAAGATGAATAAATGAACAGCTACGGTAGCCCTGAAGGGACATGATGTCTAAAGACCATTCTGAACAGAGGCGGCGTTAGACTTTCTCGCTCTCTGTCAAATTTCCATCATAATCTATTCATCAGTCATTTTAATTTTCCTACCTTAATAATACTTATAATAGCTTTTCTTTTTTACTCACATTTTAAGAATTTACAAGACGAGCACAGATGACAGATTATTCATTTTATTTATGAACAACGGAACAAAATGGCACTTCCTGTTATTTGTTTGTTTGTTTGTCCTTCATCCTTCACTGAATCATTTCCTCTTTTTCACCTTTATCAACAAAATCACAACTATGTGGCCGTTTGCAGCTACTCACACTTATCTGCCGTAACGTTTTTGCAACTGAATGCGGCGCTGACAAAAACGAGACGATTTAAGATCATTTCTAATTAATATGCACATTCGCCGCCAACTGGACAGGAGGAGGAATTACAACAAATCACCCTCAGAGTCATCTGACAAAAGATTTTTCCGTCACTGCTAAAAATGATGTCAATGATGGAAAATATTGGGTAAACGCAACCTCTAATTCTAAATAACATAACTTTTTTGTTTGGCAAAAAGCCGAGAGACAAGTTTGTAACTATCAAGACACAAAGCTCCGGCGTAAATTGGTTAAACTGTGAGTATGTGATTTTTTTTTTCTTGCGTGTGAGAAAAACTGTCACCTAATAATACCTCCTAGCACCTTGTAGTTATTAGTCACCTAACAGCATATTGTAATAATAATAGTAACGGTGAAAACAGTGATACAGCACGACAAAGAAACACAGAGAAAAGGGAAGGTTTCTGGATAAAAGAAAAGCTTTGGGAAGTGGGAAGTAGTGTGGTTAGTTAGTGGAGCTTTAAATCACTGAGATGTTGAACCATGTGAATGATTAAAGGCCAATACTCGACACAAAAATAGGGAAAACTCAGTCAGTCATGTCAAAGAATGAGGATATATTGTATATTTTGGGCTAAAAGTTCCACGGTGCTACTTTAAATTCTTAATAACAGCTCTGTGCCTATTTACATCTGATTGCATGACACATTGAAACTACTATTTACTCTTCTCCCTCCATTATTACAGTTGGAGCATCTGCCATCAAAACATTTCAGACTGTCAGGGCATCACAACACTGCTCCACTGTCAGAATACGTTTGAAGACCGAGCACATTTCCATTTTATGTCGACTGGAGAACTGCAATCACATAACGGCCCCTGGCTAATCACATTAACAGAATACACCCACATCGGGCTGCCGTTACTATGAAGACAGATTGAGATGAGGCAGGTTTGTTTGTGACGGGGGACTGTGAGGAGTAAGACCTGTCATACGGGAACAAACTGTAATAAAGGTGATGATTATGAGTAATTACACTGTCGATCAAAGGGAGGAATCAGTGACAGGATATGCACTGGTTTAACTGGAGGCAGAGAGGGTCCGAAATAAATATGTTTATCAAATATCAGTCTCAGCCTAGTTTATTAGAATCCTTTCAGGGGCCGAAGATGGAGACACTTTGAACGCTTTCATAAAACTTCATTTGAGTTTGAGATATTAATTTCCTCTTTTAGGTGGATTTGAGCAGGTTTTAGATGTATTTGAACAGGTTTTATTTGGATTTGAACAGGTTTTAGATGGATTTGACCAGTTTTTAGATAATTTGAACAGGTTTTATTTGGATTTGAACAGGTTTTAGATGGATTTGAACAGGTTTTATTTGGATTTGAACAGGTTTGAATTGGATTTGAACAGGTTTTATTTGGATTTGAACAGATTATATATATCTTAGTACAAAAAAAAACTGGTTTAAGAATAAAAACAATAAAATTAATTTGTTTCAACTCCTTCTAATGCCTGTTCAAATCCATGTAAAACCTGCTCAAATCCAACTAAACCTGCTCAAATACAACTAAACCTGCTCAAATACAACTAAAACCTGATCAAATCCAACTAAACCTGCTCAAATACAACTAAACCTGCTCAAATTCAACTAAATCTGCTCAAATCCAACTAAACCTGCTCAAATTCAACTAAAACCTGATCAAATCCAACTAAACCTGCTCAAATACAACTAAACCTGCTCAAATTCAACTAAATCTGCTCAAATCCATGTAAAACCTGCTCAAATCCAACTAAACCTGCTCAAATCCAACTAAAACCTGATCAAATCCAACTAAACCTGCTCAAATACAACTAAACCTGCTCAAATTCAACTAAATCTGCTCAAATCCAACTAAACCTGCTCAAATTCAACTAAACCTGCTCAAATCCACCTAAAACGTGTTCAAATCCAACTAAACCTGCTCAAATCCAACTAAACCTGTTCAAATCCAACTAAACCTGCTCAAATCCACCTAAAACCTGTTCAAATCCAACTAAACCTGCTCAAATCCATCTAAAACCTGCTCCAATCCATCTAAAACCTGTTCAAATCCACCTAAAACCTGTTCAAATTCAACTAAACCTGCTCAAATCCAACTAAAACCTGCTCAAATCCACCTAAAACCTGTTCAAATCCAACTAAACCTGCTCAAATCCATCTAAAACCTGCTCAAATCCACCTAAAACCTGCTCAAATCCACCTAAAACCTGTTGGAGGGCCGCATAAAACATTGCAAAGGGCCGCATTTGGCCCCCGAGTCTTGAGTTTGACATGTGTGCCGTAGATATTCATAAATGAAACATAACCACATTACAGATGCAGTTTTAAAGGGTTTGTGACACAAACTTAAACCATCAACCACCCTGAAATTTCACATATTTTTAAACGTAGACCGTCTATTTCATTTAATAGTAACAGACTCAGGAAACCTTGTGCGGGGAATAGATGTTACTTTCACTAAAAACATCTGAAAAACACAGGAACACCAAGGCTGACAAATATACACACGTCAACTGCTCTTTGCTTTTAATCTTCAACAGAAAAGAATAAAACCTACAATAACCCTGACAGGCTCTACCTTGTTTAGAGTGAAAATATATTTTGCTTGTGCAGACGTTCGGAGCTCTGTCTCGATGGTTGTATTTGTGATTTCAAACATAAACAAAAACACAGAGAGATGAAACCGCGCCGCCGCTCGAGACATGAAAACATCAACACACAAGAGTCCGATAAATAAATACAGCTCTAAGAAACACTCACACAGTACAGTATGCCTTTAAATATACACGAGTTTGCCATTGATTCCAGATACATTAGTTTAAGTCTTCACAGAAACGACAGATTGAGTAACTGACCTGTGATTTATTGCACAAAAAAGTGTACAGTATGTTCTTTTGTGAGCTTTGGGGAAAAAAAACACACACAAAAAAATAGAGAAAAGGGAAGAAAAACAAGGATGAATACTGGTAATTAATTCACACAATGTTCAAGGACAGAAATAAATGTGTTGGGTAGTGGAGCATTAATATCTCTACACATGAATAAACAAGTGAATGTAGACAGTGTTGGGGAATATTTACACTGTCCTCGGAGCTGAGAGGAGTCACATGAGAAAGACTGGATCTGGATCTGGAAGTCTGAGGCAGGAGAAGTTTATTTACCATCGATACAGGACCCAGAGACAGTTCAATACTCAGCACAGAGAGACGGTATTGAACACTCAAGTCTGGTCCATAGGAATCAGATTATAAAGCCTTTAAAGCAAACATCAGAACTGGAAACATGTTGCTGGATAACAGATGATATTAATAAATGAACACACAGTGGATAAGCTCAAAACACACTTCACACTTGATTTTATAAGCTTCCATTAACAGTTATTAGCTCCTCTGTTTGAGAACACTTCATGAATCCCACTCAGACCCTTCTTAAAGAGTCTCACAGGACAAACATTAAAGAAGCTTTGTATGAAAACATCATGAATGAGGCTTCTCTTCTTCTTCTGCTGTTTTTTGCAGCAAGATATGAATAAAGATCTTTCACTCTCCTCTTTAATCAGTTTAAGTCCAAGTTTTGCTTCGATTACTAACAATTTCTCTTCCTGAAAAGTTGCTTTACACTCGATATAATGCTTTGATTACAAAAATTTAATCTCTCTTACTAATTGTAGATACATTTGTTCATAAATAAACAAGACCTGGGCTGCATCAGAATTAAAAATGACCCAGAGGTGCTACATGCTGCCATTGTACTGCTGTTAGCGCTCAAAGGGTTATGGCACATGCATCAAAAGTAATAACAAAAAAATGCATTATCTGTCATGAGCAGGAGAGTTTAACAGAAGAAGACAAAAGCTTCTCGTAAATGTGTCACATTTACTCAAGCGTTAGCCTCAGGTAAATCCATAATGCTTCTGTGAGACCTGTACAGTCAGAGTCATTATCGTTCAGTGAGCTCTGGGGATAAACTGACTTTGTAAACATATGCTGTTCAAAAAATGATTGAGTAGCTATAACCTTCCAACAATAAAACCAAAAGCCAACAATGGAGGCGTTTGCCAAGCGGCCGCTCATTTGGCCCGGGCTTGTGCTGGCTCTCAAAGGCAGCCATTTGGACAAGTTCTACAGCATTAGTTTGTCCATTTAGCAGCGCTCCAGTCTCTGTTTGCTGCAGCTAATGGCACCAGGAGGTTAAAGTGATTATGGCTGTCCTGGTAAAAGTTCAACTGAGTGAGTTAGAAAGCAATCTGCATGAAATAGTAAACAATAACATAGTAAAGTTTAACCAGGCCTCGTGCCGCACAGATTACACCAAAGAATTCCTAGCAGTCTAAAAACTAGTTTCTCCACATCGATGGATTTGATTTTTGTTACAAATATAAATAAAATCAGTTAAAATCCATCAAAAACCTACTCAAATCCAACAAAAACCTGTTAAAATCCAATAAAAACCTGTTGAAATCCAATAAAAACCTGTTGAAATCCATCTAAAACCTGTTCAAATCCAACAAAAACCTGTTAAAAAAATTAATAATAAAGGAAATTAATGTTAAAGATAACTTTTAAAAGACTCAAATGAAGATGAAATCTCTTTAATAAAAGCTTTTAAATGTCACAGTCTTCAGCCTCTGAAAGGATTCTTATTAACTATCGCGGCCCCTCACCACTTATTTTTCCACATTAGAACCTGGGACTCTTGTGGAGGGCACACATTTCGTTTGAGCAGCTTCTGAACAAAGTCTGAACCAAGAAATCAAACATTTACCAGGAACTAAACACAGACACAATCCCTGCCTGACCTCACCTGACACAACACTTCTGAAAGTGAGCGTTATTAGCCATTTTATTGACTCTACTTTGCAAAGAGACAGAGAGCACCTTCAAAATAAAAGTATCACGGTTGTATTCTACTGTACTATTACTCTCTTGGATTAATGCCTCATTTAACACAAGCCTCCTGAGAGCTGCACAGGGGCAGGTTGAGGGCGTAATATGCTCTTGTCTGGTTTAAATAGTACATCTACACACACATTCATCCAGAAATTACAATGTTGTGTCTTGTTACCTTATCTACTGTATATTGTCTTGTCTATTGTAAGCCAACTACGCAATTAAAGTGTTTAATGAACTACAACAGCTTGAGATCTGGGGCTGTTCATGTCTCATGGCTCACTTTTTCCTTCCAAAATGGCGGATAAAACGCACATCTATTGAATCAGAGCTTGTGTGGCACTCGTATGACAGAAACACAAGCTTCTTTAGGGGTTATTCCTACCAACCCGACCAGTTCTGCTTTAATTTGCCCTTAACACTCCTAAAGGCAGCAGGACAAAAGCGCTAATGGAACTTTTGAAGGGTGCTCTCTTCTGGGAGTTGCTTGACTTACAACGAAAAATAAAACCTGTGGAAAAGTAGCACCATATAACAGCAGCGTCTGACATGTCTGAGGACAGATTCAAGGCATCACACGTCAGCTTCAGACAGCGCCAGAAAAATGCACTTCTTGTTGTCGGTAGCTGCGGGCAAAGTGCTTTAAAAGCTTCAAAAACTTTTACACTTTACCTCATAATTCATCTCCAACATCAAAATGGGCCACTGCGCAGTAAAAAGGAGGCTCTACGTTGGATCTAAAGAGCAGTAAATAAGTACAAATTGTCTGTATGGATGAGATAATGACCTTGTCTAAAATCCTTCAGCATCTGGACTTTAATTAAGGCGGTTCGAGTGGAGCCTGGATCCTCTTCAGTCGTCCCCGTTAGCCCATTGATCGCCTACTCACATGGTTCGCCAAGTGTTAATCGGGTCTTGATTAAAAAAAGGGGGCTGAAAAGAGTCAGGGTTGTAATTGATTTGGCTCAGCAAAGAATGAGATTAGTCACTTAAAGGGAACGCAGACGTTTCCATAATGCACCTATGTCACTGCCTCGCTTAACGACAAAACATTTGCTCCAAGGAGCTGATGTCCCATTTATTATCAGAGGCACGTTTCACCATATTCCCATTGCACGTTACAAATTTAAAGCCAAGTTCTTGAGATTCTACAGTAGTTTAGTAAAGTACTCACTGATCTTTTCAAATAAATAACAAATGTGAACGCTACACGAGGATGGCACTCCTCATAAGTTTTTCTCTGCAAGACTTTCAGAGATTGGAGCCTATCTGGAAATATAGCACAAGGAGTCTGACTGGAGAAGAAAGCCCACAGTCCAAATGGCCAAAATGTCCTTGAAAGACATTCTCCAAATTGGGTCAAGCTCCAGAGAAATGTAATTTGGTTTCTGGCTCCCTTAGAGGACGGATAAATTGGTGAAAGTATTAGTCAAAAAAGCAGAAATAGACAGGACTTTGAGAATGTAAATAGATGTCTGGCTTACCAAATCACACACATTTGAAGAGAGTCACACATGACTTTTCAAATCCGGCTTTCAATCAAACCCTGAGCTGGTGGGATCCTGTGCATGACGCCCCTGGAGCTGTGAGGCCGGACTTCAAGGCTGAACATACAGCATGAATGAATAATGGCCAAACCTGCTTTTCCCAGAGCCGTCCGAGGCATGCTTTATGCTGTTTGGTGCAGTAATCAAATGGAGCGTCTAAAGGACAGCCGCAGGAAACCAGACGATAAAGGAGTCTTCGTCGTCCTGAACTCCTTCAACTACTCGACAGGACGCGTCGGGAGGAAGTCTTCCCGTCATTATGTCCACTCCTCTGTATTTCAAACATGGCGGCCATTCTCCTGGGTCACCTCCTCCTTTTGTCCCTGACACTTTCCACTCTGAGGCCCCCAATTTGATTCAAAAGGGATAAAAGCTAACGCTGAACAGTTCTTTGATTAGCACCTCACACCCTTTTTCATTTTCCTAATACAGTTATTTAAAAATGAGTCAAATACAAGATGAAAATTGATCATCTAGTTTCTCAGTTTTGCGTGTTTACGTGAGTGGAAGAGGTTTCCCAATTCTCTTTTGGATGGAGGTTATGTTCTTTTAAGCTTTTATCATATATATACATCTGTTCCTCAACAACGTTTTGGAAAAATCACTGTTTGTTAAGGTTAACGTCACATCAACAGGTCAACAGTCTCATTTTTGCAGAACTTACTAAGTGCTCGTCTGATATTAGCAAATGTATAAAGCCCTTTTTCCTTGATATCCATGTATATGTTGTAAACAAACAGTTCTTTCTGTTTTTGTGGTTATTCTTGATGTGTCTTATGCCTGTGACCAGGGCTGATACGGTTCAGAGCAGAAAACAAGGAGCTTATTCTCAAAACTGTCATATATGTGTAATGTGGCCAAAAATTAAGAAGCACAGCAATACAGAAGAAGTCAGTGAAAACATAAATGTAATAAGAAGACTTTACAACAATAGAAAACGTCTCGCTGCTATTTCATTTCAACTCTAATGACTTTAGACGTAAAAGTAACCTAAAAGACACAATAACAATGAATAGACACAAAATACAATCTACCAACAACCCACTGTGGATGGATAGTCTCCATTTTAATCTCTTCTTCTGCATTACAGGACACAACAACACACTGTATGATAATATCTACCCACAGATGTATTATTAGACCTTATTACCTTTCATAATGTCTCTGATTTATTCGAGGGATTATAATATTACCCGTCTCTTTGCGGTCACGGCTAAGAGCTAAGGACCGGGATGGAACAGAAAATGAGCTAATGAACATCTAAAGAGTAAAAACTTAACACTGCTTCATACTTTGATATTTGTCGAAGGTCGGTAAAGTAGTTCATTAGTCTTAGTGTAATTGAAGGATGTATGTAATAAAGATTTGTGCGTGACGGGACAAGGTCGGAAAGGGTTCTGTTTTATTTAAGAGATCGATTTTGTTTAACATTTTATACAATGTACCTTTAAAGATTGATTTTTGTGAAAAATGTACATAGAAATTTTATGTTTTGAATATACGTCTCCAAAATGTTCCGCAGATCCTTATAAAAGATGAGCTAGATCTCCGAATCCACCTCCTGTGACCTTCAGTATAGAACTGGAACATATTCTGCTCTGTATTACTTCCACCTCATCTGTTGTCTTCCTCGAGTGGCCTCTTCCTCTTCCTCCGTCTCTTTTAAATCCATGTTTCCGTCCGGCCGCTGCTCTTCATATCCAGCTCCCATCCTCTTGCCGCAGATCTCCGCCACATTAATAATAGATGGCCCTTCTTTGACTGGGCTGATGTAGTTAAAGGGCCTCAGAAGTCCCAGGGACAACATCAATACGGAGCAGAAAGTACGCGGCTGCTTACGCACAGTCTGCCGCTCGCTCCTCACTAATGACCTACTTAGACCGGCGTAAAGTCTCTCTTCCTTCACATTTCTCTTCTCATTTCGGCAGAAGTTAAGTCCGGGCCCGCTCATTGAACGCAAATAGGACGTAAGGGCTCTCACGGCGGAGTTACATCATGGTTATCCAGCTACGTTCTCGAGGCAGGCGGCTGATGTCACGCCGCTCATTTTCTTCAGATCGAAATCACAGCGGCTCCAGAGTTGAGAGAAATCACATCCAGAGTCATTGTCCTTTCATTCACGATTCTCTTTTAAGTTTATTCGAAAGGCTCGCTTTTAACATTGACAGATTATAAGCATCTTTTGGTTTTGAATAAGCAGCGATGTGACTGGATAAAAAGAATCTCACGATGAAAGAAATGATATCGAAAAAACAGTGCTGCCGTCACAGTGCGTCATTAAATACAAGAAATATCCACAAAATACACGTGTGATTAGTGTTTATTTATTAGTCAGGCATCCACACAAACACAGATGAGTCCACATTGTACAGTACAGACTCTTACACAGGTTACAGACACTTTATGGAGTTTAGGAAGTCTCTGTATTATCACAACATCGTTTTATGGACATTGTTTGGTTTTGAAAGGAAACTTTTCAAACTGGCTTGTTGCATGAAACAGTAGAGTCATTTTAGTGTGTTTTTTACAAATACGACTCCTCAAGGGTCCAGTGTATTGGACTATTCCTGCTCCATCTATTTGAACCATAAAGCATTTCACACAGACTAATATTTTGGATTTATATTAGAGGTTTGTGTCCAGCTGAAGGGACTGTCACTGAAACAGGCCTGATTCTATTGATCTCAGTCTAAGAACCGTTAAATCATTTTGAGAATATATATATTTGGGCTAAAAGTTGCACAAGGTTGTTTTAATACATTGTCATTTAAGACAATTATGTTTTGTTTAATTTAGCAAAGAAAGAATGTCGTTTGCTGGAGTTAAAGGCAGTAACTTTGTGTTTTTTTAATTTTTCTGTTTTAAATGTGAGTCTATAGAGTTCAGTCCTGGTCTGAAGTATTTGACAGCCCATTGGTTACTCTCAGTGTCTATGTTTTCATGTTTTTGGGCAAGTAAAACATTCAGACTGTCCACTGCAAAGGTAAAAGCGTACAAAACAAACAGATGCTGGTCGATTTTCACTAAACACGCGACAAACAGATGCGTGATGTGGTCAACAGCGCGAACCTGAGCAAACAAACTAAAACCATCGATCAGATTCAAATCCAAATGGATGGTTGGATAAATAATTGGAAATAAAGACTAAAGCCAGAGTCTCTTGAGCTTTATACGGTCAGTAAACAAACCCCAGCAGCGGTCGCTCGGCTTGTTTACTCCAGCGACGGTCAATCCCGTCAGACATCCGCATCATTGATCTGCACTGACCTTGCTCTGTGCTCCAAGGTCTGCCTCACCGTTTGGTCTAAAGCAGCACATGAGACACATCTGTCAAAGGCCTGTTTGAGAATCTATGGTGGAACAGGTAATGACATACAGTGAGTCAATGAAGAAGAGCAGAACGACCTATTAAACAACATTAACAAAGCCAAGACCCTGATACAACGGGTCGAGGCCTGTGTCATGTGGAAGGACACAGGACTAAATACATAAGTCAATAAAGTACTAGGCATTAACTCCTATTATCCTACTTCCTGTTTGTAAAAGCTGACCTATTGACACACAGTGGTATCCCATTTATATTTTCAGTGTCCCCATGTCTCTCAGAAAACCTGGACATTTTAAAGAGTAGCTTTGCAGTTATGAAAATGAGCTGGTAGTAAAGAATGCACATCCTTTCTTCTTTGAAAAGAAGTATATTGAATTTTATCACAATTATCCTACAGTTCCATTTGTAAATTTTAGTTTAAACTTAAAGTACAAATGATGCAAAGCCACCTTTAGACCAAATGGATGAGTTTAAGTTTCTCAGGGTCTTGTTCGCGTGAGATTAAAATATTGATCGTCGTATTGTCCACAACAATGCAGCCAATGCATCATTCTGCTGTGGTGAAGCTCCTACTCTCATCTGTGGGTCATGACTCAGATACAAGGCCAGAATCAGTTTTCTCTGCAGCGTTAGAGATATGATGAGGAGCTTGGAGTAGAGCCGCTGCTCCTCCACATTGAGAGGAGCCCACTGAGCCTCGGGGAGATGTTCCAGATGCTGCTCTGGAGAAGTGATCTCAGGGTATTTTATGTGCTTTAAATGATCTGTTAACCTTTGTGTGTGACAATTTACAAAGAAAACTAAATGATGTAAACAAAATTCATAAAAGACTTGTGCATGTTTTAATAGTTATTCTAGTTTGCAGCAGCATTGATAAGTACAAACTAAACAAGAGCATATTATTATTATTTTATTATTTTATATCATATATTACACCATCAACATCAACTGTGTCTGAACCAACACATTAATCATAGTGCACAATATAGTGATTACGCCAGTTAGTTATGTCCAAATGTCTAGTGACTAAAATGTAGTGCACTTAAACTTTCCCACAATGCATCAGTAAAAGTAGTGATGGTCACTAGAGTCAAAATAGACCATAATGCTTTGTCATTTACTGTCAGAGAGCAGAGACCGTGACATGTTTAACTGAACACAACAGGTTTGAATGAAAGGAGTGAGAGGGAAGTTTTACACTTTATGGAAGCGTGTTTAGTTATTAATTGTGATTAATAAACCGTTAAGGTGTAAAAAGCTCATACAGACGCAGATATAAGAGCTTCCTCTGACACAGATAAGAGTTGCAACAATCCAGTCCGTTTTAGTCATTAATAGGACGAGGTTTGTTGAATAAAACACATAGACGCATTATTATTAATATTTACATCAATAAAGTTTTACCGGAGTTTATTAGAAAAGTCCATAATCAGCAGTGTTCAGCTGACTGACTGACTTATTTTTACATATATGTCACACTAACACAGTAACTGAGTGCTCTATATAGTACTCTACGTAGTGCAGCGCTATCCAGTTAGTTAGTCCATTTAGTCTATTCTAAGCGTCTTGTAACCATAGCAACGGTAAATCATCTGTGCAGTTGTTGACTGATGAATAAAAATAAAAACACTATAATTATTCATCGTAACTGTCCGTTTGCAGACATATCTAAAGACAGCTGTACATGGTCTATTTAAATCAATTTCATTTGTGATTGCCATGACAACCATGAACGCACCTCCATATCGCCTCACTCTGTTATTAATACCCAATAATACTGCCTCACGTTCTAGTGTTTGTGCCGAGGCTGGTTGGAAGCAGTTGAAATAAACGTAGCTAATAAAACGCTGCAGCTCGGCGGATTTAGTTTTGCGACGCCGTCAGAGACTATTTACTGAACAAATAGATGCGTGTGCTCCGTGCCATGTTCAATAAACGTAAGCGTAAGCTGCGGCAGATTGAAGCCACGTGAGACTGTACCCGTAACAAAGCAACGGCTGCGTCGCTGATTAGCTGTCACACGGCTTCATTTCTTACCCCAGCCTCGCTCTTGTCTTGGTTTTCCAGTGACGTTAACTGACCCGGGAGTTGATTTGCTGCCAGTTCTTACAGCGCAAGATAGATTTGATGGAAAGGCACAGGGGATTTTGCTGTTAGTGCCACTGTCATAGGAGCCATATGGATTCTTCCTCTGTTTTTTGTTTGCTGTCCCTCACAAGACATCTTCTATCACGTTCTAACATCGATCTAAATGTGTAAAATGGACTGTCCGGAGCTGAGAAATGAAACTGTACGCTCAACACTCATGCATTTATAACAAATCTAATCATAGTTTTCACTTGATGTATTCACATTACCATTTTTGATGCTTTATAAATGCTTTTGTTAAGTTGAGTTATTCATTTTCATTCATGCATAATTCACTAAATTAATCAGGGACACTTTTAAAATCATGCTGCTTCTGGTTCCGTTGGAAGCACAGCACATGTACAGACAGTGGGACTATGAGCAGGAATATTTGTTGAGGTAATATTACTGTATATCTACGGTTATATTGACCTTAAAATAAATGTAGCCTATAAAAGGATGTCCCGGTTACATTTTTGCCAACCTTCTTCTATTCTAAACAAAGAATAACTCTGGTCTTTAGCGATTCGAGTTGGATTTCCAGGGAGCAATACCGACGGACACAAATTAAACTGCCTCTGGATGTAATTAGCTACACATACAGCCAATCAGCATCAAATAGAGGGCATTAGAGAAAGGGTTATGATTGGTCTGAGAGGACTTGTCAGTGGAAATGGCCGTAAAGGGATTCTTGTAGTAAATATGAATGGGTTTTAACGAATACTGTTTCTGTTTCTCTTTATCTGAGAGTCTATTTTCCATTTTTGGTGTGAACTGAGAAGAATGACCAGATTAAACTGCTCGAAAGAAGTTAAAATTCAGTAAATATGAAGTGATTTGAAGCTGACTGGTATCAACAGAATTAAAGTAACCAAAATGTTGCCTTAAGAGAAAGTACACAATCGAATCCTCTCTGTTGAAGTCACTCACAGTGTCTGATCAAAAACTCAATGTTAAACACCTTCTGGTACAGTTCTGGTTTACTTCTGGCTCATGAAGCTCACCCAGTTGTAAAAACCCAGTCAAAACCCCCGCGGGACCCATATTTTCAGCCCAATAAAACCCTTACAGGACCCACATGGACTTGTTAACCGGGTTTGTTTTTCCACCGTTGTCTAAATCCCTCCGAGCTCAAAATGTCGTCTCTCATCTTGTGATTCCAGATCGACCAGTACGCTCAGCGCGATTTGAAGAAAGGTCTGCAGCTCTTCGGGACGGAAGGCAACGTGGGTCTCACCAACGCCTGGATGATCGTCCAGACTGACGTAAGACCAGCTTCAAAACTCACAAGAAGAGGTTTTTCCAGCTCCTCTTGTTCCTCCTCTGACTTGGAGAGTTGTTCCCTCGTACATAGAATGATGTAACCCTTAGAAATGCATTTTATTCTTATGCATTAATCCATAAATCATAGCTTGTTTGCACTTGACGTCAATTCCTGGAGACTTTAGATGGAGGGCTGTGATTCTACTGAAGATATTAGACTCAAAAGACAACAAGTTTCTATAGAGTTCCCAAAGTAGTTGTCCATAGAAGTGCAAAATGTAGGAGCTTGACTTGAAAATATGTCAGAAAAAATGGATTTTCAACCTTCAGAAACCGTCAGAAGACACATTTTTGGATTTGAACTTTGCAAAACGCTTATAGCCCATAGTTATGTTATGACTTTGAGACCTATACACTATTGGTAACTAATACATGACATAAAAAGAAAACAACCTAGAGCTAACGACAGGCTGTAAAGTAATATTTCTTTGATTTGTTGTTCATGGCAGAAGGGCGTCTGGAGAACATCATAACAGCTTTTATTCACCGCCTCAATCCTTCAGCTCAGTTGTAAAATCGCTCTTCTTCATGTGGTAATTTTCAGTTTGTATCTGACTCCTGAAACAGCGTCTGTCTCCGCCAGAGTTTACTTCCTGCCCTTCGTCTAATTTTCTTGCATCACCAGATTTCAGTGACTGCAAACGAGCTACAGAGACAGAAATGAAGCTCTGTTTTTGAATCATAAAGTGTATTGGTCTGAAGGTGAGAGTGAGGCTGAGACCTTTTGGAAAATGAATGAATGATTATTACCTCCAAGACCAATAACGAGACAATACCTCGTTAGAATTTCAAAGCTGTATTATTTATTACAGCTTTCGGATCCTTTACAACAGTGGTGTCAAACTCAGTATGGTGAGGGGCCACGATAGTAAATAAGGATCCTTTCAGGGGCCGAAGATGGTGACATTTGGAAGCTTTTATTAAATTTTGAATGGAAGGTTTCATATTCATTTGAGTTTTACAAATGTTATCTTTAACATTAATTTCTTCCATTTAAGGAAACTGGTTTAATTTGGATTTGAACTCATTTTAAATTGATTTAAACTGGTTAAAGTTAGCTTTGAACAGGTTTGATTTGGATTTAAGCAGGTTTTAGGTGGTTTTTAACAGGTTTTATTTGATATGAACAGGTTTAAAATGGATTTGAACAGATTTTATTTGTATTTGAGCATATTATATGTATCTTAGTCCCAAAAATCAGCTTAAGATTTCATGAACAAATCAAATTAATCTGATTTAAATCCATCTAAAACCTGTTCAAATCCATTTAGTGCCAAAAATATGACCTACTAAATGCATTGGAGGGCCACATGAAACATTGCAAAGGGCCGCATTTGAGTTTGACATGTGTGCTTTACAATGACTTTCTATAAAAAGAAAATAGTCACAAACCTTCCTCCAGCTTCTGAAAAAAGTTTTGAAGAAATGATTTTGATGGTTGATGGGATGGGATTGTTTATAAGTGGAATATTCGACATTAGGGCAATCAGTGAGAGGCATCAGGAAGAAACAAAGCGCTTAAGCTCCTCCACTTTAAGCGCTGGCAGATTAATGCAAACATCACAGACCCTCCGAGGTAATCTCAGTTCCCAGTGCTCACTTTGATGTGCTTTTGTGCTTTGTTTTTTTTTTGTTTTTTTTTTTAAAGAAATCCCTTGCATAGAAAACACAATGTGAGAAAGAGAGATTTGGGATTGCAGAGGACGGATGGAGCTGAGAGTGTCTGCCTCCGGGAGACATCAAATTATAGATCTCAGACTCCGGGGATGGTTGGACCTTTTTCAGACGTGTGCTTGTTTTGCATTGTGCTGGTGTTCCATTAGCGTCTGTGCATTTGTTCTGTCTGGAAGGCATGTGTTTATATGTGTCTAAAAGGCAATAAATAAGAGTATAATGTGTTTCACAGGGACTAATATATGCAAATGTGTGTCGGGTGTTTGCTGCAAGACATACACTGTAGTCCCTTTTATGTTCACTTTTTGTAGCAGGATATGTCTATGTTTTTTTTTATGACGCAGTGTTGTCACGAGAAGAACTGGTCTGATCTTTATCCTCCAACAGGAAGTCCAATTATAGGCGTCACAAAGGTGAGACAGATCGAAACGGTTCAAGCACATCTCAGCGAAAGAAGAAAGAACAAAGTGAATGAATTGCTTTTGTCAAAAATAGTTAATC
Source organism: Rhyacichthys aspro (assembly GCA_036850595.1). NCBI lineage: Eukaryota > Metazoa > Chordata > Actinopteri > Gobiiformes > Rhyacichthyidae > Rhyacichthys > Rhyacichthys aspro. The sequence continues at coordinate 4,165,280 of CM072150.1, read as the reverse complement.
CTCAAAGAAGGTGATCATGTTAAATCTGTAACGTCCTGCTTCGTAAAGTGGCAGGACATTGATGAGAAAGATCAGGATCACGTTTGTTTGATGTGATTCAAACTAACCACATGCTTTGATTTGTGTGTGGCGTGTAAATGTGACTAAAGCTGGTCTATGGAGATAAAGGAAATGTTTACACTTACGTTACGGGAAATCAATAACACATTGTTTACGTATTGGATTTTTTTAAATGGCTCTGATTGCTCGGTTGCTCAGGAATAGTTTTAACCCTAGTGTTTGGACTGAAACAGCTCATCGAAAATGCACATTTAGGAGGAATTCCCAGTGCTTTCGCTCATCGGCCCCGCTCTATGACAGTCTGGAAATGGAAGACTTGACTTGTTAACTTTCTGCAAACCTCAATGTGTGTTTATTTTTCCTAAATGAGTGAATTTGCCTGGTGTGAGTGCACTCTAATGCCCACTTAAGTATAATTTGTATAAAATTCTACTCTGAAAGTTATCGAGGAGGTGAATTAGACGTAGAAATGTTATCCATCGACTGTGATTGAAGTGAACAGACTGTAAACTTAACACAAACATGCTCTGAAATAAGTTTTAAATGAATGTCTCACACTGCGGATAAAAATAGATGGTGTTGCTGCTTTACTGTTTAAGATTATTGTAAGGTAACAGCAACACTTTCTATTTAAGTTGTTGGTAAAGGTGTGTTTTAAGACCTTCGGCGTAAGCGTGTATTACTTTTGCTTGAGTCTGCATAATAAATCACATTTAAAGCTGTATTTTTGGGAACATAGACTAGTAGAATAGGTTTGTGTATTTAATGTGAGCATAAATGGAACACGAGGCTGACTGGCGCAAGAACCGATGAGAGAAATTCCCACAATATTATGTAATGGAGCATAAAATAGGCGAATGAATATTGCACAGAGGCATGATGGTGCACTTTTGTCCTCGTGATATTACCGTCTCCATAAAGGCTCCGAGTGAGGCCCAGATGAGAAGCATTAAAAGCAGGACTCATTCTGTCACTGGAGTCTCTCTGAAGCCTCCGTCACATTCGGCGTCGTCAAAACAGCAGATGTCCCTGTAACAAAGTTGGCTCCGGTGCTCCTCCAAACCTCTGCTGGTGAATACTTAAGAAGGTGCTGCTGGATGGAGTTCGACCTCTTAAACTCAAGCTGGAGACTGTTTATTTTTGATCAATAGCGTCTATGGGTGAAGTCTGGTACTGTCATCAACTGCAGAGCAACAGTAAGTACGTGATATGAGTGAAAAAGAGTGAGTAATTGTGCCCATTGTTGAGATAAGATCTGTTATTGCAAAAATGGCTTTAAACCAAAGGATATAAAATGACAGAACTCGCAGTCGTATAGAGATAACCTGCCACAAATATCTGACAGGGATAAACTTTTACAACTGGTTTGATCTTTATCTATTTTTATCTGTTTTTTATGGCCCTTCAATGCATTTGGTTGTGTTTTTACTATTTTGGGGATTTTACAAAAGGCACTGATTTATTCTAAAGATATGTAATAGGGAACAAAAGGTTTTAGTTGGATTTGAACAGGTTTTAAATGGACTTAAATAGGTTATAGTTAGATTTGAACAGGTTTTGTATGGATTTAAACAGGTTTACTTGGATTTGAACAGGTCTTAGCTGAATTTGAACAGGTTTTAAATGGAGTTAAATATGTTGTAGTTGGATTTGAGTAGGATTTTGTTGGATTAGAACAGGTTTTATTTGGATTTGAGCAGGATTTTGTTGGATTTTAACGTTTCATTTGGATTTGAGCAGGATTTTGTTGGATTTGAACATGTTTCAGTTGGATTAGAACAGGATTTTGTTGGATTCGAACATGTTTTAGTTGGAATAAAATAGGTTTTACTTGGATTTAAGCAGGATTTTGTTGGATTTTAACGTTTCATTTGGATTTGAGCAGGATTTTGTTGGATTTGAACATGTTTTAGTTGGAATAGAACAGGTTTTACTTGGATTTAAGCAGGATTTTGTTGGATTTTAATGTTTCATTTGGATTTGAGCAGGATTTTGTTGGATTTGAACATGTTTCAGTTGGATTAGAACAGGATTTTGTTGGATTCGAACATGTTTTAGTTGGAATAAAATAGGTTTTACTTGGATTTAAGCAGGATTTTGTTGGATTTTAACGTTTCATTTGGATTTGAGCAGGATTTTGTTGGATTTGAACATGTTTTAGTTGGAATAGAACAGGTTTTACATGGATTTAAGCAGGATTTTGTTGGATTTTAATGTTTCATTTGGATTTGAGCAGGATTTTGTTGGATTTGAACATGTTTAATTTGGATTAGAACAGGATTTTGTTGGATTCGAACATGTTTTAGTTGGAATAGAACAGGTTTTACTTGGATTTAAGCAGGACTTTGTAGGATTTTAATGTTTCATTTGGATTTGAGCAGGATTTTGTTGGATTCGAACATGTTTTAGTTGGAATAAAACAGGTTTTACTTGGATTTAAGCAGGACTTTGTAGGGATTTTAACGTTTCATTTGGATTTGAGCAGGATTTTATTGGATTTTAACATGTTTCAGTTGGATTAGAACAGGATTTTGTTGGATTCGAACATGTTTTAGTTGGAATAAAACAGGTTTTACTTGGATTTAAGCAGGATTTTGTTGGATTTTAATGTTTCATTTGGATTAGAACAGGATTTTCTTGGATTCGAACATGTTTTTGTTGGATATGAACAGGTTTTATTTGGATTTTAGCAGGATTTTAACATGTTTCATTTGGATTTGAGCCAGTCTTCGGCCTCTGAAATGATTCTTATTAACTATTGTGGCCCCTCACCACTTTGAGTTTGACACCGCTGCTCTTCATCCTCTTTCCATTACCATAAACCTCCTCTTTAGTCTTCTTCTAGTCCTCCTTCGACCGATACATTCCCTCTCCCTCCTCTTAACGTGTCCATCTCACCTGTCCCCCTGATGGACCCTGACCCTGTCCATCTTCATCTCTCTCAAACAACCTCAACATCATCTTCAGCTCTTCCTCTTCAGCTCTTCCTCATGTCTTTTCCTCAGAGTTTCTGTCTCCAAACCTCACAACATCACTCCTCTCACCATCATCCTTTCATTCCTTTCATTCTTTTATCACACAACACTTTACAACCTGCTCGAACACGCCTCTTCACCTTTTCTCCACACTCCCCATTGCTCTGGACTATCGGCCCTAAACGGTTAAACTCCTTCACCTTCTTGACCTGTCCTCCCCGTAACCCCACCATCTCATCCCCCAAACACATCCGTCTCGCTGCAACTAACTTTCATTCCTCTTCTTTTCAGCCTCTGTAGATTTCCCTCCATCTGCTCCACAAACATCACTCAGATTATTCTCTGTCATTTTTTTTTTTTCTAATAACGTGAACACAGACCAGAGTTCATATTCCTCAGCCCATATTTCTCCTTTCCCTTTCAAATGCAAGTGTACCAGTGTCTACACATTTGGGATTGCAGATAAATTTATACATGAGATTCCGTAACGGCGTCATATTCCACTTGCACGTCTTCGTCTCCTCAACATCATCCGGAGAGTATCATTATACATCCAATATACATCCATAAATGAGCAGACTTCTCTAAACAAAGTCAGCTTCTCTCCATCTGAGCTTCAAACTTGTGAGAAAGAACATTTGCTTTTTAATTAAACTAACACGTCTGCAGCACTTTCTCCCTCTCTGCTGTAAAATGCTTCATTAATAAACACATATTATCGTCTCACTAACACGTCTCTGTGACTAAAAACAAACATGATTAAGAACACAACGCATCACTGATGTATGAGGTGTGTATTAACATCTCCCAGGAGACACTGGGAGACGTTGAGGGCAGTCAGACCTTGCTGTAATCACACCAGATCCAATCACTGCTCTGGCAGGTCTGAAGACTGGGACCACGGTGTGACTTGTAATAGTATTAGATTGCAAAAATCACACAGCGTCTAAGGAGTTTAAAGTTTGAAGAAAGTTTGGTGAACACTTTAAACTTCCAGGTTTTGTCTCTGAATGATATCATATAATACAGCCTCACTTTCCTGACACTGTTTATTCTTATTATGTGGTTTATACATCTTTATAACCTGCTTCTACTGGAGCAGGGGCTTGTGGGTGAATAGCTTGTAGCATTAATACATGACTGTGCTCATTTTGGCTGAATGTGCTGGGTGTTTATGAAAAGACTTCATATTAATGCTTTTGTGTCTGAATAAATGATCATTTTCATAACTATTTAATACATAAAATTTAGCTGGCAACCAATTTACACTTCCATCTCCTTCATTCACTCCTTCAGGCTCCATCGACGACCCTAGTTGTCTGCATAAAGTCAGTTACAAACCATTGAAATAGCCATAACCTACTCTAAACTAGCATTAATCTAGTTACTAGACTGACTCACACCGTCCTTTACAGACTGTTCTCTTAAGAGTTTTTATTTGTCAGAGTAAAAACCACAAGCCAACTGTATAATGTAAAAGATGACTCAGTATCTGTGAACCCGAGGGTCCAGTATCGGTCAGGGTTGTGTGGGAAGCTCACCAACTGATTTTAATATGTTGTTTACATGATTTCACCGTGATAACCTCCATTTCTGATGAATCCTCACAGTTAGACGTGAGAATACACAGCGATCCATGTCATTTTAAATCAGTCGTTCGTTTGCAAACCTGTGGGCACCGCTGCTCTAAACCGTTTTAAAAAGCAGTGTTCATACTTGCCTTTATTCTCCGTCTGATAACTGCATTTAAAGGAAGCACAGTGCATTTAATTTATGGCTATTTTAAGTACACTTTGCAAACTGCTGCAAACTGAACCTTTCGGCGGTGACTAAAGTGAACAGACTGTACTTTGTCACAAAAAGGCATGGAATATTTACTGAAACAAGTTGAATATAAATGTCTCACTTTACGAGGTTGGGATAATTGTAAAGAACTGTACTAACACGAAGTTACAGGAGAAAGATCTGAATGTTTTAAGTAAAGTTGTCCTAAGTTTTAGTTGGATTATGGAGAGATACAAGAAAAACAAGAGATATTCACTCTTTTAGGCGACATGTTGCTGTTTAGTGACGTTAGTCAATAGCCTGGCCGGTCAGACCCATTCACTTTGTTACTGAAGCGAGGTAGGTCTGGAACATCTTCCCATTCACCACGACTTCCTTTGAGTTCAACCAATTTTAAGCAGGACTTTGTAGGGATTTTAACATTTCATTTGGATTTGAGCAGGATTTTGTCGGATTTGAACATGTTTCATTTGGATTTGAGCAGGATTTTGTTGGATTTGAACATGTTTTATTTGGATTTGAGCAGGATTTTGTTGGATTTGAACATGTTTTATTTGGATTTGAGCAGGATTTTGTCGGATTTGAACATGTTTCAGTTGGATTAGAACAGGATTTTGTTGGATTCGAACATGTTTTAGTTGGAATAAAACAGGTTTTACTTGGATTTAAGCAGGATTTTGTAGGATTTTAATGTTTCATTTGGATTTGAGCAGGATTTTATTGGATTTGAACATGTTTTAGTTGGATTAGAACAGGATTTTGTTGGATTCGAACATGTTTTAGTTGGAATAAAACAGGTTTTACTTGGATTTAAGCAGGATTTTGTAGGATTTTAATGTTTCATTTGGATTTGAGCAGGATTTTGTTGGATTTGAACATGTTTCAGTTGGATTAGAACAGGTTTTATTTGGATTTGAGCAGGATTTTGTTGGATTTGAACATGTTTCAGTTGGAATAGAACAGGTTTTATTTGGATTTTAGCAGGATTTTAACATGTTTCATTTGGATTTGAGCCACTTTTTGTTGGATTTGTCCCAGTCTTTGGCCTCTGAAATGATTCTTATTAACTATTGTGGCCCCTCACCGCTTTGAGTTTGACACCGCTGCTCTTCATCCTCTTTCCATTACCATAAACCTTCTCTTTAGTCTTCTTCTAGTCCTCCTTCGACCGATATATTCCCTCTCCCTCCTCTGAACGTCTCCATCTCACCTGTCCCTCTGATGGACCCTGACCCAATCAGAAGCTCTATTTTCTGAGTGGTTTTATGTCCATCTGTGTCCATTTGTTGCTGGAAAACAACAGCAACCAGACTCATTCTTTGTACGAAACAGAGAATTAGGATGGATGACCAGGCCGGACGCTTCATTTAAATGCGAGTGCTTTTGTAAATGTCAGCCCTGTCATTATTTAGCCCCGTCCAGGTTGTTCCCTGCTGCTCCTGGCCCCAGTGACCTATAAAGAACAGATAAAGCAGTGGAAAAACCTGTAGAAAGTCTTTTGGGCACTTTTTAGAGTTCATGTCCTGATAGTTTTTGTCATTATTTTTAACTCTATATGTGCATCTTTAGAAATAACTCAACATACACATCATTTTTCATTGTTATTCAGTGTGTATCTGATGAAAATGCGTGTCTACGAAAATGCTGAGCAGAGAAATACAGTTATAAGCTTGTCTTAGTGAATGAATCCACAACTTAGCCTTAGCTTTACTGAGGATACAGAGCTTAAATGGAAAGATTGCAATATTTTTTTTCTTCCATTTGAGAAAAAAAACTGTTTAGATAATTTAAAAAAAGAATGATTTGTGGAAAAAATGAGATTTGAATAGATTGGCACTTGAATTATTTATTAAATGCATGTTTTGTTTGCTTTTATTTCTTGTTTTATGTCCTCTACAGTTTTATTGCATTGTGTTTGTGTCGTGTTCTGTGTTTTATTGCTTTTATTTATTTTATTTCTTGTGTAGCACTTTGGCTTTAACTGCACTGCTTCATAAATAAAGTCCAGTTTTGCTTTTTTTAATCAAGTCAAAGCAGAAAAAGCCCCTAACCTGTGTTGTGGGGCTTTAACTCTCGACCATCCGTTTCTCTTCCTTCGTCTCTGTGCTCTCTCATCTCATACAGTAGCTTCATTTGAATTCAGCCGAGCTTCATGAAAAACTGCAGACGTGACGATACGAGCGCCTCGTCGCCCTTTTGTTCCACTCCTGGTGCCGCGTTATTCCAGAGTGGAATTAAAGTTCGCCCGACGAGCAAAACATCACCGGCACTTTATCTGTTTTCTCCCGTGCGCTGATGAATTGAATCACGGAGAATGTCATGATCCTGGAGGGACAAAATCTATAGCAATCACAGAGGGAGGAGATGCAGATAAAGAAGAAGCAGGCGAGTTAGAAAATGATTTTAGAACCTTTGAGACAAATGAGATGTGGATTGCGCGAGGGGCAGCGGAGATGAATTGTTTTCCACGGACTGCACACATGAATTACCTCGCCCTCTGAATCTCATTCCAGGCGGATAAATAATTTGACTTTCCCGTCAGAGAGAGAGAGATGCGTGTCTGTTATTATGTATTATAATTTAAGTGTGATGAGAATTCAGTGTCTGCAGCTCATTGTGTGTCTGTGGTTCTGTCCGGTGCAGTTTCGATGCTGTGGAGTCACAAACCACACCGACTGGTTCGAGGTGTACAACGCGTCGCGGGTGCCCGACTCCTGCTGCCTGGAGTACAGCGACAACTGTGGCCTGGACAACCCCGGGACGTGGTGGACAGCAGTGAGTACAGGCATCTCAATTACACTGGACAGATGTAACTTTGAGAATTAACCTGGTTTGTAACAGATTTGATCCTTTCACACCAACAAAGCCCCATTCAGGTTCCAGCTCTGGTGTTACAGAAGAATGAAATTACTGGCTGTACCTGATTTTTTTTTTCTTCTAGTTCCAGATGGATCTGAACTGGTTTTAGTCAGATTTGAACAAGTTTTAGTCGGATTTGAGCTGGTTTTAAACAGATTTGAGCAGATTTCAGTTGGATTAAGATGTGAATTGGACCTGAACAGGTTTAAGTCAGATCTGAACAGGTTCCAAATGGATCATAACTGGTTTTAGTTGGATTTGAACAGGTTTTAGTCACTAGAGTTTAGAACACTTTTCAGTTGAATTAAGACTTGAATTGGATCCGAGCAGGTCCAAATGAGATCCAAACAGGTTCCAGATGGATTTGAACTGGTTTTAGTTGGATTTGAGCCGGTTTTACCCAGATTTGAACACTTTTGAGTTGGATTAAGATTTGAATTGGACCCAAACAGGTCCAAGTGAGATCCGAACAAGTTCCAGATGGATCTAAACTGGTGTTAGTTGGATTTGAACAGGTTTTAGTGGGAAACCCCAAATAGTTTATTGTAAAATCAATCATTAGTGGAAAAAACTGTCTTTATGATCCATCTTCTGTTTATTCTAAGGGATTGTAATAGATGAGAACCTCTATTCAGGAACAGAAAACCTTGGAGCGCTCCCATTGGTCGACACTTGTCACATGACGTTCCAGGAAGTTTAATAGCTGCAGATAAAGTGTATTTTCAGCTGAATGTGTCTTTTAACAGAGAAACAGCTCAAAAAGAGGAAAGAATGCTGCATTGGTTTAATTTTTTTAATAAAAGAGAAGCAGGAGAGGTCCCTCGGCTGCTTTTGGAGGAGAGTGGAGTCTGAGACAGTGGAGCTTTAAGGATGGTACATTTATTATACAGTGTCCCGTGGGGCTATTGAGTGGCTCGACTGCTGCGTACATCCCACATTTGTAACACGAATGAGTCGAACAGAAGCGGACGTTCAGCGTAAGATCCATTTATTAAAAACAGAACACTCACAGTTCCTGCTTTTGATGCACACAACTTTTATTTCTCCACAGCGTGTTGTTAAGTCGAGCTGTTTCTCTTCCGTCTCGCCTCGGACACCGTGAACAGAGACAGATGTGATCCAGGGGTGGAATGTAACAAAGTAAAAATACTCTGTTACTGTACTTAAGTTCAATTTTCAAGTATCTATACTTTACTTAAGTAGGTTTAAAAGCGGCTAATTTGACTTTGACACTACATTTTTGGACAAATATCTGTACTTTCTACTCCACTACATTTTTATATTGGTCCCAGTAAATTTCACTTTTTTAATCTTTTTTAAATGTGCAACTCCTTAAATTAAAGGTTTATTCAGTGCATAAATGTGTACCTAAACCTATAGCGCTTAGTTTTACCAAGAACGTAGATTATACAAGTAGCCTCTCCTCTCACTTTTTACTACTTTTACTTTCATTTACCTTAATAATTTCTCTCAAGTAATAATTTTAATGTGATACTTTTACTTGTACATTTCTACCTCTTTATCTGTATTTTAAGTAGAGTAGAGTACTTCTTCCACCACCGTCCAGTTCAGCTTCGGAGCCGTGTTGCGTTCACTGACAGTGAAACCAACTCTGAAAGTAACATGTGCGATTCAACTAATGAGATTTAAATCAGAAGTGACCTCCTCCACTAATTAGTCAGACAGAATCACACTGACAACATGAACTTTTGTAAAACATACCCTGTATTTATCAGTGAGCTACTTGTGTTTTGACCAACGTCATCAAACTCAAAAGAACTTGGTTTGGAACTTGAAATTAATAACTCAAACAATAGTGTCATAATGTTTCCCAGACATTTTAATTTCACAAAATGTTTTTTTTCTTTTTGCAATGCTGTCTAAAGACCTTGCATATCGTGTGTTATTCAATCCAATTAAAGTTTAATAATGCTCAAGGGTAAATTCACTGACAAATGAATAGTTTCAGACTTCATCTTCCACAGACTGATTGATTTTACAGTCTTCTTGCGGTCGTTTTGTTCTGCAGCTCACTGATCTCAGACGCCCACTGACTGCTCTCTTTTGTTCAAAATCCCAATGCAGGGGGTGGTCCATGTTCTTCAGTATACACTTAAGGGTCTCAGGATGCCGGGTCTGTAACCTCCACTTCCTGTTCCTCCTTTTCTTCCCAAATCAGCCTTTCATGTTTCTGGATCCAGATCAAAAAGACAAAGACAATCCTGCTTCGTCGATCTCTTGTCGATTTTTTTTTTTTTCTTGTGTAAATGATCCTGGTTGTAATATCCATCAAAAACGGTCAAAAATATTTAAAAATCCCCAACAAATACTGCAAAACAATCACAATTGAAAGCAAATTTGAAGGTACATCATGTGAAAAAGCAATATAAAGTGCGTAAATGAGTAAAAAGACTCTTTATAATACTAAAATTAGTAAACAATGTGCATGTGGATTATTTTCACTGATACAGATCCATTTTCTCCATCATATTACATCAGATAAATTCAGGGCCTTTTAGGAAGAGCACATCTTCCTCAAAATAGAAATGTCAAGCACATGTAGAACCCTAACATTATTCCAATCCAAGCTGCCTTTCTAATAACTTCATTTCTCACGCGTGATAAATCCTCTTAATGTCCTGGACTTTACCGTGTCATGGTTCTGTTCTGAAATATAATCCATCTGAACAGGAGTCAGTTATGGCTCTCAGACCGTTAGACTGTCACACGTCTGCTCAAACAGAGAGGTTCTCCGGGGAACAGCGGGTACAGAACAGCACCGAGGGCTTCATCCGAGCAATACCAGCCTCATTTCTGCAGGTTTGACTTTATGAATATTTCACACGTCCCACACACGTGCAGCCGGACTGGAATTTATCGTCGCTTAAGGTAATTGTACCGAGATCTTTCACGTTAACAGCTCTTATTAATTACTCTTTAACCTAAAAAATCAAAGTAGAACACCTCCTGCTGCCGTGTTAATCAGAGCGGCTCCGTCTGGCCCCTCGATACCGCTCGTATAAACGTATCATTAGCACCGCGTTAGCCTTCATTAGCCACAGATTAGCAGCTGCCTGTTATTTAAGTGAAACAGCCCCGCTCTCACCTATAGGTTTAAAGGAAATGTTACCTGTTTTCAAAGGTCTTTTTTTCCGTTCTAAACTCGTCGAGAGGGCAGTTTTCACAGCTCCGGGTGATCTTTGAGAAGAAGAGAGAACCTTCAGAGGCCTCCATCAGACAGAATCAGCTGTATTCACTAATGATGTGTTGCTGGCAGCTGATGCATCACATTACTCTCTCCTCTGGCTGCTCCAAGACACTACCATTCTGGGCAAGACAACTCATTAACTGTCTCCAACACGTTTTTAGAACCAGATCTACAGCCCCTCAGTGAAACTCCCTCTGTGTTGCACCTTTAGAGTAAATACCAATTATGATTTAAGCCCTGCACTTTTTCAGGCACAGTTCTACCATATTTTGCAATGATTCATCAGCATTTTGTTGCTGCTTTTAGATGTTTCTTTTAGTTTCATTCATACTTTATTAGCAACACTGCAGCCTGTGTTAAACCAAGAAGCCGTCACTGTGTCTCTGATGCTTTGATGGAAAACAGAAGCTCTAGACACGACAATAGACCGAACAATAATGGCTACTGAACTCAAAATGCTTTAAAATAAGAAGAAAACTAAGAAACTTTTACTGCATCTCTGCGTTGATAGTAAATAAACGCTCAAGACACAGTAAACTCCGCAGCTACAGTTAAACTACAGACACAGATAAGAACAGACTAAATACTAGGAGAACATCCAGAACCAAAACAAAATGAGCAGAGAGACCTTTCCTGCTCTAATTTGATCAAAAAAGTAAAACTGGACTTTCACAAAATACTAATACATTACATCAAACTGAAGTTTAGAGCTTACCTTAAACTTCTGTCTCTGAGTTCAGCCTCGTTAAACATCTCATGAAAGAATTACCAACATTTATCCACGTTTCACTTCCTTTTTCTCTGTTTATGTTGTTATTTTTGTGCTGTTTCGCTGTAAAAAGACACATCTAGAACTGGAATATTTACTATATTATTATCCATTTCTTCCTTAGGCTTCTCAGGTGCAAGAGTGTGATTGGTAATGGCTTTCTGTATGTGCTGAACATCCTCATCTATTGAAAACTTTGATAATAAAGTCTGTAGATGAGTAGTTTACTTTTTTTAAATATGCTATTAGGTGATTGAACATACTTTCCGTTTAATATCACCAGAAAGAGAAACACTATAACTTGAAAAAGCCTCTGTGGTGTTAGATTTTCACTGTTGTAATCATCTTATTCCAGATTAATCCAGGATTTATCGTCAATTAAAGCTGTGTTTTCTACTGTATCCAGCTCATTCTACAGACCCCTAAAACACGACTGTAAAAACCACTAACGTCACAGAGACAAAAGTGAATAGCTGCATGTTTACTGGTTTCACTTTTGAATTTGCATAAGCCTCGTCTGTTTAGATAAGTCTACACCCACGCGACAGCTGCTGAGCCGGGAAAAAGCTCATAAGTAAAAACTACAGACAGAGAAGTTGAATGAGGCAATGACATAAAAACTGTTCACTAAAATACTATTGATCATGTACAAAATGTGATTTCTGAAATAAGAAATGGCTGACTTTGCACATTTTTCTAAAGTCAGTAGACCTCAGATGCTGTAGAGATTTACAGTTTAATTAATATATTAAAATAAAGAGATACTATTACATACTATTTCAAACTAAATACAGGCTTTAGTCATGTTTTAAGGTTTATAGTTTGCCAAAAGAGTGAATGATTTTTGCAGACTGTGTCCATATGTACAAGTTTGAATAAAAGAGTAATCACTTCAGTAAATAGTCCAAAATGTGATTTAGAGAACGGGATTTAGGGCTTTATTCTAACAATCTTATAGCAAACAGTGTGACAAATATTCAAATAATAAGGGCATGTGCCAGAAAAGAGTATAAAAGCGAACGAGTTTCCAGAAACTGCCACAAAAATGCACCACGGCTCTTTTTCTTTTTAGTCGAACGTTGGAGAATGATTGGTCTGTTGTGTCTCTGTCGATCTGATGCATCGATAACTCAACTCGAGGCTAAATATCTGGCGTTCTGTTGCGTGTTACTCTCAAAGCGACGCAGTACAGCATAAATGTTTACCTGCAGAAGCACAGCCAGACTCCAATGTTCAATACCATCACACAGTGTTGAGTATTGAACTGTTTCTTTGTGCCGTATCGATGGTAAATAAACTTCTCAACCTCCTCTCGGCTCAGGATTCAACAACAATATCTGCACCACAGCAAATAAATCTGTGTCACATTAAGATAAGATAAGATAAGAAAAAGATAAGATAAGACTTTATTGATCCTACAATGAGGAAATTCACTTGTGACATACAGTTTAGTGCAAAAGTAGTGTTGGAAAGAAGAAGAAGAAGAAGAAGAAGAAGAAGAAACTTTAAAGGTGCAACCAGGTCAAGATAAGTTACCAATATAATAAAAACCAGAACCTTGAGTCTTTTAGCAAAAACTGTGACATCTATAGAATTGTTTTGGATAATTTAATGCCTTTAATTTGGCATTCAAAGTTTATTTTAGTATGGTTTATCATTATGTATAATTTGTGCAGCATTATTTTAGATTTTTATTATTTAAGGGTAATTATTTATTTATCACAGCACATATTATTTTGTATTAACATGTGGTTAATTCAGTTATTATGTCCTTAACTTTGGTTCCTCTTATTTGTAGTTGTCCAGCGCTGTTAGGGAATGAGAGCGGTGTGGATAATACTCAAATAAAACTCAAATATGTCCACCCTTTTCTTTTATCTCTGATTGTAGAACACAGCAGCACACATTTGTCACATGTTGCAAATGTTGGAAATTCGCTGGCGTCATCTCGAGCGGACTCTAAACACATCACCCGTTTACTTCAGTTGTCTCAAATGGAATTTAATTTGTCCTTTCGGCATTTAAAGGCCAAACGCTGGTCAAACTGTTTTTCTGGTTTTCGATTATTCAAATAAAAGACGTAACCTTTAAAAAGTCCCCGCAAAACCAGATTTAACAGAAGACATGGGAAGGTTTTTTTTTTATAATTATGTGTATTTACCTCTTTAGATGGCCTTCACATAGACCTCCACCATCCACTGGGCCTGTCAGCACAAAAAAACACTCCGAATACAAATGAATGTGTGTTTGGACCGATGTCTCTCCTGCGAACAATATTCAGATTGATCAAAAAGTGATTTGAGTCTAACATTTCTCCTCAGAGCTCTAAAGGAAAGAGGCCGTTCAACGCTGTTAAAGGTTTGTGTTGCTCAGTGTTTTGAGGAAGATTTTCTTTTTACTCAAACAAACTGTGCAAATATGACATACTTTTGCTGTAAATGGTTAAGTTATGAATACAACTGGAAGTAAAAGGTTTCTAAAAAGTGAATAGGGCTCTGAAAAGTCAATTTACAAAAAAGATAAAATGACACAATGGACCTTTTCACCTTCAGACTTTTTTTAAGTGTTTGTTGGCAGTGACGTAAATTAAAATTATCTGTTTACATGACATCTTTCCAGTTTAATTCCAACTATTGAATGCAAGGATTAATAAAAACTCCCTCTCGTTTTTTCTTTTGGAACTTGTTGGTTTGTAATTTCATCAAATATGCACCACATTGACGTTCTGAAGAAGAGAAGGCCGTCAAAGCTGTGAGTTTGAATCTAAAAAGCACATTCGGAGTCTTTACAAACTTCCTGCTGCACTTTTACCTCCACAAGTTTGTTCAAAGTGCTGCTAAACTTTTCGTGTGTTAAAGCAGAGATGAAGAGAGTGTCTGTGGCCCCGAGGCTCCCCTTAAAGGCAGAAACCCACAGGCAGTTTCACATTTTAATTACTGAACATAATAATCTTAATACAGCGGGCGAAAGAAATGAGTGATAACCTCGAAGGGTTGAAATGAAAGTGATAAGGGGCCGCGATAATAAATAAGAATCCTCCGAAGACTGTGACTCTTGGGAAGTTTTTATTAAATTTGGAATGTGAGGTTTCATTTTTAGCACATTAGATTGTTTTTTACATCAATTTTCCTTCATTTATGCCCCATTTTCACGCGTTATTTTGTGAATTCGCTTCAATTTGTGCCACTTTGTCCTCATTTTAAGCTCCATTTTGGCCTCTTTAAAGTGATGATCCCCGTTTAGTGTCATTTTGTCTATTTTCAGAGTGGCATTGTTCCTCATTACATATCTTTAGTATAGTTCAGTGCCTTTTGTCGCTAAAAAACATTGTGAAAAGTCTACTCCACAATATATAAAGGACTCATAAAGGAAGGACATTTGTTAAGCCTCACTTAACACTTCTCAATCTCATAATCATACTTTTAAAATGCTTTGTGAACTATTTTGATGATCTGCTTCATTAAACGATTGCTGCTGACTTTTTCCTAAATGTTTTCACATAAAAAATCTAAAAAAAAACTGCTAACGATGCATTTCTTGTGCACCATTAGATAGAATGAAGAATTAGTTTCTTCTCTGTGACTTTACTCAAATCAGTGCAGTTCTGTTTTTAAAGTTTGATCAATACGTGGCCAAATAACAAAGCCTTGTTCAGTTTTCTCCTGTCCATATAAACTCCAACTAAAGTAGTCCAGTCAGACGGCTAAATCGAGCTCCAAGCACAGCCCGACTAAGCTACTGTAAACTATTGAGAGTTTCAGAAATTTAAGGCAAATCCTGCTCAGATCTGGAATAATTAACCACAGTAAACTTAATAATTAATATGATAGTAGTTAGAAAGATGTCTGTGTAAAAAAGTGTACGCTAACAGCTTCATCCTCAAGTTCTTTTTGCAACATAAACTTGACCAGACTCCATTATTATTTAGTTTTTCTGTTTTATAAGCACATAAATGCCACTCAGGTCGATGTTATCTATTGTCGACTCAGACCACGACTGTTTTTCTCCCCCAGCGTAAATAAAACCCCGTTATGTAGCGTACAACACACTCTCTGATGCAAAATAATGACTAGAATATGATCGAAGCTTTAGAGAAATGGAAAACTAGGACAGTGGACAATGTATTACTGTGTTTTCTGAGGTATTTTATAATGAAATTTGGTAAAATAGCAAAAAAATGTTTATGAATATTCAAACAAAACACAGCTCATCTCACAAACTCAGTAACATGTTGTGCTCTCTGAGTTCAACTTGGCTCTAGTCCTTCTCCCTTATTTTCAGCTGGTTTTATGGGAGACAAAATTGAATGTCAAGACTATAAAAATGAATTTACACATTTTCAGACGCGACTCCGCGGTCCGGGAGGTTATGATAAGTCGGCCCTCTGATAAATAATCCCAAGGCTGTCCTAAGTTTGGGTTCGCAGCATCACTTTCCAAATCGATCCTGCAGGACTTATTTCACCTTGTGCGTGAGAAAATGTATTTTGGGGTTTTTATATTTCAGGCGGCGGTGAAATACAGAGTAAATTGTGTCGCTGGCTCTGAAGCTTCGAAAAGTAGCACAATCGGCACGTCTGCACAAATGAATAATTGAAACAGAACAGTTCTTTGGACTGGTGTGATGGCACTTCTGTGTTATTACACTCTTACACCATCCATACACACACATAACACAAGTGTAGGAGGAGGAGGAAGTGGCGTACGGTGAAGAAACACTTGCTCTTCTTTCCTAAATGAGAAATATCACTCTAATCCTAATCTGAAACTTTAATTAGTCGTGGTAATTGTTTACGTTGTGGATTTAAATCAGTGTTTCACAGCGAGACATGATACAAGCCTTCTGAAAATCACAGCGTTCTCACATTTTTTTCTCTAATTAAATTTCTCTACAACGCCACACCTCCACGAACACCGAGAGACTCCCAAAAACTCACAGAAACAAAACTCCAGGAGTGTCAAACTCATTTTAGTTCAGGGGCCACATACAGACCAAATGATGATCTATACAAACATAAATAATGACAACTTTTTTTCCTTTGTTTTAGTGCAATGTTGACAGAAGCCTTCAGCATCTACCACACTCACCTTCACAATATGGCTTTGATGCTAATGCTATTTTCTCAGCAGTCATTGCAGCTTGTTGTATTTTTCTAATGATGAGTGTCATAGTGGCACTGAATATTTTCTGAAACTGAAACTTGCTGAATCCACACCAAACAGGCTTCCTTCCCATTTTCCTCATTGAATAAATAAAAAGTAGTCATTTTTTCTTGGAAAACTCTACACTGTCTACTTTTCTCCTTTTTTGGCAAAGATGTTTTGGAAGAAGGTTATTTTGACAGAAAAAGTAAAATCTGCAGTTCAGTTCTGGGTCTCAGTGTTACATTAGGTCTGCTCCTCTGAATAAAACAGTGGAAAAATGAGGAAAAGCTGTTACTTTTAGTTAAAAATGGCAGTTTATGTCTTCTTTGTCATTTTCTCCCTTTCCATATTCATTTCATGGGCCCGATTGTACCCTCTTTTAGGTCAGTTTTGGCCCGCAGGACGTACGTTTGACACCCGTAATGTTATTCTTTGACTGTTTTTATCCATGTTTCTAGTTTGTGTTATAATTTCAGTAAACATCTGTTGTAAATCTAGAAGAATTCATTCTCTGGTTAAAGAATCCTTCCTGACAGAGGTATTTTTGTCTTGTCCAGTGCTTTCAGAACGGGCTGAAGCAGTGTCACACATGAAAAATGCAGCCTGTTCTCGTGTCTAAATGATAACAGCTGAAAGTGAACTCCTCACGCATCAGTCTTGTGCAGCGGCAGAGCAGAGGGTTAGCTTTTTTTAGACTAGTTTTCACACGTATCAGCTCCGGGCGATGATGAATATTTTAGCGCACTGGTTCGTAAATGCATCATATTGTGCTTACCTTATGTTCTGTCATCAATGTTTAGGTTTAATGTAACCTCCATGAATAAAGATTTCACCAGCGCTTTCAAAGAACCAACTAGCATCTCGTCTCGGTCTCGAACTCAGGTTTACTCCGTCTTATTTTCACTGAGTTTTCTCTTAATCTCAAACCCTTTTTTCTTGGTCTTGTCTTGGTCTCGAACTCATTTTTACTCTTTTAAATTTGTATTTTTTGTCTGGTATCTATACACGTGCAATGGTTTTAATTTTGACTTGGTTTTCCGCTTAAATAATCTCCACTCGGTCTTGATCTCGATCTCTAAAAGTCTCCGTCTCGTGTTTCATGACTGAGCAATTAATTTTGATGGTTTCTTGACATGAGGCGAAGAAAACGAACCCTCCTTTACAGACAAAGTCACAGTCCCCCGTTACATTTGTCTTCTCTAATCGTTTAGTGTTTAATAACTCAGAGCAACTAACCTTTATATACTTAAAAAGCTCTACAAAAGGCCCCGTTCAGATCTTGAATTAAAATCCAGACAGAGGAGCTGGAGCTAACAGCATCTGGGCTTTCATAGAAGATCTTTGCAAAGGGCTGGTACTTTAGATTAAAAACTGCATGAGATTGGATGAACCGGTCTATCACCAGATCGTTTTATCCGAGAACTTCTTCATCAAACCTAAAACACGCCAGTACTGCCACACCATTGGAAAAAAAATCACCTTCATTAGGAAAAATAACTAGATATGAGTGAGTTTTTGTGAGTATCTTGCTGCTGCGAAAGGGAACGACATTAAAGAGCGCGTTAAAAGTGTCCTGAAAGTGCCCCGAGAGATGAGATCTGGGGACGTTTGGAGGTGTCCTGTGCTGCTCTTATCTGGATGTACTCTTATTTTGTGAGTTTACTGATTGCGTTTCAAGTCTTTGTGGAAGAAAAGACGGCTCTCCCCGACGTAGCGCCGAGGGAATCCAGTGACAACCGACTTTTTCACGAAGCTTTGATTTGAAGCGAGATAATGGAAGCGACGTGGATGAAAGCTTTTCTGATTTGTCTTATTCAGCAAACACTGGCGTTCCCCTCGGGATCTGACCGAGCTCCATCATTTAGCCTCCCGTGAAATTACTTTTATCCCAAACACACTTCTGAGATTTTTAGTTTGAGCTTCATCCTGTGGCTCAATTTGTGTCGGTGTCATGTGAAGGAATTCTAATTAGTATTGTGGAATTTTGATGAATCGTTCTTGACTGTCTTGTCTTTTTATTTTAAATCAAACAAAGCTAAGATGGCAGCACCGTTAATGTAAGAGAATCGAACATGGCACAAGAACGTACGCCTCAAACTAGGGACTTGAAAAAAAAGTGGGTTCCAGACCACATTTGTAAAGTTAGCACACTCGTTTGTAAATGCATCATGTTTAGATTTAATGTAACCTCAGACTAGCATCTCGTCTCGGTCTCAAACTCATGTTTACTCTTGTCTCTGTCTTATTTTTACTCAGTTTTCTCTTAATCTCGAACCCTTTTTTTTTGGTCTTGTCTCAGCCTTGAATTTATTTTTATCTTGTCTCGGTCTCCAGTTCAGTCTTTTGCTAATTTTTACTTGGTTTTGTCTTGGTCTCAAACTCATTTTTACTCTTGTAAGTTTGTATTTTTTGTCTGGTATCAACACTCGTTCAATGGTTTTGACTTGGTTTTCCTCTTAAATAATCTTAGTTTCCACTCAGTCTCGATCTCGATCTCTAAAAGTCTCCGTCTCGTGTTGCATGACTGAGCAACGCCCCAAAATATGGAGCTTGAAAATATGGAAAATCTTACTCAATCAGACAATAAAAAGTGGGTTTCAGACCACATTTGTAAAGTTTCATTGGCCCTAGTCGCTGTCCTAGGAACTAATTAGAGGTGGGCTCTGTTTATTTCCCGTGTGGATGACAACAACTCCTTCCCAAACACTTTATGGAGCAATTTTGACAACTTCTCGCTCCACTGTTACCCGCTCAGTCCAGTTTAGCCTCAACGAGTGCTTCTTTGAATTTAGCTTCTTGTTTTTCGAAGGCCACATTCACCACATGACCTCAGTCTGTCTCGGCTGCGTCTTGTCAAAACCATCAACTTACAAAACAGATCTTTAATGTTTCTGGATTTATTTTGAGCCAGTCTGAAACACACAAACGCTGTCAACTCTGCTGTAAAGCTTTACAGTTCAATCTTAAAGGCGTGACAGTTCGCTGATGGTTCTCTTACCTCTGACAGTCCAATAATAAATGAAATCATAAGAAAGATAAGTCCCAGAACCGTCAATTCAACCAAAGGTGCCTTTTGTTGAGAAATGACTAACGCAGACTTGTCTTTTGTGTCCACAGCCGTGCTACGAGCGAGTGAAGGACTGGCTAAATGAGAACCTGGTGGCTCTGTGGATTTTCGCTCTATGCACAGCACTTACACAGGTAATTACAGCTCAATTATTGTCCCTGCTTTCAAACAGAAGTGTGGGGTGTACACAGGCCACGACTTTGACTCCTGCACAAGGCTTTTATCTCCTCGTCCGTGGCCCGTACTTGAAAGGATTGATGCCAAAAGGCTGTGTGATGCTGCAGATTTATTCCAGCGCTCAGCAGGACACAGACACTTATCTGTAACAGGCATCAGCACCAACACTGGGTTACATAACACATAACACATGCTCTTTTTGAACAGACGTGATATTATTACTGATCACATGACACCAACACCATTTACGTGAAGTCAGGGCTGTTTCAAGAGAGTAAGTGTAATTTAAATGGAAAGAATTTGAATGTAGGTCAATATGGAGCAGTTTTTTCACTTAATTCTCAGTTTAGATCGTGTTAAATGTACTCTTCAACAGTGTTACTTTTTTGACAGTCCATTGTTGAGTGGATCAGAGGCAGATCAACAGAGAAGAAAGAGGGAAACACTCTACTTTTTGCCTTTAATTAATAACAGTTCATAAACAAAGATAAATAATTTTTGCTGTCTTTTTTTTTTCTTTTCTAATGTAAAGGTTTTTTGGTTCTTTATAAAACATGCACACGCAAAAAAACTGTATCATCTGTAATTTACTGCCTTCAATTTAATACTTCCCGAGCTTTAAGTGAGTTATTAGGAAGCTTCCTCACTTAAATTTAAATAAAAGATGATGGATGTGCTTCTTAAATCTACATCAGTCCATGTGTGACGCTGTCCACCTGCTTTCTTTATATTAAATGTTATGTTAAGAGAATGAAAAGATCGCACCTTTAGACTTCCATTAAGTTTCAGTTTTTCCAGTCAGTCATTGGCTCTCAAAGAAAAGGCAAGACTTACCAGGATCTCGATATCAATCTTACTTTATCCTTCATTCAATCACAGCTGAAAGTGCACAGATGAATGGAAGCTAGTCCGAATAATGGTAATTATATTAATATTATGGTTATGCAGTGAATAACTACAGTAAACTGGGTCTTTATCTTAATGACGAAGAGAGTAAAGTAAAATGTCAGAAACAGTGAACTGAACGTGCAGATGCTACACTTATATATTTTTCTAATTCTAAAAGTTTCTCCAGGAATCAGTTCACAGAAGAAACATGTTACTGAATAAATTAACAACAAGAAGAGTGAATTTAAAGTTGTGTAGCCGTTATCACACAACATTACACATTGTTATCACACAACACGGAGCATTGTGAGGTGCTACTGTGTGAATAAAGCGTAACCAGCCCGTCCTTAGTGCCTCTGAACCATTATGTAAATGAGAGAGCGTGTCCGCGAGCAGCGCAGCGCTAAACCAGGTGCCTCTCACAACTAGAGCACACTTCAAAAGGAAAGAGGGGCTCAAGTCAGATTGATTTGAAATAGTGCAAACCTGATTAAAGGCTCGGGCTCGGGCTGTGGGTCTCAGCCTTTTCTCATGTGACACTTTTCTGCCGCTGTTTACAGTTGGAGCGTGAAGTGTAGGAAAGAAACTTCAGTCTGACGTCTTCGGGAAAGAGGAGGGCTGAGTTGTTTTCACATTTTAAATGATTGCCAATGGGTGGTTTACGTATTTAGCTTAATTTACAAATTGGTTTACAAGCATCTATATCTTTAATCCACTACATAGTTTTATATCAATCATGTCCAATGTCATTTTTTGGCGTAAACTGTGTGATTTTCAGCCCAAATCTGAACTGATTTCCGGCCATTTTCCTTTCGTTTCTTGTTCCTGTTTGTTCTCACTTCACTTCTCGTGTTACTTTTTCGTAAAATCATTGTGTTTTGCGGTGAAAGATCTTGTAGTGTGTTGCGTTTAGTCTAGCCCCGTGATCACAGAACCATATTCATAATTCAGACGGTTGTGTAGCGCGTGGTGTGCCTTTAAAGATTCCATTTCCCGTGAACTATTAGAGTTTCAGGTTAATGTGTAAAAGGACAGAGAGTTCTCGTATCATCAGGCGCTACTGACGTCAGGGTTCATTCTGTCCTTTGAATGTGGTCTTTTTGACATTTCAAACATCTTTACAAGGCCCTGAGAAAAGAAACCTCCCAATTTAACCAAAATAACACCATTTCTAGGCGTCAGGGCCGTGCATCATTCTCACTGACACACATATTTGGCAGTATTATACAGAATAATGCCATTTTACTTTACTTTTACTAATTCTGAGTTTAGATCGTGTTAAATGTACTCTTCAGCAGTGTTACTTTTTTGACAGTCCATTGTTGAGTGGATCAGAGGCAGATCAACAGAGAAGAAAGAGGGAAACACTCTACTTTTTGCCTTTAATTCTGTTTTACTTCAAACTGTTCATAAACAAAGATAAATGATTTTTTTCTTTTTTTTTAATCTAAAGGTTTTCTGGTTCTTTATAAAACATGCAGATGCAAAAAAACAAAAAACAAATTTAATTTACTGTCTTCAATTTAGCTCCAGCAAAAAATACTTCCCAAACATCGCTTTAATTTAGTTATTAGGAAGTTTCCTCAATTTAAATAAAAGATGATGGATGTGCTTCTTAAACCTACATCAGTCCATGTGTGACACTGCAACCTGCTTACTTTATATTCAATATTATCTTGCATTTTAAATTCACATTTGTATTTGATAAATGATCAAATCTCTGTTCAGATGCTAATGTTTAAATTCAAATCAAACATGCCCTGTACTGTCTAATACTAAGCCATGAATATTACATAACACTGCAGCCGTATGTGTAGCAGGATTACGAGTCGAAGGTGAAATAAATGCAGTCTGAGTGAGTTTGTGTGTGATTTCTCCTCAGATCCTGGGCCTGGTCTTCTCGATGACCATGTTCTGTCAGTCCGTCAAAGTGGAGACGTTCTACGCCTGACGCTCGACCCGACCGGAGCCAGCCTTCCTCGTCCCGTTTCCTCCCACAGAGAGACTCTCGTTTCCTTCCCCGTCCCCTCTGAAGGTGACATCCCTCCTCAGGTGTCGCCCCCGTCACCCCTCACCCTCCGCTAACAGTCGACGAAAGCACAGTGTCCGTGTAGAGCCTGAGTTGCTTCCTATTATTTGCTCTGTGTCAAATGCTAATTTTGTGATACATTTTTATGAAGCAGTATTATAAACATGTATAAACCGAGTGTAATCCTGTAACAACGGCAAATGTAAAAACAGCCCACAGATGTGTTCAACCACAAATGAAATACAAATCTGCAGCTTAATAAACACAAAAAAAGGAAGAGCTGGGGGCAGTCGGTGAAATGAAGAAGAGCGTTTGAAATGTTTGTGAACAGACATGTTTTACATCAGGTTTGTCCAAACTATTTGCAAAGAGGGCCACGTTTGATCAGAGGAAAATCTTAAAGGGCCGACAATCTTTTATTCAACAACTACATTTGGATTTTAACAGGTTTTAGTTTGATTTAAACCGGTTTAAGTTGGATTTTAACAGGTTTTAGTTTGATTTAAACCGGTTTAAGTTGGTTTCAAACAGGTTTTAGTTGGATTTTAACAGGTTTTAGATAGATTTAAACAGATTTTAGTTGGATTTGAACAGGTTTTAGATTGATTTAAACCAATTTTAGTTGGATTTTAACAGGTTTTAGATTGATTTAAACTGATTTTAGTTGGATTTTAACAGATTTTAAATATATTTAAAACAATTTTAGTTGGATTTGAACAGGTTTTAGATAGATTTAAAACAATTTTAGTTGGATTTTAACAGGTTTTATTCTGATTTAAACCTGTTCAAGTTGGTTTCAAACAGGTTTTAGTTGAATTTGAACAGGTTTTAACAGAAATTGTAATCTGAACTTGCTGCTGGGGCCATAAACAATACATTTTATCATTGACACTAAGGGCCGAATAAAATCTTTAAGTTAAGAGTTAAGTTACCTCCTTTTTTAACAACTTAGCTAATGTCATTGTATTCATCTAATGTTCAATAATCCAATAAAAGGTTCACAAATTAAAAATGATATAAAGTCAAATTATGAACTGAAAAATAGTGCCCAAAGTAACAGCTGCACAACTTCAAGAAAATATGTGAAATTGTCCAGTGTAACTTACAATTGGACACGTATTCTTTGTTCTGATACATTTTTGTTTGAATTTTGTGTCACAAACAACTTGACTTTGTTATACGTTGATAAATCGATACAAGAAAAGCTGCAGATTTGTTTTCAGTTTGTGTTTTTCTGCATTTCTGATCTGTTCTCACACCGGCTCATGTTACAACCGTTTTTTAATGTGTTTTAAGTTATTTGATTTGTGTTTTCCGAATGAGACTCACAGCCAGGAAAGTGCACTGTTTTAGTGCAGCAAGTGCATGTGTGCCATGGTGCGTAATAAATGTTTGGCTCGACCACAACAGCGCTTCGTTGTGTCATTCCTCAACAGGAATCGCTACGGGCTTCTCACGGTATAATCTGAAGTATTCACGCCTCAAAACCTGGAAATACAAGAACAACAACAGACGTCTGCCAGGAAACAGCGTGTACCGGCGGCACAGACAGGACCTCCCTGGAGATTTGCATCATTAAACACTTTGTAGATGCAAAAAAATGGAATAATAATTAGATTTTCAAGAAAATAGATGCATGATCCAGGCTTATGTCTCTGGATTCAACATTGCTTCTGCCAAAAGTAAAGTTAAGGATCTCTCTGGCATTCATTTAACAAGCTCCTGTGGAAGAAAACTGTGAATAATGCACGTTTAAAAAAGCATATGTAGCAAACTTCGTCCATTTGTGAGCGTATTGGAGAGGCTTTTCAAACCCTAAGCCTCTAAACTTTTGCCCCGAGTGGTTAATGTTTGCTTTAGGTATTGTTTCATCAAAAAGGCCCGAGGTAAGGATTGTGTTTGCCTTATTTCTGAGGCAGCAGCTCCTCCAGAGACTCACTCAGACCTCAGACCCAGCTCAGACCCCAGACCAGCTCGACTTTCTGCACCGACAGTGAATATGCACAAATCCTGCTGCATTCAGAGTGAAAAACAACACATGATAACGCCTCGTACTCCTGAAACAAACCTATTTTCTTGCCAGCTCCTCTTGTATTTCCTTCTACTTCTCAGAGGACAATTTAGATCCACCTGGTCCCGTTGTTACAGTCTGCAGCAACAGAGGGGTAACAAACACAACACAGGTGGGACTGGTTTAGACGAATCAAGCACAAAAGGCAACAGCTTGAAGAAATAGAGTATTGATCAGAGGTATTGATAAACAGTTCCAGGCGTCCATGTGTAGAATGTGTAGATGATGTAGAAAAAATGAATACGTATAAAATAATAATAATAATAATAATAATAATAAAGAAGTATGCATTTTCACGTTTCATTTATTTACAATTAATAACAATACATCATACAGACATATAAAAAAAACAAAACATTCACTGGTCAATTTTATAAAAATATTATAAGGATGAAAAAATATATTGGTTTTTATATCATATAAAAAATACATTACAGAATAGATATTTTACAGAAAAAGGAAGAAAAAAAAAACACGTAACTACGACTGTGTCAGACTGCATTGTGGGAGTTTTCTATGGGGTTATAAAACTAGGGACACGTTGAACAGCCTTTGTCGTTTTTTCTGTTGTTTTAATGATGGAGATGATTCAGTGATTGTGACATTGCCCACTTTGAGATCGAATCTGGCTCTTCGTATGTGCATTTGGAACAGCTGATAGAAGGATGGTTAAGCCTGCCAGATATTCACTCTTAGTAAGTAACAAAATACCACTAATAGTCATCAGAGGGAATTAACAGGGTTACAAGAGCTCACGCCAGGTTCATCATCATCACTTGTGTCTGAAAAGTAGTCTTTTATATTTGGGACATGAACTGGTCTGTCCAACGCAGCAATAATATCATCTAAGTCGTTGTGAGATTGTTCATCATCATCATCAATATCACTGGAACACGGACAGAACTCATCCTCCTCTGAGACACATGTAAACTCATCCCAAGATGCAACAGTGTCAGACTCAATAAACCGTCTACTATCAACACCCGAACCATCAGCACTTTTAAAATACTTACAAAGTGGTGGAGCCATAATAAGATGTATATTTTAGGATTAAAGTATAAATGTTGTTCTGTTTGTGTTGAATTCTCTATCTAGAGGTAATCTAGTGTATTAAATGAATGAATGAATGATATCAGCATTAACAGCAGAAGAAGAAGAAGAAGAAGCAGGGGATTGTGGTTGATTTGAAGTTTGACAAATGCTGATAAATGAAGTTGTTTTCCTCAGGACTTGTGCCTGTGGAGAGTAAAGATAATGTCAGGAAAGAGGTCAGTGAGACTCTTTTTGATCCTATTCACTCCTCTTTTCCCTTGAACAGGTGGGATAACCTTCACCGCTACTGTCAGCTAAAAATACATTTCTGTGGCACTTTTCCTGCTTTGTGGACTCCTTTTGTCCTTAAAGAGCTCGTGTTGGATGTGTTTGCCTAAAAGGAAAAACAGTGGCTCCCATTTTTATTGCATCGCTGGCAGGATACAAGAGACAGAATTACCGGAGCGAGCTCAAGTTTGGGTCTAAGTCCGATGTATCTTTATTGACGTCTGAAAGATTAGCTCCAGGTGCGGCGCTCTGCAGTAGCAAACTTGCTCCGAGTGGACTTCACAATAAGAAATAGCTGTCGGAGGTATTTCAAAGCCGAAGCAGAGGCCGAATCCTCCAGACTGGCCCGAGGCTTTTTACCTCCCTGCTCCAATCATCGCTCCAATGACAAGATTTATCTCAAGCCTTTAAATCCTCCTTTGGCTCTTTTGTGACTCTTTAAATTCCCTCTTTTTTCTCTCCTACCTTGGGCCGCCAAATCTAATCTAGGCTGTAAGAGACAGGGTGTGATTAAACGGCCCCAGAGGAGCGTCAGCGCCTAAAGAGGAGTGTGCCACTGCAGACGCTCCGGGGCCTTTTGCATTTCGTACCACTTTCCTTTCACTTTGTCTCGTTTTCTTCGCCTCCGAACGCTGTGGGCCCGAGAGCACCCGTCCCACAGCCTTTAGGAGCGTGGAAATGCTTCATACCTCGCCCTGAAGTCAACCGCCGACTAACACGCGGACAGTTTCAACAAGCTGGAAGACAGGTATGAATAATACAAACTGGTGCAGCGTGTAACAGTGTGTGAAGACAACAGAATGAAAAAAACATCGCCTACGTTGTCATTCAGACGTTTCAGACGATGCTCTCGGGCATGATCGGCTCCTTTCATGGAGAAACATGCTTATATATTAAATTTTTGAAATAATTATCAGCAGAACTACCTTTATTCATGACAAATTTGGAGAACTTTTTAAATTATTGGTGTTTACTTCCTATAGTTCAGTCAGCTCCTGTGTTTTTTGTCTTTTGTTTTTTATCTTCATGCAGTGTTTCCTTCTTCCTTCACACCGGCAGCTTGTTTCTCATCGCCGACTGGTCAATGGGTCATGTTTTTATCCGTTATCACAAGCCTAACCTGCCCCGGAGATGTTTTTTTCCATTCAGTGTAAGTTTCCAAAGCGATACCATCTTTGAGATACTGGAAACCTCGCTAACTTCTTCATTCGTTTAGTATTATCGAGGCCATAGTCAGTCTAATATGAGTCAAACCTTCATTATGTGTAAGGCTGGTTTAACATTAATTATTACAGTCCAATAATATCCACTTCCACTCGGTTCACACGGAGGGTCGGCCGTGTCGAGGTCCATCTTAATCAGAACTTAATTAAGTCCATATAACTTACAATATCTTTACTCTGTTGTTGGTCTGTGTGTGTGATTTGAATTAACTTGGTCACATTAGTTCAATGCAAAGGGTCAGATATTGCCTAATGCACTATTGCTAATATCCTATTGCACTAATATTTGTCTGAGTTGGTCCCGTGCTTTGGAAAACTCTATTTCTCAGCGAGTATCGGACTGTCAGTCGATGCGTGGACGGCAAATACCACGTCTCAACAGAGTTATCTGCAAAAGGTCGGTGCATTTAATCGAAAGTCAAATTAAAGCTATTAGACCAGGATGCAGTCAGAAGGAGCACGGACGTATGTTGTTAGATGTTATTGTTAATAATGCAAAGGAAATATGACTTGAATTTCCATTTGTGGAAGTTTTTTAATTCATTTTAAATGGATTTTAAAGGATTTGCCCATAAAATGCAAAGCTCAAGACAGTATCTCACCCTTCATTTACTGGTCAAATGATAATACAAGATTGACTTATCTCCACACATTGGTTTTTTCATTGTATGCAACTGTCCACAGCGTCATGGATAGATAGACCTGACAGCAGCAGTGAGAAGTGTGAATGGAGGGTGGTCTGAGTTGACAGCTTTGTGATTGTACTGAGAGGTCTGTGATGGGCTGGTTAATGATTCTGGATGCAGCGTGTGTGATTTTTGTTGTTATAGAGCATTTTATAGAAACAGGGGAGCAGGAGAATGGGTTGAATAACGCTGCTGTAAAGAAGAGAGAGCACGGAGCTTGTGGAAGACATGGAGTCTTCCCTGAAACTGTTTTAATCAAATGAACGTTTATTGTCTATTGTGAGTCCAAGGTATTTAAAATGATTAACCCGTTCATTAGTTATTGTCACTGAGCAGAGCTAGAATATCAGTATCGTGCGAGTACTCGTGAGGGGCTGGTGCCACGTTTTTATCCTCCCTCCAAAACTTAACCTTAGTTTATCCGTTCAGTGTCCTTTTCTACAGAGATACCTTTATGTGAACCAGCTTTGTGACACTTAAAAACAAAAGTTAACCCCACTTCCTGCTCTAACTTCTTAATCCAGCTTCCAGAGAATTTGATAAACGGACGTACTGGGTCTACAAAAGAGGGATTATTCTGTCTTTTTTGTGTCAGAGTAGTATAAAAATGAATTTAAACGGTAAAAATGAGTGTTACTTACCGTCATCTGCAGCCTCTACAAACTCACTCATGGTTAAAGCCAACACATTACTTTCCACAGTGCAGCCTCAGACCAATGTGCAACCTTTTGTAAAATTCATATTGGGTTTTTGGGAGTGTATCCCAGCATGCATTTGGGAAAGACACCATTAAAAGCTTGTCACTTTATCACAGAGACTCCCGGACACTCACCTACAGACAGTCTCCTGCTGAACGAACCCCATCAGCACATCCATCGCCCTCACTTCAGCCCAGAGACTCTGAAATTACATCATACTTGTAGATGCTCCCACCTTCCACCATGAAAAAACAAAACAGGAATATGTGCTGCCTCCATCTGTGTCAGACCACAGCGGGTTAGGTTTTGTTATGCAAGGCGCTGATAGCCCTGAGCCCGACAGTGAAAGGTTATTTTGGAAATCCTGCCACTTAACACGGGCTCACAACACATTCCCCACGCGCAGATGGAAAATGTCAAGAAAGGTGCTGAGTATTTGGGGCATTTTGCAAACAATTTCCTCTTCCAAATAACGCCGGTGTTTCACATAATGGTTTCAGGAACGAGGTTGAATAAAGATGCTGTCAGTGTTTCTTAGAAAATGGGGTGTCAGATCACTTTAAGGTCCCAAGAGGGAGAAAAAAAAACAGTACAATATAATTTACTATACATGTAACTGGTAAAATATGTATTCTCACTCTCATTTTAATGGTTCTTAGACACGAAATCTGTAGAATCATGTCTTTGTCACTGACACAGGACCCTCAGCTGGACAGAAACCTCCAATATAACTCTCCTGTCCCGGGACGAGGACTCATCACACGACACATATAATCAAAAAATAGGCCAATAAACTGGACCCTGTAGAGTTATATTTGTACAAAATACACTAAAATTGTTTCAGAAGAGATGTTCTTTCTTCTAAATTTGCCGTCTTAAACGTCATGGCGCCCTCTGCTGGATAAAAGTTACACATTGTTGCTTTAATTAACACTAAGCACATCAAAAGCACACTGAGCCTTCTCCTCGGTGAAGAGCTTTCTACCAGTGCCTTTGGTGCTGGAGATGAAAGGAGATTAAAGCTTCTGAATCCCTCCAGACGCTTGTGCAAAGGTAGAAAATAATAACTTGACAACCCTGCTCCTGCTCTTGAGCCTAATGGTCAGATCTGGCTTTGTAGAAGATGGTTGTGGGTAAAAGACCAGACTGCACAGGTGAGGGTTGTAGTGCAACTGCTGAATGGGCTGCATAAGGCAAAAAACGTTTAGGTGTATGTTCCAATAAGCAACGTCTATTGGAAAGGAAAGGTGGCCATTAATTATTCAAGATCTTGGTCTAAAAACACATCTGTGATACAAACACATGGAAAATCCAGTTTAAATAACAATAGAATAAGCTCTTTTTGAAGAATTGTAATATAGACTGTGAGGAAAAGAAAAAGATCTGAGGCACTGGAGACAATGAAAGATAAAAGTCCTTTTTTAGAGACAAACCAATGCTTTTAGACCTGTCTTTACTACACACGTCACATGAGGAGGTCACATGAGCAACAATATAAAAGAACAGAATAAAAACATTCAATTCTAGAAAGCAGGATTGTGTGTTCCTTTCGCCGTCGTTCAGGTTAAATCAGAGAATGTAAGACATGCGAGCACGAGGCACACAGTGACCTTAATAAGACTTTCAAAGTAAAAAGGGAGCACCTGAGAGCAGAGGACTGGTACGGACACTGGGTTTGTGCAGCAGTAATATGTTTCCGCCTGCATAAAGCCACCGCCTGCTCAGGTTTCTGCTCCTGTCCAAATACAGAGATGAGACGGCGCCTTGACTCCATTAGTTCCTCTCAACAGCTCCAACCCTGTCCAAGGCCGGGGTCTCCTCTGCAGCGGCTCACTCTGTCCTCTCCGTCTCAGCACATCTCGCTTTCCTTTGCCCTCAGCTCATACATTATTTATTCTGGTGTTCGTGGGCTTTCTGTCGTCTTGTGTTTGATCAATAAAACATACCTGTGCACTTGCTCCCCTCACCTCTCCGTCCGCGGGTCCTGTTCCTCGAGCCCCCTCTGAGCTGATAAAACAGAATGGATGGATGGTCTCTTGAATCTGTCAGAGTGACTACAGCTCAGGACGTCTTCTCTCTGAGACTGATCAGACTAATGCTGGAGGTGAGGAGCAGTCACTGTCTTCAGCGAGTTTTCTTTTACTGAAATCCTGAAAAGTGACACCTACAAGATACATTCAGGTTCCTGCTGCAGAAAACACACGGTTGAGAGTATTTCCCACAAACAAAAACAATCCTATGCAGTATATTTTCACGCAGGAAGACAAATTTGAATTGTTGTCTTAAAATGATTATAACCAGAGTTTAAAAATCCATCTAAACACCTTACTCCGATTGGGTTAGCAATTTATTCATGTCTATAAATGTAAAATAACCAGGTGTCTATTCTCTCTATTCTGATGTCAAAGGTAACCAACTCAAGATTAATTGTTAAACAACACTTTAAATATGTTTAATCACAACTATATTATTTCTCAAGAGGTTGACAGAGCCACAGGGTGAAATGTAAATCTCCTGAAACAGCCTCAGGAGAATCTAGGAGAAATGGTAACTTGAGAAAATAAAGTCTAAAGTTCTCTTTCTCTTTTCTGCTGATGTCACTCGTGTCTAACAGAATGTCAAAAAAACGGCTGACGAGTTTAACAGGAGCAAAAGTGAGAATCATTTGCTTCTCACTGGTTTTAATCTAACACACATCATAAGTTTTAGCCCAAAAATATATTTTCGCAAAGTCATTGTTGTGGTTCTTCGACGAGGACTTTATGCAAGAGATTACATGTACAGCTCAAATAGAGGGTCCATAAACAGGCCAATACACTAAATGACCAAACTGTTTCAAAAGACATGTTGTTTTCTTCCAAACTTGACGCTTTAAAAGTCTTGACGTCCGTGAACATGGCACCGTTGTCGTAATAATACACAGTCTGTGAAGGGATCTGCGCCCTCTAGTGGCTGAAAGTAACGAGCATGTATTAGGTATTTGTGAGGCCACACGATATTAACCTATGCCTCGGCTAAAACTCAGCTCACACGAGGTTCTCGGTGGCTGTTGTTTTCATCAGAATCTCTGATCAAAGCAGCCCCATTTTGTCTGTTGTGATATACAATTGTTCTAAGGTTTTTACATTGTTTAAAAACAGAAACAGAAACCGTGCACGTGAACAGGTTATATGTGCGTGATAAACTCCTGTTGACTCGACATGGCCTGTAATAATAAATGTAGTTTTAAAAAGCAGTAATGAGGAAAATGAATGAGTTAAATATTCAAAGATTACTGTCACACGCACAGTTGGACACAATAAATGCCATGGCAACTAATATAAATCAAAAGAAAAGAAGCTGCTTAACAATAAAACATATACATACACAATTATATCAGCATTTATTTGTGTGATTTACAATCTGCAACAGTTAACGATGAAGAGAACATGAGGTATTTTAGATAAAGAGTATGATAGTCCTGTATTTCACCGTCCTGTTCCTCCGGCCTGAGGTTAGGGGTGGACTCCTAAATGATGGAGGCAGTTCTCCTGATGCAGATGTAGAAGTGAAGGAAGCTGAGGACCTGAGGTGACGTGTCCAATGTCCTCATCCTCTTCAGGACGTACAGCCGTTGTTGTGCCTTGTTGTTGTGTCGCTCTCTGTTTGAGTGACAGGTGAATGAACCAATCACAGTGAAGAGTGGGAGGGGTCTCAGTGTTTTTATTCACTCTGCTCCTGCGTTAGACTAATGCAGAGTTGAAAGAATGAGGCAATCATGACACATTATTGAGAGTTTCACCGCACGCTGTTAAACCTGCAGCGTGCTTTTCTTTTAATTGAAGAAAACTGTTTAATCAGCTGAAACCCCAAACATGATTTTGTGGGCCGCAGCGCCAGAACGACCCGTGAGCCGAAGCATTCACACGGCGGATTTTCCTCTCACAGGTGAACGGGATTCCTTTTTATGGAGCATATTTGATCATCAAAGGACTTTCCGCTTATTGCAAATCAGGAGGTTGGAGCGCCTGCAAATCACTTCAAACGGGCAGATGAAGTGTGTCCTCACATGTAAAAGTGCCTCTGCGGCGGCCATCCATCAAAAGTTCAGCCGTCCGACAAAACTAATTACAGTACAATTTGTTAGCGGCACAAATTAACTTCTCAGGTCATTCTTCCGATATTTATAACCATCACACACAACAAAAGCTAACTGGTTGTTTTAATAAGCCCACAGTTGCTTACGCGGAGTCTTCGATTTACCATCCGAAAGCTTTAATTGTCTTTTTGTGCTGAGTTTGAAGCTAATATTGATCAGACCGTCTTTGTACAGAGGGCAACTTTCGGAAGCTGTAGATGGGAAAATAATGGAAAACATTACTCATTTGGGCCTTTGGATTCATATTAATTTAGCCTTTCTCATGAACAAAACTCAATAGTAAAGATATGAGAACTAATAAGAAAACAAAAGGGTTGGAGTGAGAATAGTGCTGATGTCTAAAAGCAAATGTACAGTATGGTCACTTTGAGTCTTTATTAGTTTTTTAGTCTTTCTTTCTGCCGCCGGGACGAGGACTTATCACCAGAGAAGACAGGAGTGTGGCGCTCTCAACACGACGCATTTAATAAAGAAAAGAGGCCAATACACTTGACCCTAACAGAGTCGTATTTGTACAAAATACATTAAATTGAGCCTACCGTTTCAGAAGACATGTTCTTTCTTCCAAACTTGCCATCTTTAACGTCTCTACAAACATGGTGGTTGCTGCACAGAGCGGGATCAGCGCCCTCTGCTGGACAAAAGCTGTGGAAGGTTGCTT
The DNA here is from genome assembly GCA_036850595.1 of Rhyacichthys aspro. Classification (NCBI taxonomy): domain Eukaryota; kingdom Metazoa; phylum Chordata; class Actinopteri; order Gobiiformes; family Rhyacichthyidae; genus Rhyacichthys; species Rhyacichthys aspro. Next base: position 4,131,522 of record CM072150.1, on the reverse strand, counting down.
TCGTGGAAGTTTTGCTATTGCGTAATGTGCTAAGTGCATCCAGGAAAGTCCCACTGAGATTACAAATCTCTTTTGCAGGAGACTCCTGGGTCCATGGGGGAAAAAGGAGCAACAAGACACAAAAAGGACATGAGTGTCTAGGATATCTACTAAACAAGAGCCCAGAAGCCAAAACAAGCACACAATAAAATATCCTGATTCATAAAACCGGACTGTTCTGTAGTCAGGTATTTCACTCGATACTGAATCATCAAAGTGAGTTATGGTGTTTTAAAGAGCTTCACTTAAGCTCCCAATCCAGGCCTCTATAAAAAACTGAATATTATGCAGTGTTTTAGAAGTAAATATTGTGGACACTCACTAATGTCTCAACCCTGCTGATTATTTTTATATAAATGCATCTTCGGTCCAAACCAAACAGCACTAAAGGCTGTGTGTTGTGTTCTTGTTTTGTCATCCAACCGTGCTGCTGTGTAATTACACGCTGCTACTACTAAGATTAGCATCTGAACAAGGCTGTGGGCTCGGTGTGCTTTAGCAGACATTAGCCTCCGGTGTGCTCTGAAAAATAGATCCTCTGCCTAATGTAGGACACCTCCGTCTGAATTTTTAATGCAGTATGCCCAAGCATCAAAACCAATCCCATTTTACGTCCACGCTAACCTGATTAGACACGCCACATTAGTAACACAATCGGAGTATTTTTAGGGAGCAGCACTTCTCTATCAGCTGTTATCTCAGTGTAAAGGGTGGTTTCGTGGAGGGAAACAGTCACTCCAGGGGCATTTTCCAAAAGGATGTTGTTAGTCTTATCGATCAGGCACAGACCCTAGACCCTCCTGCACTTTAGCCTCAAATATAAGCTGTGAGAAAAAGGTTTTATTCAACCGTTTGTTCAGTATAATGACAAATACCAGGACATCTTGTAGTGGAGGCAGTCTCTATTCAGTCCAGACCAGCAACAGTTACAGGACAGTAGCAGGACTTGGTGGTATTAAAACCTCCAAACACTGCCTAGTCTCAAATACTGGCTGAACAGGACACTTTTTTTTCTGGAAATTGCAAATCAGCGCCTTAAACAAAAAGGGTAGTAAATCTGACCTTAAAGACTAAAAGTCCAAATACATCACAATACTTTTCTGGATATGAAAAAGAAGGTCAAGCATAATTAAGTTGATTACAAAGGATAAATTTTACATCACATACATTTTACAACTGAGGCTAAAGTCCTGTACTTCGAGGTTTCAAGTCTTTTCAACAACCCTAATATTATGTTAAGATTAAACAATGTAAGCTTTTAAATCTGTATTTATTTAACAAAAAATGATAAAGCAAGTACAACTGACAAATGCTTGTTTTTTCATAGAATATTTAGTCCAAAATTTTTTTATATGTTTTGGTGATCAGTGATTTACAATGTGTGGCTGCTTTTTGGCCTTTGGTGTAAAGCCCTGTAGTGCTGAGCTTTACGGAGCGCATTTGAAGGCAGCGTCATGTGAGTAACGCCTTAACTCTGTCAAACTATTTATGAAAAGGAATTGTTTCGTGCACTTTTCAAATAACATTGTTTTAATCTTTGGGAGAAGCTTCAACTCTTTTCAGGTCAGAGGCTCAAGTCCAAGTAAAGTATTGAGTCTGTGGTTAAAGTCCAAGTTCAGTTGCAAGTCAGAAGTCATCAAATGTGTCACTCAAGTCTGACTAAAGTCCAGGTCATGTCTCAAGTCCACTCCTCTGGTAAAGGCACCTCAATGTCTACCTTCGAGGCCGTGGAAAATAGTACCACACACTTACTCTGCACACAAAGATAGAAACGAATATACATTTTTTCTATTTGAACAAGCGTAGGGCAAGCTGTCGATCCTGGCATCAACATCAAACCCTCAAAAGAAGGACACTTATGAAAAGTTAAAGTCGAACAATTACACCAGAAGCAGCTTTCTACCGAGTGGATCACAGACGCTCCTCTCAGACGCTGCGGGACACGACTGGCAGCCGTTCAGTACGATGCACAAAGCCAGGGCCCGGCGCCAGGCCTGAATGCATTCACCACGCTGCGCACGCTCCGTAAAGTAGTCCAGAGCTGTCCTCGAGCGGAGAGGCCGGTTCAGCCCGGGACAACGTGTGAGATGGATCGTGTGAAGGGGCTACAAAGAGCGCGGTGGTCTTCGGGGAGTGGACGCTCCAGCACTTTACCGGAGCTGGTCGATGACACGAGTGGATTAGACAGAGATAACATTTGTGGAGTGTTCTCTCTCGGAGCGTCGCGCGTGAGATAAAGTGTTGTGAGATTAATGGAATAACAACAAAGCAGGATTCTAATGTGCTGTTTAACAGTCAGCTCATTGTCAAAGCTTTACAATGTCACTGTCATGAGCTTAAGGGATAGATAGTAGTTATTTAAAACATCAATTTAGCAATACTAGGGGATATATGCAAGAACTGTGCCAGTATAAACCAAAAGCTGCCTTTAGAATCATCTCCACATCAATGACATTATGATTATAAATTATGAAGAAAGAAACCTTCCACAAACTTATTTAAAAATATTTCAAAAGACAAAAATATTTGAGCTTAACTTGCTTGACTTTTTGGCGTTTAGTTTAGCTTTGATTTTAGCCCATGGACTATTTTCAAAGTTTTTCACAGCGCTACAGTGTGACTTGGCTCACTACTCCATCTAGTGGTACAATCTTTTATAACAGACCATCAATGTCAACAATGCCTTTTGAAACAAGACAGTGCCATTATAATCTATTATAATGCCACTGTTGGGTGAAAGTTAGAGGTTGTAATATTTAAACTTTTTTCTAAACATTACAATGACGTTTTGGGATCTTTTAGAAATGTAAAAAGTGACAGATTATATTAAACATGTGTTGACAAAAGCACCGAGAAAAAAAAGCAACTCCGGTCCAGGACTTGAGGACTCCATCTCTGACTGGGATAGATTCCAGTCCAACCTGTAAAGAATAAAGTGGTAGAAAAGGAATGAATGCAAATGAATAAAAGAAAAACAAAAGAATATGTTTATAGTGGAGAGAAATATGCACATATCTGATGTGGTGTGTTTAATATTCATGTCGTTCTCTATTTCGTTAATTGGAGTGGTTTCCAAAGGATTTTTCAGGCAAAACGCCATCGCCAAACGCTGGCCCAAGAGACCAGGCCCCCAGTTTTTAGGAATTATTAATTATATACGCTCCATGAAGATGATTACTCTCAAACCCTTCATCTACAGAAAGACAATAGAGAGAAATATCTGGACAGAGACCAGTGAACACAAACAACGGACAATGAACGCTGGTGTCCTGCTTTTCTTTTCTGTTTTGTGCCCATCATCCATGACACATCAAAAAGGCCGTAGATAGAGAGCATATCACACACTCAGGAGACCCGGGTTCCAATCCGGCTCAGGTCGTTTGCTCAATGTCCTTTCTTTCTTTCTTTCTTTCTTTCTCTTTCACCCTGTTTTCTGTCTGTCCAATGTCTTCTATCAAATAAAGGCCAGAAAAAAAAAAAAAAAGAATCTCTGTGGGTTTCAAAACCACAGGGTCCTGACTTCTAAGGATCTTTCACCTTCAGCTGGAACGGCTCTGAGTCTCTGGACTTAAAAGATGTAAAACCTGGCCTGCAGCTAAAGGAGGTCAAGGTGCAGCAAATGTTTGGGTCAAAAAAACATCCACAAAACAGATCTGACTCAGACCCAACCTGGAACAACATCAGCTCCGTGAAGGTGAGACGAAAACAGATGAGTCTCACCTTTACATTAAATTTAACTCAACTTTATTGCAGTTTAGCGTCTCACCAGGAGTGTTTTTAAGCATTAAGAACAGATATATACAGTATGAATGTATAATAACATCATATCGAGCAAATCAAAAGTGGAATTCCAAACAAACTTTTCCGACTGAACAACAGAAGACAGAAGGGAGGAAGAAGCAAGGAAGTAGGAAAAAGTAAGAGTTACGAAATCTAGGGGTCATCATGGAGTCAGACTTTAATTTGGTCACATCAATAACCACATCGTCTTAAAAAGTGTTTAAGAGTGTTTAAACCAGACCGAGAGAAAGTGTGATCAAAATCTTGAACTTGGCTGTGCTAATTCAATATGTGTATTATGCTATTAGCTCATCAGATGTACAGTAAACCAACTCATTTATGTCCCAAATTACAGTTTACAGTTGGGCTTTATTTATCCACAATACATATATCTAATGGAAAGAAAGTGAAGGACAGAATCAAACATGAAATCAACTTGGGCGGACTATGAATATGTAATAAAATACAGTCTTAGTAATATTGATGACCACATTGGCGTAAGGATGTGGGTCATATTTGACTCAGAAGAGAGTAGGGTCCAGTCACTTGTGTATTTCAGGCTGTATCTGCTCAAATATCCACCGGTGAAATGAGAAACAGTCACTGAGTGCATTATTCACAGGTCAATCCCACTGTTTACCAAAAATGCAGCTATTTATTGGAACGGTTGCAGCAGAGAAAAGTCAGACCATCTCAGGCAAACAGCACTCTGGAGACACAGCCCTGAGCGGAAATGGAGGAAAAACAGTCTTCACGTGGGATTTTAAAAAAGAACCATTAAAACTCCAGAATAACAAACCAGACAAGGCTATTTTCTACCATCATCAACTGCAATACCAGTATTTGTTGTGCTCTTGTGTTTGTAACAGAACAGACAGTGATGCAAACTATTTTTCCAGACTTTGTGGTTACAATTAATATTTAACAAAGAGCCGCCCCAGACACTGCCTTTAACATCATAAGTGGAGTATCACGGTGCATTCAAGTGGTCCCAAGAAACTCGGAAAGTTGGAACAATCTAACCCATAACAACAAGGAAAAATGGACAAAAATGCAAAAAATGTCTGACTTTAAAAGAAATAATACGGTCAAAGGAGCAATTATAATTAGTGGCAGAAGAAAAGGTAGGCTTAATGAATGAATGAATAAATAAATGAATAAATGAATAAATGAATAAATGAATAAATGAATAAATAAATGAATAAATAAATAAATAAATATTAATTATAAAATAAAATTATAAATAAAATACCATATAGTTTAAAAAAAGTTGTAATATCATATTATCAAATTTCAGAGTTCAAAACAGTTTGTACAAAATATTTTTAAAAGACTTATATGAGTAAACTATGATGATAAAAACTTCAACACAGAATCTCAGGCCTCGAGTTGAAGAAGTGAAGCAACAGACACACATCAGAGCGGACGCTATACTGAACAACATGGACCATCTCCTGCATTCAGCTTTTGAACAACACTCACTCGAAACACTGTTCTCCATGATTTTATCTTGTGTTTACTTCAGTGTTGAACTGTCCGAACAGGGACTTTGATGGAAAAATTGTAAGTGTATTGACGACCAGACGTTCAGCTATTTATCAACAACTTCTACAAATGATCTGAACATTTTAACGGTATCAAGGCTTTTTTGTTTTCTAACGTTTATTTGAAAAAGTTTGGAGAATAGCTTGATTCCCTCGTCAGGTTTTGCTCTTGTTTACTTGTTACTGAGGCTTAGAATCACTTTATGTACTTTAGACATTTCTGTAAACTGTATGTATGACTTTGAAGCCAAAAGTCTCATTTCCACAGACTGTATTTCTGAATTCTGAATGTGTCACACAATTGACTACAGTGTTAATGACTGTTGAGCAGGTAAATAAAATGTCCTTCTGTATCGTCTGTTGTCTCAGTCATTATTAGAAGTGACAGCACCTGACAGGAGAGTCTGGCTGAGGTCGGTCACAAAAGGAAGAGCCTCCGACGCGTGACGATGAACAGACAGCGGCAGAAGAAGTGACAGAGCTCGAAGAATAAAGATATTGACAGCGCAGCAGGGCCGTGTGTCGAAGAGCTGCTCCACTATATCCACTCGCTTTAGATTTATGTGGATTTAAGAGAGCGGATCTGAAACGGGCACAAGTGACTCACTGTTCAGAAGAAGCTTTGTTTTATGCAGCTTAAGCATTGGGCCTTTTTTCCACAGTTTCCAATAGATTTGTGAAATGTGTCCCACAATCAACATGTAATCTAATAGCACATTGCAATAGGAAACACCTTAAGACATTAAAAGTCCATTATGTGATTTTTTTTACGGTTGCATTTAGTTTTTCAGTTGAATCACCTAAAGTTTATTGTAACAGGAATCATCTGAAAAAATGAGACCTTAAGACATGATCTAGTCTTTATAATTAAGGATTTTTAATGTAATAGGCCAATCACAGCTCACTTCAGTAAAAAGGAGCGCTCCCATTGGTTGAAACTGATGTAAACAACGAAGGAACAAGGAAATAAATAAAGAAAATGGGTTATTCTGTTGGAAAATGCATCTTATTTTACAAAGAAACAGCTCAGCAACGGTAAACTCAAAGATAAAAGTGTCAGATCAGCTCTAAACTTCAATTAAATGTAACATATTAGTATTTTGTGGTAAAAAATTGATCCAGTTTGACCTTTTTTTTTTAAATAAAAGAAGCAGGAAAGGTTACTGCTGCTGCTGTTGGAGGAAAGTGGACAAAAAAACTAAATCTGAAACTGGAGTTTTAAGACGTCATCTTGGTTTTATTATCAATAATTTCATAAATGATTATGTTTTGCTCATGCTGGGTCTTTGGCCAATCACATGCTCTTATGTTACGAGGTTGGGGACACATCTCAGCAAGAAAGTAATGGTAATGATGCAGAGAAAGTGTCTAGATTTACCGTAATTTTTTATTGGTAATGTATGGAAATGTAGTTCTTTTTGGAGAATATTATTGTCCTTGTATGTCCTTATGTGACCCCACATTAAAAATAACACACTCATGAGTATAATGTCTCTTACTCTTCCCAAAGTTGAGCCATAGTCTAAGTATCAGTTCCATTTGGTCTCTTTTTCATCAGGATAATCACTCTGTTTACTTCTCTTCATCTAAAAGCTCTTAGAAATTTGTAAGGAGCTAATAACACGGCCTCAGACCAGAGACTTTGTGATCTTTATCATCATTTAGTCTGTATATTTATAATAATTACAGAACACTAATAGAGGATAAGCACTTTCTCCACTTCACACGGCAGCATTTATACTTATCTCAGTATTTTTTATACATTTATAATGCTACTAATAGATCTTTTACCTTTACTTTGCTTTTTCTTGGTGACGTCAAGTGGATCTGGAAACTCTGATTAACCACGGCTTCCTCCAAGTTCAGTCCTGGCCAATCAGTTTTGCTTTGTTTTTCTGATTGGTTGGATGCTTTTCAATCAAATTAAGTCAAATGAAAACACAAATTCTGATTTCTGGTTGTGTGTAGCTGAAGTAAACAGAGAAATCCAGCCTTAGCTCCACTGCTGCTGTGACTGGTTGGATGATAAATACTTAACTGTCTTTAGGGTGATATATTATCTTTTTAAAACTTATATTACGTGCACACACAATACATTATATCTCCATAAAAGCTGAGTGCACTGTAGCAACAAACCAACAGCTCACTTCATCTTCTCAGTGTGAACAAAAGTAATTATGTTATTTTAGATTCTGTTGCATTCACAAACTCATTAAATATAGGTTCATTTTGCCAAACTCTGCTTAACATAAAAATTGGTTTATGTTATTTTTAAATGAGTTTAGTGTTAATCTGTGAATTAAACCATGTTTGTTGAGGCTAGAGTAGATTTAGAGAAGACTATTGCTTTAAGAAAGAAAAAGCTTTTTGACACGCTGTGTAATCTGGGCTCGGCTGGACTTTGGTTGGACTTGGTTGGACTTGGGTTAGGCTTAAGGAGGCTTGGAGCAGTCCTGGCCGAGTGGGTCTGTGGCAGGGTCCAGGATCCAGGAGTGGAACAAACATAAAGTGAACCGCAGCGAAGCAAAAGGATTTTTAACAAAGACTTGAGGCAGAAGTCGGACAAAGTTTTCTTCAACTGAGTAAATGGAACAATCTGGAGATGAGTGGAGGCTTTTGGACCGGTTTAGTTTGAGGCTGGGTCTGGACCACACTGGACCTGGACCACACTGGACCTGGACCTGGACCACACAGGACCTGGACCACACTGGACCTGGACCTCACTGGACCAGGACCTCACTGGACCTGGACCTCACTGGACCTGGACCACACTGGACCTGGACCACACTGGACCTGGACCTCACTGGATCTGGACCACACTGGACCTGGACCACACTGGACCTGGACCTGGACCACACTGGACCTGGACCTCACTGGACCTGGACCTCACTGGATCTGGACCACACTGGACCTGGACCACAGTGGACCTGGATCTGGACCACACTGGACCTGGACCACACTGGACCTGGACCTGGACCACACTGGACCTGGACCTCACTGGACCTGGACCTCACTGGACCTGGACCTCACTGGACCTGGACCTCACAGGACCTGGACCACACTGGACCTGGACCACACTGGATCTGGACCTCACTGGACCACACTGGACCTGGACCACACTGGACCTGGACCACACTGGACCTGGACCACACTGGACCTGGACCTCACTGGACCTGGACCACACTGGACCTGGACCTCACTGGACCTGGACCACACTGGACCTGGACCTCAATGGACCTGGACCACACTGGACCTGGACCACACTGGACGAGAGAGCCGATCCATCAGAAGAAGGTCACGCCTAAAAGCACAACAGGAAAGACAACAAAGACCAGCGACACCGGAAAAACTGGTCGAATCTAATCTAATTTCAACCCAAAAATGAGCAAAGAGTCACACAAAGCAGTCACTAAACAACTCTGAAGGACATCTACAGAAAATGCTTCAGCTCATCATTTAAATACATTCACAGCAGGATTATGTTATGTTATTCACGTTACTAAAAATGGTGTATATTTTGGTTCAGACACAAGCCACAATCAGACATTTGTTCCAAGAAATAAACAAATAAATGCATATGAATAACTTCTCTTAGTCTCAAGGTTGAAGAAGCCTTGTTAGTTTGTTGTAAAGGTGTGTTTTGATCCCATTAACTGCGTCAGCTCATTTATCAGCAAGATTTTAGATTAGAGTTCAAGTGTTTTCAGTCTTTTTTTATCACTAAATGAATGTAATGTGAAGTTGTTTTTAGAGCTGTTGTCCGTGTCAAAGCTGCATCGATTAAATTTAACTTTATTACTCCCAAGAGGAAAATTTAGTTGTTAGGTCTCTTCAAATTGATTCAGACTTCATCTTCTTCATTCACTGATTGATTGAACAGTCTCATTATAGCGTCAGTGGTATAATATTATGTGGAAAACATGACGAGAAAGCACTAGATTTAAATTATTTATTTATATATTGCTTAAAACAGACGTAAGGAAAGCGACCGATCATAGTAAGCTGTCTAAACCTGCTTCTGTTTTGGCTAAAAAAGTTCTCGCGTTCAATATGAAGCGAAAGAAAATCCCGCTTCCCTCGCTAGGATTGGTTTGTGAGAAAGAGAAGGTAGAATACGGAGCAGATTGGACAATCCCAGACTCACTTTCTCTGTATTAATACAATGAGAATCTGTCTGAATGAACAGGCTACAAAACTGAAGTAACAGCATTAGAAATTTCATATAAAACTGGGTAAGACTTAATAACAACTCACACAAACAGTAGCTAAGCATTCATAGATGTGTCATTAAAAATGTATTGTTTATTAATTAATATACACTGAAACATCATTTATGTGTTAGTTATACATGGGTTTATTGTTTATTTATAACAATGTTTATAACGTAATAATTATTCATGTTGAATTCATTCTTAAAAATAATGAATGAAGGATTACTTGAGTTGTTACAAAGACTAACTACTGCTTAACATTGTGAGTTATTCTAAAGTTTTGTGTAAGTCAGAGCAGACAGTTCTGAAAATATACGTCTCAGAAGAAACTAAAGAAGAATGAGACAACGGTCATTGAGACACAGCCGACAATAAGAGTTTCCAGACCGTTAACCTGAGCTCCATGTGATTACTCCAGCCTCCAGAAGGTCAGGGGCTTGATTAACAGGCGGCGGGTCTGGAGTCTGGAAACAGCTCAAACACATGAACTAAAGCTGAACTGAGCAATGTAAATGTAATTAAACAAAAGTGTCTAAAGAAGGAGCAGTGTGTGTCGGCAGGATTTCAGATTTAACAGTGATGTTTCTTTATTTTTTCCTTGTTACATGAATTAAAATGATACGTAACAATGTGATGTGTATTCATTTAGTCATTGGGACAGTGTTGGCTCCAGTTCCTCACGACTCGTAAAAGGTTAGTGATAAACATAAATAAACTCTGGATGTGAAGGTACTGTAAAAAACTCAAACACTATACATCAATATACTGTTGTCTGCACTGACGATCCTGACCAAAACAAACGTCTCTTGAATAAAATCCTCTCATCATCTCATCATTGAGTAACCAAACTTCATCTTGAATCTTGGAATTGATACGATCTAAAAACGAATAATGATAACATTCTGAAGTTTTGACACAAAGGGCAGTAATTTCTCAGTTTTGAGTGTAGTATTTACATCAGAAATTAACAGAACTAAGCGGAAGAAGAAGATGAATGAAGGTTGATTGTGTATGTTATTTATTAAAACTGAACAGCAGCATGCATTTAACATGGAATAAACAATGACTTGCATATATTTATTGGCTTTATTTTACTTAACACTTACTTACTGCTTTACTTAATCCTGAATAAAATGGAGTCAACCACATGGAGCTAATAAATTAAAAAATATTCTGATAACCCTTCACGAACTTTGATTGCACATTGTTCTGTTGTCTCTTGTTTTGTTCCTGACAGTGTGTTTTACTCTTTTGTATTTGAGTAGTGTCTTTTGTACTTCATTAAAGCTTCTCGGCTGCTGCAGAAAAACACCTGCTGAAGATCTTTGATAAATTTCCAACTCCGTTTTCTGCCACTTCTTAACCGTTTACTGCAGATGAAAAGAATATTCAAACAGAAGCTAATGAGGCGCTTGAGAAAACAATGCTTTAGTCTATTCAGCAGTTTTGACTCTGGTTTGGTGGAAGTGACGCTCGAGACTCAGAACCGCTGCGAAACACTGCACCACGTCACGATGCAAGGTCAACGCAGGTGATCTCACACAGAGCACGAATAATACAAGTCATTTAAATGCAAACGGGCGCTTTCCATTACTGTACACAGCTGTTTCATTGATATTCACACAGGCTCTCTTCATTTGCATAACATCAACAACAGCTGCACTGGACAAACTATGAAGTAGGATTAGACTAATGCTGCTGCAGAAAATAATGTGAGCATTATTATTATTTTTTCATTAAATATTACCATATTCCTCAAATATTACACACTCCCAGGGGTCGGTGGCCTTTGATATCTGAAGAAATACGTAAATACTCCACAACGGTTTTCTATTCATGGTTGTTTTGATTACATTAACAACGTTCAAGCTCCGAGAGTCAACCCTGAATCAGGTTTTAGGTCAATATAAAGATTGTTTTTGCAGAGGAAATCCCATCGTGCAAAAGTGGAGCGACTGGGGCAGTTAATAAAGGATGGAGCTCCCTGATTGGATCCAGTGAATGTTCAGTTTAAAGAAGAAGAGAACAACTCCGTAACATTATTATTATGTTATCATAAATTGCTCTGGGTAGAATAACTGAAGTTTTTTCGTTTTTTTTACAGTGCAGGCTGCAAGACTGAGGGGCACGTTCATGGTCACTTTGCCGATTGTTATGCACAGTTTAGTTTTTGCTGTGGTTAAAATATGAATGTCTGTACGGCACATTGCTTTGCTTCTATTACTTTAGTCTGCTTAATTTAAAACAGAAAACGATCCATTTGATTCAGTCCTTGAGCAAAAAGCCCCAGTCATTTTAAACTGCAGACTAAACAATAAAAAAAGACTTTTTTAAGAAATACTGCAGATAGTGCTGTTAGCCCAAATACTATTAAGTCTTTTGTTGTCGGACAATATTGCTTCCGTCTGGTTTTTTTACGCTCTCGGGAAAGCTAAAATGTTTTCACCATCAATTTATGACACTTTTTCTGTTTGGGCTTGTTTTGAAGGGTACACGGTAAGTGTGAACAAACCTGCAAACACTTGTATTAATTTAATTTTGAGGCAATGCAGATAATTGATTAATAAAGTGATTAGTCTAAGGTGGGTCTTTTGCCCAACATCATTGCCCTCTCTTACGCTGCCTTTCTGTCTGGACTGGCTATTAACTAAAGGCAAAAAGCCCCAAAAATATTGTTTAAAAAAAAAAGAATTATCTGAACAAAAGTAGTCTGAAAAATGAAACAAAAGAGTCCTAAATATCACTGATGTATTGACGTATAAGACTTATTTCTTCAGAATTAAAAAATATATTCTTTAAAGATTGAAAAGGAAACCACAGACAGATAACAGTACTAAAGCGGAGTTTATTAGAATAAACAAAGAAAACATCACAAAGACAAAATAGCTATAAATCTATCATTTTCCTCATTTTTTAAACAGCTCACGTGGCAGACGGGGATGGGTCGTGTCATGTACATAGTCCTCCATTAAGTTGCTTGAAAACAGTCACAAATGGGCTTGTTTTGATGATTAAATCTCTAGTGGTCTTTTTCAGAATCGTCACACATCATTTCAAACGCACACACACCCACACACTCTCAGACCAACACTTTACTTTGGTCTTAAATTTGTCCAAAAACTTCTCCTAGAGACCCTCGCCTCAGTACGGACCGCTCCCCTCCACACCTCTGGGCCGCGACCGCCGATACATCGATGGAGTCTGAGGGACGATCATGCGCGCACACTTTTTTTTCTTTTTATAATTATGTACAATTCTGCAGAGGCCGAAGCAGCTCTTCCTCCGGCACCGATCCTCGTCCAGTCCAAAGTGTCGTCTGAGAGGTCGGGGCTAATGGATCCTCGTCAGCTCCTCCACGATCTTTATGACCTCGTCCACGGTGGCTTCACGCTTCATGCCGCTGCCGTCGTCGATCTGTGAACAGAGAGACGTCACAGCAGGTGAGACGACAGGAAAACGCTCTGAGGTGCTCGATATCAGCGATGGAAACATACTGTTCACAGTTACAAATTCAGGGCTCTGCATTTAAATTGTGCCTTCACAATTTTCTTTTGCCTCTATTCATCGCCACAACATCGGTTGCAGCATATCAATTAAAGTTAGATCTGCATAATATTCTACTTTTTGATTGCTTAATTTGAAATGCAAAAATGTCAATTTACTGTAGATGCTTTAAGGCAAAGTAGCTCCATTTTCTCTGGCTCACAATGATTATATTTGTAATATATTTGTAAATTCAAAATGTGACCATCAGAGGAGAAGACATTAAAATAGTTTCCACGTGTAAATACAGATGTACTTTACAGAAAAGGCCAAAGATGGCTTTATATTTTTTAAGAAAGCAAAGGTTGTAATATAATAATAAAGCTGAATTGAAAAGAATAAATGTAACTTCTGTTTTACAACATAAATGACTCTTTTTAGCAGCAAGAGGTGACTCAGAGGCACTTCTTAATCCAGTTTTAATCATCAATCAATAACTGCCCTCATTTTAGAACCACTTCACAAAATTCACTAAACTTTACCTCTTATAATTTATTCCTGATCATTGTGCAATACAGATATATCTGGTAATGTTCCTGATATCACTTTTTACCACTAGATGGAGTCAAGAGCTACTGTGAGCAAAAGAGAAAACATCACAAAAAGTATATTATTGTTGATATTTTGCAACTTTTAGACTTTTATGCATCTTTATTTTAATGGACAGACAGTAGTCAAACAACCAAAGGTGACCCTAAATGTTTGCTATGACTGTTCACTGAGCTTTAAACTATAGGATGTTGGCTTTAAAACAGCACAGAAGGCCATTACGGACAGAGTTTGCCAATAAGAAAACCGAAAGACTCCAGATTTAATGCAGTGAAAGTCTCTGAGGCATTGGGTACGTTCTGTTCTCTGTAGAGCTCCAGGACCTGACATCAATGTAACCCTGCATCTGGCACTTTTCTCCACGTTGGCAGCCAGCGTCATATCTATACACGCATCTATACTATTGATAATCATCTGTACAAAGGCACTGAGTTTATTTACACATGTCCAATGGAACATAAATGCTAAATTTCATCCAGGGCATCAGGAATAAGAGCCGACCAGTGACTATTGATTGTGCTTTAACAGGATCTATACTAGATCACATTACAGAATATATTCCCTCATGTTTATATCTAGTGAAGAGTAGAAGCAACAAGGTCCTTGACACGACTGATGAAGGTTTGAACGAGGATGGGCTTGACTCTTTAAGTAAACACACTTATCGTTAATGAAAGAGGGATCAGGGCTATTTCTTTTATGATGTTTGTTGACATATAGCTAAATAGATGTGGAAATTAAGCTTTTCGGAGCTTGAGTTTACTAGAGTTCAGTTTTTAAAAGATCCATACTACATAAAGTAAATAGTAATATACACTTTAATGCAAGTGTTGAAACTCAACAGACAAAAGAGTATGTGTACGTTTTGCTCAGAGGCAAATCAAGAAGCACCGAGGCCAAACATTACCATATCTTTGTGACTCAAGCTGCGAACAGAAACAGGCCTAAGGGTTAGTTATAAACAACGGAACAAGCCGAGACCCAATCTGAGCAGGGTATATCTGCTCAAATCTGAATTAATAAGAAAACGACTGTATTCTCCGGATAAATGAGTAAATATTGAAGACAAGTATTATCCGATAAGAGATGCAGCTTCGGTGTTTCTGCGGGAGTCCTCACCTGTAGCGTGCTCACCACCTCCTGCATCTTGGCTCGTCCGAGGTCCAAGAAACTCTCGATGAGGTCCCCGTCGATAAATCCCGTGGCCTGCTCCGTCTTCCGCTCGGTGTGGAAAGACCTCCAAGTGCTGCACGGTCAAGGAAAATCGATAGCAAAGACCACGGCTGCCCCCGCTTCACACTTTAAGGCACGGTACACACTCGTTTCGACCCGGGGCAAGTCATATTTATTATCAACGCTGCAAATGAACAGCAGCATCTGGCAGCGCTCTCACTCTCAGACAGCGCTCTACATTAGTGAGCCAAGGATATAATAGAATAACACTTTTAATCGTGCCTTTGGGAATGGGCAGCACGGGAGGCAAGTCACTCCTCGTTCCAACAAAGTCTCAGTTTGTAGGTTTGAGCGAATTAGAGCCAGCCAATATAAAGATAAATGTCATTTTTTTTAATAACAGATAGCGCTGCTGTGGAATCATTTCAACATTGTAGAGACATGATATATTTAGACATTTATATCGTACAATTCCTTTCATTATTATTTTAAAAGGCAGCCAGGGTCTCAGCGGGAGCTACATCAGGGCTTGTGATTGTTCCATTTTGATTGCATGAGCTTGTGTAATCTTAAAGTATCTGAAGAAATGCTCAGGGTCTGAAAAGTACAGCTGTGCACGTCAGAAAGCAGCATGGATCACTGCTCCAATCAGCTGAAAGAGCCACTCGAATGCTGTACAGGTCCCCAAATAATGTCTGCCTCACAGTTAAATAATGTACTTTAAAATAGCACATGCATCTCGTCTCTGAGCAGATGTTTATTCGGGAAAGAGCTACGTTTTGGTGGAGTATCTGGTGAAATAGGTGCAGCAGAAAGGGTTATTGATCCACTTTCATGTTGGCACTCTTATAAAAGAACTACGAGACTATATATTTTAATGATTTCAAGGCAATTCATATTTATCCGTACACTGCTTCTCTGAGTCTGACCACTTTTACTAACTTTCTGTGCACACTGAAATCAACTACAACAAAATACTTTATACTAGAACCATGTTTTTTTTTACAGGAAATGTGTCAGTTTGTGCAGCAACATGTTGGCGCTTCCATTTAAGCTGCAGTATTTCCAGACAAGACTGTAGAATCAATCTGTCTATAGCAGATGAATAACGTTTAAATCGAACTGAAATGAATTAATCGACTAGTCAGTGTTGCTAAGTAACATCACATAAAGTCTATGTCACAGCAGCTGTCCTGTTAAATATTATTTGACTAGATTAAGGAACTTTATCTTATTAAGTTTAGTTATTTAAGAGCAGCCATGACAACACTGAGTCCATTCAGAGCTGGAGCTGTGGTGCATTCACTGACATTAGACCCGGCTGTAACACTTCCACTAAACGTCACATGCAACTGTTGACAAATTATATTTTAATAGACTAAGTTTATTTTATATTTGGGAGCATTTCTGTGTCTGTTAAAGGTAAGAGTGACTTCTGCGAGGAGTAAAGTATAACTCTAATTACACGTAGTTATTAAAAAGTAGAATAAAAACCTGTAATTTTTATGTTTCCTTTAAATTAAAACCCACGGGACAGAGGTTGGAGTGTTGTAAATAATAGAATTTCTATAGCTTCCTGTTTCAAATAAACTGCAATTATCAAAAGCCATTACGTAAATACCAATCAACACCATTTAGCCAAACATTTCACTGAGAAATAATTAACTTTTGAATGAAATTGCTATGAACAGCTGCTACTATAATTGCTTCATGGTGGTCCAATTACACTGGTGGTCTCTATAGTCATTTCCAATCACACTAATTGCTGCATACTACAAAATGAAAAGACCATGAAGTATTTAGTGACACAGTTAACATGGCTTTGGTTTGTTGTGGACACTGTCTCTTGGAAAAAGTGCTGGAAAAGTGAGGACTCCAGCCTCTAAATCTTAAAGTGTCCCATTTAAGATGAGTTCCCCAGTGTTATTGCTCTGGAAACAGCATGACATATAAAATACAGTGAATGCATACAGTGTTGACGTTCAAAAGGATATAAGCTGTGCTCGATCTTGCCCACGCTCTTGATAACCTTGTTGAGGCGGTTCTGCAGGTCCAGCAGCAGACTGTACCAGCCCTCGGACAAGGAGGTCACCAGGCCTAAAACACACATACTTATACAATTAATAACAATTACACAACCCACACAGTAGCACTAGTCACGGAACACACAGAACGAGGTTAGAAAGTGGACTCGAAACGGAATAAGTAAGCCTTAAAGATGAGAAGTGTGGCTTCTAAGCTGATAATGCAAGTTTCATGCCAGTGTGCTGGGAATAGGTTGGGAGTAAAGCAGTGTAATTTCTATACTTCAATAATTCAAGAGCACTCCAAAATGTTTTAGTTTGAGAGTGATTTTCAGCTAAATCTGGGCCTTGAGGGAGCAGCAGCAGCTCCTCAGATTGGACTTTTATCAGAAAGTGGTACAGTTCTTGTAATACTGAGGAGATCACTTTATTTTATCTCACAATGCTTTAAACTATGAGGTATGGCTTTTATTTATGATATATCAAAACTCACAACACGCTAATATAACGATAAGAACTCCACAGTATGAGATTTACTGATAGTGTAATACTGAGGGATACGACAATATCAAAATATCACAGAAACAACTCCTTGGGATGAGATTTGAACAGGTTTAAATGAATTTGAACCGGTTTTGGATGGATTTGAACGGGTTTTGGTTGGATTGGAACAGGTTTAAATTAATTTGAGCCAGTTTTAGATGGATTTGAACGGGTTTTGGTTGGATTTGAACAGGTTTAAATTAATTTGAACCGGTTTTGGATGGATTTGAACGGGTTTTGGTTGAATTGGAACAGGTTTAAATTAATTTGAGCCAGTTTTAGATGGATTTGAATGGGTTTTGGTTGGATTGGAACAGGTTTAAATTAATTTGAACGGGTTTTGGATGGATTTGAACGGGTTTTAGTTGGATTGGAACAGGTTTAAATTAATTTGAACGGGTTTTGGATGGATTTGAACAGGTTTTGGTTGGATTGGAACAGGTTTAAATGAATTTGAACCGGTTTTGGATGGATTTGAACGGGTTTTGGTTGGATTTGAACAGGTTTAAATTAATTTGAGCCAGTTTTAGATGGATTTGAACGGGTTTTGGTTGGATTGGAACAGGTTTAAATTAATTTGAACCGGTTTTGGATGGATTTGAACGGGTTTTGGTTGGATTTGAACAGGTTTAAATTAATTTGAGCCAGTTTTAGATGGATTTGAACGGGTTTTGGTTGGATTGGAACAGGTTTAAATTAATTTGAACCGGTTTTGGATGGATTTGAACCGGTTTTGGATGGATTTGAACGGGTTTTGGTTGGATTGGAACAGGTTTACACTTAATTTTTAGTCATAATGAGATGAATTTAGTCATTAGAACACAGCAGTTTAATGTATTTTATTTCTTTTAGCTCTAGTTTAACAGGATTTACTCTTCTCAGGCAGGTATCAAACCAAGACCGCTGGAAGACATCCAGTTAAAGCTGTTCTCGAGCTGTGACTTTCAGCTGGAGGCGACTGATCCTTCACTCTATGTGCTCAGTGCTAACATTAGTGCTCTATTCTTTGAAACAGACTGGTTCATTTTAGTTTTGGGGAACACTGCAGGGCATCTTTAATAGTACATATCTAAAGACATGCCATTTCTTGTTAAACTGTCTAGGACTGAGCAGTTCTCGGAGTAAAAGACTCGTAGAACACGGAGTAAACTCTGGCTTGCTCCTGTTTTTCATCACTGCTTCATTAAGGCCAGCCTGAGTGTTAGTAGTTTATCGGAGTAATGAGGTGTAAAACAATGATTTCTCACTTTCTCTCGTCTTTGTGAAAGGGAAACATTAGTTCAGAATGAATGGCTTTAACAGAAGTTTGCTTACTCACTAATTAGCTCTGGTGGATATTTGGAAATACAGAGCAAAGCAGCACAGTCCAGCTGCCAAACGGTGGTTAACTATTCATGAGTTTGTCACTAAACAAAAGATTAAATCAATGGTACTTATGTTCATTAATTAAACCGCTACACCCCTCGATGCACTTTTGTTTTACTTTAGGTTGACATATTGTTCCACTCGCTGCCCATGTATTTGCAAATCATTTCTAACGATGGACAAATGAACTTTCATTAAGGTCAAAATCGTGACTCACAGAACTGAACAGAAACACAGTGGTTTATTCGTGTTAATTGTTATTTTCACAGTTGTTTTATTGCTCCCTTTCCTAAATAAACACAGTTGTTATTGTGCTTTCATCAGTCAACAGTTTTATCTCTAAAGGTTTGAATTAACACCTTTCTTTTTGCCTCTAAACCCCACCTATTCATTAAAATCCAATAAACAAGCCTCTCAGCCGTGCATGTAATATCTCACTGACATATATATTTTAAATAAATTGCTTGTTTATGGCTCTGTCTGTCCTTCAAGCAGCTGATTAGTCCCAGAATGCATTTGCGTGTGAGAGAATGTGTCGCCTACCGATCATGCCGTTAACGGTCCCGAAGAGCACCGAGCCCTGGGTGGGCGTGGAGCTCTCTCCGAGGTTTTGCAGCACCAACGAACCGTGGCAGAAGACGTTGACGAACTCCCCGAGGTGGAAGACCCCCACCTCCTGCAGGTGCTGCCGCTCCTCGTCTGTGGTGGCAGCACTGAGCACAGAACAAGGAAAAGGAAAAGGTGAAAAGGGCTCAAGAGAGTAATCTTCGAGGTCATTATTCAATAAAAGGTCAAGAAGAAAGCATCTGGACATTGTTTGGATGCATCTTATTATTAGGTTCTTTATGATTTTCACACTAGTCTGTTGTGCTGCCAGTTTTGGGAGATGACAGCAGTTGTATTCTGTAAAAGGAAATATATAATTGAGTGCAGCAGAGTCAGTGAGACAGCCCTAAACTGTAACATCATACCTCTGGTCTGGCATCATATTAAACATACAGATTCATATTAATGACAGACTAGAATACTAAAAGCTCTCTGGAGTTTATTTACAATTCTCCAGGAAATTCTTGCATAATCTCTGTGACCTTTGTCTGTGTTTTCCATAGAAATGGTTCTACAAAATGTACGACTACTGATTTCTGCTATAGCTTTTCTATAATACACTTTACTATATATCACTAAATGTTTGGAGAGAGTGAGATTCAAAATATTATTTCAAAGAAGCAGCAGTAAACAAAATTCATTCTATAACATTCATAAAAGTAGATAGATACAGGGTTCTTACACCTTTTCCAGCACTTTTCAAGAACTTTCAAGGTGTGTTTTCATGTTTTTCAAGAACCTTACAACTGCGGTAAATTACATGTTGACTAAATATACTGTATGTAGTTTTTCTCATTTAAATCCATTGTGATAAAAAAAACAGATTTAAAGTATTTAAATTAAACTTTGGAGCACAGAACAGGGAAAATTAAACTCAAAAAGATGTAAATTTATTTGATGAAGTGTCCCTTTAAGTTTTTATGGAAGGCTAAATATTACTCATTAAGATTGTAAATTATTATTAAAGCAACACAATCAGAATTTCAAGCACTTTCAAGCACTTTATCCAAAATTCAAAGACTTTTACAACCTTGAAAACGCTATAGTGCGAAAGATATGTGTTTTTATAAAAGTTAAAATGGCACAGATCTGTATTGGCGTAAAGGTGATACTTGGAAAGACTAATATTTTTTGAGAACCACAAATCTATAGCGTCCATAATCTTGTGAAACTTTAGCCTCTTTTTTTTAAAGACACTAAACTAAAACTAAACTAAAGTCTTAAACAAAAGCATTAACGTGGACAAAAGCAATCTATTAAGCCAAAGGAAACAAGAGGGACAGGGATTTGAGAAATGCTGGAAAAGGTCAGAGAATGATAGAGAGGTAATGATAAAGGGAGGAGGAACAGCGGAGAGAGAGAGATGTGATACAAAAGTAAAGGTCAAAAGCATTGAGCGGTCCAGTCTGATGTATGAGCCACATAATAATTGGAGGCAACACTCTTCTGGTCAGAGCGCATCTCTCTTCCTTTTCCCTAAATCAACACGAGTCATACAGTACAATATCACAATATCAGCACCATTATATCACTGCAGACTCTCACTGCGCCTAGAAATACATAAGAGAAGATTTAAAGCTGTAATAAGCAGCAGAGATGGCAAAAGATTATCTTGAACGTAGCTTTTATACTTTTTTACAAGCTGAGAAACTGTAAATAACATACTCCTAGTTAGATTAAATGATAGATTGTGGAGGTAAACACACAAATACATAGTAGAAAGCCTTAAAAGAAATGTGTAAAGAGTGTTTCCAGATGGTGCGGAGAAGTGGAGGACCCTCTCACCTGTCCTTCTGGCAGACAAACAGGTTAAAGGCATTCTCCGCTCCCAGGAAGTTGTCGTCGTCCAGGATTTCCACAGCACTCATCCAGTTTGGGTTGAAATCACGAGCAATCTGACAATAAACAATAGAGGATTCATGACAAATATTAATAATATAACGCCCACTCAATGCAAAATGTCACAGAGTCAAAGTCTATAAACTGGAAAAAGAGTTTTAACATTAATTTTCAGCTTTTATAGCAGCATTACAATTATATTTATTCATTGTTTTAGGAGCACACAGCAATAGATTCACCTGACCATTCGTACAAGAACAAGTAAGATCCAGTAATTGTCCTTTATCAGTATTTAAGGCACATTTGCTTATGTTTAATGCAGTGTAGATGATAAATACAATGTTTAAATTCATAAAGCGAGAGCCGTACGGCGCCGATTCTGTTTAAAAACCGAAAACTGCTTTTGCTTTTGTTATGTCGTTCACAAAAATGAGGTGTAACCTATTTAATTTCCATTTAATGTTTTTACTTTTGCCTTTTAATTTTCGCTCCAATGAGTTTTGTCCAATCAGCCGACTTCAGTGTTGAACTATGGTCCTACCACAAAGCCACCCACCCAGTTGAAGGGTCCCCAAAGTGATCCAATCCACATTTTGGGGATATTTCCGACGCCTTTTGGTAATAAACACGTGCCAGAACCGACCAAAACCGTGCTATTCTATTGGAAATTAATAGTCTCTCTAAAGGGACTACGACACGGAGCATCCAGACTTATTCACTCATTGCTTCCTCAAAACTTGGATCTGCCCCACGAGGTTAGCATACACGTCGCTAAAGCCACAAAACCTACATCCAGGAAAAAAACGTCACAATTACAGACATTTTAGGTGAAATAAAACACACTTACTGCAACAAAAAGGTCTAATTTAGTGAATTTTACCTTGTTTAACCGAGGGATTTTATACTCTGATTTATACTTCAGTTTTCTCTGAATCCTACATCCTCTCTCCTTTCCTCTGTCCATGGACAACAGAGTAATACAAGCTTTTAAAATTACCCTTTTAATTACCACATGCATTGTTGTCCTTAAAGCCACACAAAACAACAGATAAACAAGAGAAAAACGCGGTGCTCTCCGGTCTCCGAGTAAACACTGCATTATCTATGAGTCAAGAAATGCTGACTCCAAGCAGGTGCTGCATTACAAACAGTCGATATGTTTTACCCCAAGTACAAGGGCAATTTAATTTTTAAAATGCCCTTGAAAAGTGTTCTCAACCCACACAGCTTTACATCAGCTTTGTTGCTTTTTATTTGTAGACTGCAAAGTACCTCGTCCTGTTTTCATATTTAAACATTTCTGTATAAAATCTTACCTTTTGTGTATTTATTTAAAGTATGTAGCCATTATTATAAAAATAGAAATGTCTGAACTACCTCCTTTGAATAAAAATAAATGAATGTGAAAAATAATAATAATAATAATGAGGTGAATTACACTTATGTAATGAATATCTTGTAATAAAAAAGGACTTAAGTGACGTGAAGTAGTCTCATGTGTGACTGGACTGAATTAGTTTAAAATTAATTAGACTTTTCAGATGTTAGACTGAGCTAAACACCACAATGTGTTTCATATGTGCTCCTTTTTAGACAATTCTTTCACCTCGTATCATTCTGAACACTCCAGGAGACGTTTCTTGCAGTAAAATAAATCTAAACGCACCTTTAAACCAGAGCGACTTGTTTTTTTGCTCTTTTTATTAAGATTTTGTATTAAACTTCCAGCAGCACAGAGTATCTGACTTGTGTTTTTCAATATAATGTAACTACAAGGATTTACAAGCCCAGACTCTGAACTACCTCGGTCTAAAAATATGTACGATGCGTCTTCAGATCTTATTGACTTTTTGCTGGGATTTCAAACAGAAATATAGCAGCCGCCAAAGTAAGCACCTCAATTTCATGCATAAGCTGTGTCACACCCGATCCTGCTGCTGCAAATGCTGACTGTGCTGTTTAATGAGCTAAATCAGCAAAACAAACTTCAATAGAAAGTAACTTGTGTGTATTACCGCTCTTCCTTCATACTCCTGCACCCCTCAACAACAACAAGTGCATATATTACTATTATTTGTTTGCATTGTCAAAATATTAGCACTAAATTGACAAAACTATCCATAACATTAACCATTCCAATATTGGGCTATCAATAAAACCACCAGAGCTTTGTGGAGCTGTCTGTCTTTTTTTCTTTTGTAAAATATATGCTACATTGACTGGATGTAATTATTGATTATTATTATTTTCAGATGATGTGGCAAAAAAAGGGAAAGGTTACATAAGACTGATCTTCTTCCTGCTCCTTTTTCGTTCATTATGATCGTTCATTCTCTTTGTTTTTGTTTTTATTATTGTGTTTAGTGGCGAAAATTATTAAATGTAAGGAAAATAAATACATAAATACATAAATAAATGAGTAAATAAATGCATTAAAATGAAGACATTGAGAAGTATTAATTAGTTTATGGTATTTTAACGTGGCTAAAAGAACAAATCTAGTATTATACTTCATTCTCACTATAATATAAGACCACAAAGGCAATACAATTAACAACAAACCATAAAATAAACAAATTGATAAAGGCTTACTGGATATAATAATAATAAAATATACTGAATAAACACCAAACACTATAATGCTATACAATCTGCTGTCACCGAGTTGAATAAAATGTAAAAACCTGTGAGTCTTTCTGTAATTTAAGTTAAGTTACACTTCATCTGTGAATGGAGACTAGAAAACTATTTGCTTCTACAGTTTATTCCATTTTTAAGTAATAAAAATGTTTATCTTTTACTCAAAAAACACATTTCTACTGTTGTTACAGACCCTTGAAGAGGCTTGTGTTTTAAACGCGTCATGTAAACAGTGACACGATATCCGAAATATTAATCATCTTTTTTATTTTTTCCGTTTTATTGAGGATTCTGTATCGTTTATCGACCGATCGCGAGGTTTACCACCGACTTGTGAAACTTTACAGCACTGGAATCAAAAATAAGAGCCTTTAATAGTGGAAACATGTATAAAAGTAAATTGTTTTTCTGTTCTGTTTAAAGAATTAGTCTGGTCTCTATCGATCAGAGTTTGTGTTCCAGGGGACGGGACAAATGGAATAAACCAATGGACTAGTTTCACTTCTTTATGAGTCACTGAATAAAGCATGGCCCGTTTTAGATATTTTAATTGGTTAATGTTGTTGAGTTCAAGTGGAAGACAGACCCAGACCTGCCCCGACAGTTCAAACAAGATAATACTGGAGAGTTTACTTTACAACACACATAATTTGTTGATTTCTTTATTCCCTTTTGGATAATAAACAAAAAATGTACACAAACCAAATCAAGAATGTTCCAAACTAAACTGTGGAAAACTACTTCTCCCCTCACCTCCTCAAAGTTGCCCTCCATGGGTTTGTACGCCAGCAGCAGGACGGACCTCATCAGATCCCCCACCAGGATGAAGTCCCCTTTAGTCTTCAGGTAAAGGGCCATGATGTTGTTGTAGTGGTTGCACTCTGTCCTCAGCTCTTTCTCGGCCGTCCACTCGTAAAGACGGACCTGGAACAGAAGCGTCGGAGACAATTACGGCCGGGAGAAAATTGATGCACGTGACATTTGAGTTCAACATTTTAATCCCTTTACATTTGATTGGGTCTCTGCACTCGAGCGGATGTAATGATGATGAGCAACTGCTTTTATAAATCAACCAATTGCACTTATTGTTTCTCACCGGCGCAGGACTATTTTGAAAAATGCGTTCGAACATCTGAATAATGGGCCACAACTGAACTTTCAGAATGAATCAAAAAGACAAATGCAGTAAAAATAAAAGACAGTTGTTGTTTTGTAAGATTGAGTTTAATGTTTTATCCCTGAGTGGAAAAACATGCCAGCAGACTTTTAATAAAACACCTAATTAAAGGGAAAAAAGCAGAGAAGAAGAGATTTTACTCCGATTTATAAATAAAAATAATAATAATAACAGCATAAGGTCTCGTTTTGAGGCTAAAACAACCATTTTAAGAAGATTTAATTCAAAATATAGCCATTTTTATTTAAGGAAATGCTTGATTTCAATTTATGAACTATTACTCTATTAGATTTTGGCATAACTAAAGTTCAGCTCAGTGTTTCCAAAGCCCTATGTTTCCACATTTATAAGATTTTTTTTGTCTGTGTGTGTGTCTGGAAGCAGGATTACACAAAAACTACAAGCTACAAGTCACTGGAGGTTTAGGAGTTATACACTGATAGTTTTAAGACCTGTGCTTCTTCATCAGAGACAGTTAAACAGAGATCAGCCTATACATACTACCTAGAAGTGCGTCTTGCCATTATAGACATACTTATTTAAATACATATTAAGTAACGGCCTGAGAGCAACGCAAAAGAACACAAAGGCTATAGCTTGTTAGCATTGCTCATCTGCTAATGCTAAACAACACATAAACCAACAAACCTGAGCTGAAATATAAAAAAAAATAGTTAAATATTAAGTTCAGAAAATAAATCCTGTGCTCTCACATAAATTAATACTTCCATGTGTGTGTGTTTTTAATGAAATTGTTGGTGGAATATCCAATAACCCAGACAGAACAGAGAGAAAAAGTGTTATTAGCCAAATTATTGTTGACACTTGTAAAGAGACTTCGAGTGCCTTCAAAATAAAAGCATCACAGCTGTATTGTGTATCCTGATGTGGCCTTAAAGTGCCCAGGTCTGTAATAAAGTCTACTCCGTAAGGTCATGGCCCTGTTCATTAAAAGTGGAACATTACATTAATTTTTTCGTATCACTAGAAAAATTATGCCATGAGCGATTCCAAGAGTGAAGGTCACTGACAATACAATATTCTTTTAATGAGATACGGATGTGTTGCATGTTGATAATGTGATGGCAATCTTGTTCAAATTCAAACAGCGATTGTAGATTTGTTGTGTTTTGTTTTTCTTTTACACATTCAGTCAAGGTCAAGTTCCTAGACCTCACTGTGCCGCGTCAAATTAATAAACACAAAACACTTTCCGAAACACTTTATAAAGATGAGAATGTGATTTAAAATTGTTGTCTTAATGATCTGCTGAGGCCGCTTTTAAACTGGATCATTAATATCACTCAGATTAGACCTTGACTGTTTAACACCGACACACAACAGAATTAGTTCAGATTAATTGTTTGTTTGTTAATAAAGCTCACTTTTACAGAAATATTCGCTTTCTGTGTGTGATTAAGTTCAATAAACCTGATGATCATTTTATTCTCAAAACCTCAAGCCGTGCACTTTCAAGATTTCAATCCTTTTAATCCTCCTTTTAGGATGATATAACGACCATGGATATATACAGTAAAGTGAGAAAAGCCACAGTACTATAACCTTTAGGAGGAATATCTGAATATGGCGTCTTCATTTTGATGCGGTTTTAACTCCACATGTTTTTAATTTCTAGCAAAATGGAACATAAGCAAATGCAAACTCTTTTTTTTCCCCAAATAAATTAAAGTACGTCCTTTAGAAAGTGTTTTTGTTTTGCCCTTTTCGATACGGTGATTGCTATAGATGATTATTATGCAATTTCACTTAATTTTTAGCGCAATTGTTTGAAAATTTGTCTAAGTTTGTAATTTTCTATCTAGTTTTTTTTATTTCACTTTGTAATTTTGTGTTAACAGCTCCCAACATAATAATTTTATGTCAGAGTGTTAGCCAGACATTTTGAAACTAAAGTATACCTTGAAATTATTAAATTATTTTCAAAAGCAGGTCGTCCAGGAGCACAGGAGAGTTGGTGGTTCGATGCTATTCTGTCTCAATATAATGCAGCACTGTTTAGTTTTTGCTTTACTCTTCATCTTGTATTTTTTATGTTGTTTTCTGGAGCTCAGAAGGTAGATGTGGTGGATGTAGACACTGGTTTTTTAAGTATATGTATCTCAACAAAACCAAAGTATCATTGGCACCACATCTTGGATCTATTTGCTTGATTCCTTACCTTTAAACTCATTTCCCGTCGATCCAGAAAAACCCAAAATACAGCTCAAAACACATGAAAATTCAACATAACTTTCCATAGATTTTCACATTTGTCAACACAACACAGTACAACAGAGTATTATTCCACACAAGTTTGGAAAAAAGCTGAACATACACACTGCAGAAATATGTGTCAAACTGTCAAAAAGTTCGAGAAAAAATAGAAATAAACATGAAAAAATGAGGCACACTTTCTCAGTTCGGAAAAAAAAGAAGCTCCATTAAGTAAAATGTGTTTAAAAATATGTGCAGATGCCTCCTCTAAAACAAAAGTAGTACACCGTGACCTGAGTGAGTGAGATTCTACACAAATGTCTCCCACTTGAAGCAGGAATTTTAAAAATCACTGTCATTTTAGAGCAAGGCATCATGCACACATCAAATATAAATGGGTAAAATGTAAAAGCACGTCACAAACATTCCTTCTTTCACAGACGACCTGATTTTTCCTGTTGGTTAAATGTTTGATGCCATTTATTCATTCTTTTAAGATGTGTTCGGCTCATATTTCCAACACAAAACCGATCACAATCAGTGTCTTTATCACTAAACAACAGCTTGAATCGCAGTTTAATAGTGGTCCATGTTTCAGACTTTTCATATCAACCATTTGCACCAAAAAATAGTTTTAAAATCAATTTGCCAGGCTCTGATAAGACAATTAATTTTTACATTTATGAGTCGGACTGAGCTGCTTCAGACACACATCGGCACTAAGACCTCATATTAACTTTTTATAATGGACTAAATATTACTTTATAATGTCTTCTTTTATGTATTGTTATGGACCAAATGTGTGAGTCTGAAATAAAACTCTTCTCATCTTTACTCCTGAGACTTTCTAAACTTTCTAAAATGCTCCTTTTATACTCACTCTTAGTGTTAGCGGCAAAATTCTCCTCGAGCTGTTTTTATTAGTACCACTTACTTTTCCAGCCTTTTGTTGCCCCTGTCCTGTTTTTTTAGTTGTTCTGCTGAGATTAAATTCAAAAAGAGCTATTATTTTTCATGAATTAATATATTTCAGTGTCTCTGTTTCAAAACCTGATGATGTTTATGTCCTATAGAGAATAAATATGGTTTTATGAGATTTGCATTTTACAGTGTCCTAACTTTTTCGTAAATGAAAAAGTAAATACTAAAGTGAAAATTCTTATAAGTACGGCTTGGATGAATGTGAGCAACAGAGTTCTGGCATTTAGTTTGACAGTTTAATCACCTATTAGCTTATTCTAACAGGAATAATCTGTGAAAAACAAAAAGGAACACTCCCATTGGACGATACTGATGTCAATAAGGAATGTCTACCTGAGGAATAGGTTCTATACGTTGTATTTTACAGCAAAACAGCTCAAAAAAGAAGAAAAAAACAGAGAAAAGCGCAGCAAATTAAATCTGGCAATGCTTCAATACAATGTTTAACGAGGCGGCGATAACTGCAGGATTCTATAGTCAAACTAAAAGTTCAAGGTAAGGTCTAAAGTACGGTTTAATGTAATGTATTAGTATTTTGTGGAGTAAAATTGGTCCGGTTTGATCATTTTTTTTAAATAAAAGAAGCAGGAAAGTTTACTAGGTTGTTGTTGGAGAGTGGTGGGGCTGAGGGAAGAACGGCAAAAAGCAAATTGGGTTGTGGACCTTTAAGAAAACTTGTATTATAATCACAATGCCTAATCCCATTAATTCTGAAACATGTTTATCTAAACAATTCAAATTATTAATAGCATCGAAAATAGCACTGTTGTTAAAGGCAGGAGAATCACAAAAACTTTAAAACTGTATTCGAGCCAAGTCAACTAACTGGAACACTCATCGATGGATCTAAAAAAAAGCCAGCACTCTGCATGTTTATCTCCTCTGCACCTCTTACCGTGCTATTGATGCTGGCCAGCAGTTTGCCATTGAACTCCACCATGGAATAAACAGCTCCTTTCACCTCCTTCTCAGCAATAGTCTGCAGCTTACCTGGAGGAAAAGGGCAGAGAGTCAGTTACATTCACAGTGCATCCGTTCTCCAATAGCGCCGTAGCACACACACAAAAACGCATTAATGCAGAGGACGACGCACGGCCTGACAACTGAGAGAGAGATGTGAGGCAAGTGAAAAAGAAACAGGCAAGCTTATGCGATAAGAACGACGATGGAATGTAAAGCTCAAAAGAAGATAAATAAAAAAGGCGAGTAGAACACCTTGAGACGAGCAGCGTATGAAAGAGAATGTGGGGGATCACGAGCGGAGAGCAGAGGAAAGTCTGATAAGAAGTGATGAGAAAATGATTAAGTGAGGGGAGAGCGCGGTAGGACAAAGTGTCCGCAGGTGGGAAAAAACTGCACAGTGTGACAGGAATAGAAAATCACTCGGAAATGATCTCCAGAAAAGAGAACATTCAAAGTTTTCACACAGCACTGGTGATGCTTTACTCGATGTGACAACAACAGTAGAAAGGACCAAACTAAAAACTAAAACTAAACTAAAAAGTACCACAAGTCGGGTCCCTGATTTAAGCTGTAGCTGAAAACAGTGAACCACAAAATCTGTCATTATCAGGTTTCATTGTTAGCTTTGCAATTTCCAGGCTTGGGTAAATCTAGACTTCTTTAAGTAAAAAAAACAGCCAAAAAACTTCTAATTAATCCAAGCCTAAGATGCTGAACCCCTCACGATTAAATTTTCAACTTTATTTTAATGCCCTTACTTGTTTTAGACTAGGGCTGCACAATATTTTTCAAATTTATTGTCAACACAATAATGTTACGGTCTTTACTTTTTGTCAAAATCATTGTCTAAACAAAGAATTAAATCAAACTGTGGTGCGTCTAAATAAAAACGCCCTGGTTTATTCTCACATTTAGTCATAGTTTAGACCTTTTTAGTCTTGATTTAGTCCTGGTTCTGGTCTTTAACATTGATTTTGCCACTACTTTGACAAGTGGAACTTTTTTTACTCGTCAAAGAGTATTTAAATATCACAGCTTATATCCTTATTTCCACATTCAATATTGTTATTCCAGTTTTTCATGCAGCCCTACTTCATCATGAAAAAAGACATTTAAAACTCAAGGGAAGTTCTATTAGTTTCGGTTTCTATCATTATTTCAGAACATAAATCCATGCTAAATGTTTTTGGCATTTATGAGTAAAGAACAAAATTGATTAACTCTTTTGAAAGGCTTGCAATTACTGATAAACAAGTATTCTGAGACAAATCTTAGCATGTTTTCTGACTCGTGCATTGATCTGTGGACGAACCGTCAGTGTAGTGGAAGACTATGATGCGACCCTGCTTGGGCTCGGCCTCCTCTGGGTACACCATGGCCGTGCCGACGATGAAGTACACCGAGGGGTCTTTTCCCAGACGGCAGGACACCATGCTGAGGGCGTACTCGCTGGGCAGGAACTGATGGGCGTGAAGAACTGACAGAGAGAGAACACAAGACAAAGACTGATGAGAACAGCATCAGAATATCAGGTATCCATTATTCTTTATATTTAGGAGTTTAGTTCAGTTCAGATAAAGAATATAGAAGATAGAAATGAGAAGACGTGTAGGAAATGGCCCAATCTGGAAATCAAAGTGATAACGTGAGCATTGAGTATCAAAAAATAAGAGTTTGGGTTTATATCTCTCATCAATCGCAACTAAAAAAAGGCAAATGTTGGCAAAAATGTGTTGGTTCTCAGGCACATATTTTCAGCAGCCTTCGTAATATTCACACTTTCCAAATTATCCCACAGGCTGAATCTTAAACTCTGGCCAGGCTGGTTTAGGCCCACAGACCATGTGTTTAACATCCCTGAGTTACACTGTAAAAGTAAAAATAAAGTTGGCAACTTACTTGAGTCATTAATTGGTTTTATATTAAGACAAATTGTATGCTACACTGGTTCCTTGGCGTGAATGAAAGAACTCAAATAAAAGTAACCTTCGTAGCACGTTATATTCCATTTAGCAATTAAAGAAAGTCATTGCACAACAGTGAGTAGCTGACGAGGGATGTTAAATCTCATTTTCTTCTTTGATCTGAGAAATGTCGAACTCTTTGTGAGGAAGTGCTGCACATTACAACAAGCAGCAGCAGTTGAAGGAGCCTAAAAGAAAAAATCAAAATAAAACAATTCATGCATTCCTTTTCTCCTGCCAAAACTGTATTTTCCCCATGGACATGATTTAAAAAAATCAGTAAAAGTGTTGAAAAGGAACCTAAATATCTGCAGTGTGGTAATGCATGCAACTCAGTAAAAATAAATGCTCCAGAATCCAAGTATTTCACCAACAGTGTGCCTAACATTTATTCTGTTTTTCGCCACATTAAATCTAATACGGCACAGATTTTATTCTTTATTCATCTGATCTCTCTGCAATTCATTTTATTGCAGCCTCGAGGAAAGACATCACTCACCTTCATCACTGGTAATGCTCATTATTCATGCCAGGCATAAAGGCTTAACCTGGTCAGTGTGAGCTCCAGTGATTAAGAGAAGAAAGATTTGATTCCTGCAGGCGACTCGTCTTAAAAAATTTACAAGAAATGATGCACCTGTTGGTTCAGATGATGTTTACCTCACAATCTGTAGGTGAGGGTTTATGGAATAGTCCAAACACTAGTTCTTTATCAGCAGGAGTGGCTATGGATAAACTGCAGTCTGATTTACATTTTATTAGCATATGACATAGCTTCATCTATGTGTGTAGTTCAGATATATGAAAGGAAAGCTTGACGCAGCAAAATCTGCATTGCAAAGTAGGAAGGAAAAAAAAAAAGTGCCATATTCAGCCGGCTTCACCATGAAAATGTCATGTATGACGTGCCAAATGTGTGATCATTCACTTAATGACCTCAATGTGAGCCTGTCTGAGCTTTTGGTATTTACTAAAATCATGATTAATATGCCTTTTTTATGCCGTGCCATTAATGCCAAGTTTAGAAAGTTCAAGTAAAGAAGCAGAACATGTGATTAAAGAGTAAAAAATGAGGAGAATTTCTTCCTCTGATTGTTGAGATCAGATACGAGCAAACAAAGATTTAATTATTTGGGTCTGATCTGATTCTAGTGTTGGTTATTTCTAAAGCGGAGGGCATCATTTAAGCGTTAGAAAGCCGTGTGAGATCATACAGATTTGTCTTACCTTCAAAGGTGTGCTGGTCCACCACCAGCAGGCTGTGAACCTCCACCTCTTCTCCGAAGGACGTCTCGTGGGGAGAGGTGCTGCTGGGGAAGAGCTTACTCGAGCTCACGCTGCTGGAGAGAGCCTGTGGAGAACATGGAGTTAAAAAATGCAAGACAAAGAGATGAAAAAGGACTGAAATAATGTTTAATAATGTTTCCAATGCAGTGGTACGCTACAAGATGATTAATAATCGTTCTGTCGATAGTCGCTGCACCACGACCGAATGAACTAAACGACGAGGAGACGCCCCTGGACTGTGTTTGTTCAGAGAGAAAACCCAGAAGGGAGGAAAGAGTGGATTTATGCCATTAAACACACCCCAGCCTCTGTCCTGATGGAGGGGAGACACAGAGCTGCTGTTAGAGCCACACCGACAGAAATATCTGATTTTATGAGAATAAAACTACACACAGTTGTCGATAAAACCATCTGTGTAGCAAGTGTAAAATAAAGTTGCCTTATTCTCATTTCATTACGCTGTTACTCTCAGATGTGTGGACTCTTTTTCTTTTGATGTCGGGATCCATCTCATCACAGAACATTTCATCAAAGCTGTACGACTGACTGTATTGTAGATGTAAATCATATCTTTACTGAATGAGTTTTCTGATGTTAGTAACTAGCTCATTGTCCGAACATTTATGAAGACCAAAAGACAGAGGCAGGGGTTGTGTAATCTCAGAACTAAAAAAAGAAATACTCTTTTGTTGATCTACACATTTACGGTTTCAAACTGAAGGAAACTAGCCTGTTGCTGGGAACTATTTTGTACTTTAGGCTCCGCAAATGTCACCTGACTGAAAACTATCAAACAGCAATGTTTTCTCAACTCAACCATGCCTTTTTCTTGCAATAAATAATCATACAATAAGAAGAAAGAATGATATATCATTTAAATCAATGCAAAGTTTACCATATTCAGCATTTTCTAGCTTCTCTGTATTATCTGTCTACACTGCATTTAACAGAAGCTCAAATGAAAGAGTGAGTCCCTAAAATGAAGGAAAACCCTCTGAATTTTCTAGTTGGCTTACTTTTGAGCAAGTGTCTTTTAAGCAACTCTAAACTCAAATGTGTAGAACTGATGTAATTGGTTCGAAAAGCTCCCAGTCTCAAGCTATAAATAATTTTAGTTAGTCAGCATACGTTCTCAGATAACAGAGCAAAAACAAACAAGCCCTTGGGTGTTTATTAACTAAACGCAGAGCTCAAGTTCCTAGAGAATATGACTTATATTTGATAAAGTGGATGCATCACCTGTGTGAACTTGCAACATTATCTACAGTGTTGTGCAGCAAACAGGGGCCGTGTTATAAAGATAGACTCTAGTTTATGAGTGCAGTGTCCTGTTTAGCTGATGTAACAGTACCTGAGTGCTTGCACTGGGGCGTACAGCTGATGTGTTCCCGCTCACATCCTGGATCTCCACCCGGCTGGACAGCACGCCGAAACACTGAGACACTTCCTGATAACAGATCCTCCTGGTGTACGGTAAACACGGGCCACGAGAGGATACAAAGAGAGAAAAAAAAGGAAAAGGAAGGAGAAATGAAGTGCATACAACATAAAAAGGTCCCACAAAGTTTAACTCTCACTGTTAGGGCCTAATCTAAGAGCTCCGACAACAAAAATAACATGCTTTTGTATCGTTTTAATCACTTCTGACAGTCCAAATTTGTATAATTTATAAGTTGCTGTATCAAAAGTTGGAAAAATAATCACACAAGAGGGATTTGGACATACTGCACCATTAATTTACATTCCTATGTTCTGGGTCTGTGGGAATAGGCTGGGCACAGACAAGTTACTGGTTGGCAAAAAGCTGTATTCGCCGTGGATAAGCAGCCAGATAAGCAGCAGCATCAAATAAACGGATAAATAAAGTAGATACTCTCTGATAGACAGGCTGCACTTTAAGCTTTAACCCGCACTCTGTCACAAAGAGAGAGCAGTCTTTTATTTTCTCTGGGTACGATAGGTTTGAGTGACACAGAAAGAGTGGACTTAACCCGGGAGATACTGCTGTCTGCCTTAAAGAAATGTTTTGACGGCCGCTCATCAACGCTATTTCAGGACGTGGGACAGAGACGTGAAAAAAAACAGTCTGAGAGATGACAACAAAAGCAACACTTCGACGTAAGGAAGAAGTGTTTAAGGTGGCACCAGCTTCAAATCAGCAAATTCTTATTGTATCATTAAAAGTGTAACGCTTTGAGACATTTCACATTTCCTATGCCTTATCCTTGCACAAATATTAGCAGTCTTTCCTCCACAAACGGTTTGCGAATATCTCTGAAATGTGCTATATATACCTGCTCTTTTGGCTTCCGCAGCCTTGATAAATCAGATAGTGGCTGCGAATTGAATTCATTTGCATTTTCTCTGTCTTGGATTTGGCTCACTCCGGAGAAAACGCCCCATTTTACATATTCATTACGGCACCGGAGGAAAATCAGCTTTGTGCTCCTTCTGCTCCTTTGAGACACACTAACCTCAAACCTTTAGTAAATCTAGCCCCGAGAACAATATGAGAACAAATTTGGTTTTAGCAGTCGCAGCAAAAAAGAGCAGAAGTTGAAAATACTTGAAATCTGACCTAAACCTATGAACGTGGGCGAATGACTACAAATATAAAAGATATGAAGCGTATTTGTACAAAGGAATGGTGTGAAATACTCCTCTGAGGATCAGTTCTGTCTCAATATTTGATGTGAGCTCTAACCTGGGAGACTCGTAGAGCGGAACGGTGCGGATGTGCAGTTTCTGGATCTCGTCGATGGTACCGATGGTCAGAGTGCTGTTGTTGGCAAGAGCCAGACTGGAGAAGAAAAAAAAACAAAAAACACAGAATTAACAAAGAAGACAATAGGAAGCATACCCGCACAATCTGAAAATCAATTATCGTAACGTATTCAGCAATGAACAAGTTGTGCCCGGGGATAAAAACAAAAGAATTGAACCATGAATGCTACAGGAAAAATATATCAAAAGATGAAACTTAAGTATTAAAAAGGAGTATTAGATGAAGAACAAAGACTTAGAGCTTAGCTTTAACTATTTCTGCTTAGCATAAGCATCTTTTTTGTCTAATATCTTTCTAAATAACTGTTCAGTTGGTGCACAAAGCAAGTATATCCTGCTTTATCTCACAATAAAGCAGTCATTACATAAGAACTATATTGTTAGATACATATAACTTTACTAAATCCAGAAACTGTTCCCAAAAGAGCTAAAATACAAGAAGTGCTACGGCTGAAAAACACAAAGTCACTGATGTAGAAGGTCTCTCAATGTGAGCAGGACTCTTAAGACGTTCAATCATCCAGAAAGATCTAAATACATCCAGATAAATTTAGCACAAACATCCTCCAAATGCATGCTCACATCTAAACTATGAGGATGCATTTAACCCAATTAAACCTTGCACTTCAGGTATAAAAACGAGCGCCGGTGCTGACCTGTCGGGATAGCCCTCGGAGTTGAGAGGACACATGTAGTTGACCTCCTTCAGGTTGACGTTGGAGAAGACCAGCTTGTGATTGGACGAGTAGATGACGGTGGGTCGGTCTGAGCAGGCGAACACGTTGGAGGTGGACAGGGAGCGGAAAGTCCTGAGGACAGTGGGCTGGGTGCCAAGAGTCACCTTTTTACGCTCGCTCAGTACACCTGCGGGAGAGAAAGCAATAAGTTTAATATTAATGTGGCCCAACGGAGGTAGGATACTGCTGTTTAGGTCAGAAAAAATCCCTCAAGTGCTTAAGAGGAGCTTGGACCTTTTCAACTAAAAACACAGGCTCAGAAAAGGAGGAGTGTAAAGTTAAGCCACTGTTTACATATGACACTGTCTGATAACCTCTGTATTCAACCAGGATGAGACTAACAAATCCAAAATTAAAAACTGCAGTGATGTGCTCAATAATATCCTGCTTGTGAGTCTTGATCTGTTCTCATTAAAACTGTGACATTGTGTTTACAAGGAAAGCAAATGAGCACTACATTCATATATTCATATCAGCCAATATTCCTTTCCCACTAGTTTATTATGTATTTAATCATAGCACATTATTTAATTATGAAGTAAAAGGTTCAAAAGGCTGAGGAGCTGTGATGATAATTTGACCACTAAAGCTTTTTCCACAAATGACTGATTAATGACACGTGTAGACTGAGCTATAGTAATAAAAATAATCTAGATAAAAAAGCACTGAGCCCGTTTCTGCTCAGTTTCAGAAGACTTTTCGTAACATGTCCCTTTCACAACTTTTAATGTTTGTCTATTTACTGCTTTTTGTCTTTTTAAAGCCCTCCGAGGCCCTTGCTGTTGGGCTATATAAATAAACTGAACTGAATTTATGTTTGCACAGATATTTTAGTAGTTTATAGGTCTCTCGTTGGTACGGTTTTCTTACAGTTTTTGTATCATTAAACACTTTGACAGAACAGTACCAGCGCTGAGTGATCAGGAAAGCCCCCTGATTACTGCAGACACCTCAAAGATTAATTTCTGTCTCAGTTTGAGAAAGACAATAAAGATTTATCTGATCTTATTAGTCCTATTACCTTGAGACTATGGAAAGGAAATGAGATGACTGTGAAGTGCCACAGTCTCAATCACTGACAAATCTCATCCCTGCAAATCTAAAAATCTTTTTGTATCTGGTTATGATCCGTCCGTTTTCAAGTTTTCTACATAAACTGACTTGTACTTTCTGTTCAGCTTCAAAGTCTCCCCACCATTTTCACCAAACATAGAGTGCACAGTTATGTAATTGTGTGCCATTCTAAAAATGAATGTTCCCAGACGTCGGCCTGTGGCTCGGCCCAGGGGACACCAGCACTTTCAGGAGTTTAAAGCCTCTTATCTAACCGTTGTAGTGATTGCAGCGTGAAGCACCAACCTGTCTGCAAGTCCAGACCGAAGTAAAAAAGCGCGCCGTCTCCGAGGGCGCAGAGCAGGTAGTAGCTGCCTTCAAAGGTTGTCATCAGGATGGAGCGAGGGATGATTTCTGGAGGGACAAAGTCAAATGATTTATTCCTTTCTGTACTGTAAGGGCAGGCGAGTGATAAATGTCAGTGAACGCCTTTGTCAGAAAAATCAATGAGCAATCGGCCCGGCTGGCAGGCAACTCTATATAACTTAAAAAGTGTACGCCGCACGATAAATAAAATGTTCCGACTTCTCAAATGTCTACTTCTTTGACTGCAGGGCAATAAAAATATAAACAGTGGCTCAGATTTGTTGACTTTTCTTACTTTTAAATCATGCATTGATAACCATGTACAAAGAACATTACAAACATCTGATAAAAAAAACGTTTGGTGTTTGTAAATGAATCTGAAATGCAGTGACTTGCTGGAACACTTTGCTAACAACTTTCTGTCCTTGTTAGTGAGAGTGAAAAAAGTACGAGAGCCCAGCAGCTGTCAATCAAACTCATCTTGAAAACAGCCTGTGACACTTTGGAGAAAAGTCTGGGGATGTTCTCACAGGATGAAACGATCTGCCAGGAATGAAACTGGGCAGGGTCTCGCTCACTGCATTTTAAACCTCCACACTGATATTTGACACTGTCTGACCAAAAAAACCTGGCTTTGGCAATAGTTTCGGTTTCAGCACCATACAGTTGTGAATATACAGTATAACAAAAATAATTATCCTGCTCCATGCTCGTTCAGGAATAGTTCAGTATTTTCTGGTTTAATTCTGTGGTTTTGGTGGTGTCCATTTTAAAGACTAGATGATTTCTTACGGTGTTTTTTTCCCAGATTATTCATATTACAATCTCATATCAGGTTAGTAAACAGTTTTAATAAAATGCAAGACAAAAAAATCAAGGACTGCCTGTTTAATAATAGTTTTTAACATGTTAAAGCTTTGTAATTATCTCATAGACTCACTTTTACAAAATACTGACTATATTTTTAAGGTGCATTATTTCTTCTAATTTTAACAATAATGGATTAGATTTTATATTATGCCTTTTAAGGTTTACAATTGAGTCCATTATTTATTCCACTACAGAGTCAAACTAGGGCACCCTGAGTGAGAGCCATCAGTATGAACCGGGGCGAGCGGGAATCGAACCGCCAACCTTCCGGTCACTGGATGATCAGCTCTAACTCCTGAACCACTGCGTTAAATTACATTTTCTAACTAGGTGTGAATTTTTGCCATTAGAAAAGATCTAACAGGTTTGATATTGTAAAAGTTTGACAGGACAGAGATTTGACATTGGTAAAGAGATACCAACTGAGGCGTAAATCTCAGGGGGGGCAGAAGGGACATGACCCCCTCCTGAATTTGTTCCATTTCCTGATGCAGTAATGAAACACTGAGGCTTGATGGGGGTTGTATAAAGCGCGTTTCATCTCACCTCCGCCCAGCATTTCCTTGTGCAGAGCTGTGAAGCAGGGCAGTTTGAGCACTCGGGCCGAGATGTCTGTCCACAGTCCCACGGCGCACAGGGGTGACTCCCCGCCGGGTTCCCCCAGCGGCGTGATGTCCAGACAGGCCACTTCATGCTCCATTTCAGTGGTGCTAAAGAAGGTGGAGAAGAGTTAGAGAAAACAACAGGACGGGAGGGTAATCGTGAAGCAAACGCAAAGAGACAAAAAGAAGTCGGGGCTTTTGTGACATTTTAAATTAAGGTCAGACGACGAGTGAACGCACATCTCGATTTAGGTCTGGGCTGTGACTTCACACACTGCGACTGAGAGACTTTCACGCAGAGCTTTTACTGATTGAATAAGTGTGAAGAGAAGGGAATAAAAACATCTGCAGTTAAGTGTTTGTGATTTTATTACAAGTGAACAATGTCAGGAGCAGGTCTTTTTTAGGGATAAACTTCCAGATCCTTCCCAGAACAATACATTTTAACCAGTTTACATCATAGTTTTACATAATATAGTGTTGTCTTCTTGATTTGAACAAAAGGCGCTATAAAAAATCATTATTTCTTTTATGTGAATATTGCTTTTACTTTAAACCTTTAATTAACAAATAAATTTAATCCAACCTAATCTTTCAATACTGCCAGTTTATTCAATTAAATAATAACCTTTTAAATTTCCTATTTTTCCCTTTTCTTCTATTTTCCATAATATCTTGTGTCTTTAGGGCTATGTCAGACTAATTTTAGACAGCATTTTAAATTTTATACAGTGTTGTAGAGCATAAATAATCCCCAATCATCAGTTTCGTCCTCAAACAAGAAATCAGGGAAAACAGAGAGCAAACAGTGGTGTCTTTGTCTTTCTTTTTGTCTATCCACACTTGAACTACACAATATATCACAATTTTATACTTATCACAATATTATCAATCTCAATATCCACATAAAAAAATAATATTATGGTCCTCTATGTGTTGGATGTTTACTGTTTGCCTCAAAATCATCGTCCAATTAAAGCCTTAACTCAAACTGTGGCGAGTCTAAATGAAAAGGTCCTGGTTTACACTTGGTTCATTCTAACATTTAGTCCTAGTTTAGACCTGTTTAGTCTTGATTTAGTCCTGGTTCAGTCTTTAATATTGATTTAGCTCCTGCTTTGACGAGTAGAAGTTAGCCCAGAGCCTTGTATTTCTTTACATGAAACATTTTTATTCAAATATTGGAGCTCATACCGTTATCGCAATATTCAAAAAAGTTATTACATGTTTTTTCTAAGATTCTGCAGCTCTAATCGATGCTATTTCATACAACACAGCACCACAGTTATCACACAGATCCACGCCGTAAATCTACGTATCTATATTTGTATTCTTTTAAAAAATGGAGTCGTGAAATTCTGCAAATGTTAACTCTTTAAAAAGAAAGAGTCTGGAAGCAGCTCACGATCCAACTCTTCTGAAAACAAAGGCTCACAACAGCTGTGGCAATTATTTCACAGCTCAAGTGCCATCCTGTCACTTTATTGTTTCATCACTAACCACCTCAAGGCTGTAAAAAAACAAAAAAAAAACTCCACGAGCTTTCTCCGGAAAACACATTCACTAAAGCTGTAGTTAGTGTTGAAGAAAAAGGTAAAGAACGGCAGCAACATCACAAAAATTTGAGGGAATAGAAGAATCCCTGGTGACTCGAGTTACACTATTGAC
Organism: Rhyacichthys aspro; assembly: GCA_036850595.1. NCBI lineage: Eukaryota > Metazoa > Chordata > Actinopteri > Gobiiformes > Rhyacichthyidae > Rhyacichthys > Rhyacichthys aspro. The sequence continues at coordinate 4,091,000 of CM072150.1, read as the reverse complement.
TGCATCTGAATGCGGAAAACACAGACACCACTGGGAATGGATTTAATTAATGCTCAAATAATTAAAAAGTTGGTTCTGATGGGAATTTTAAGCAGGTGTTGAAATAAACGAGAAGTGTAAGGTCGTAATGTCAAAAAAAGTAAAAATCCTAACATTAGCTGCAGGTAAAGAAACAACGAAGATTGAAACGGGAAACAAACACAAATATCTGTTGTTCTGTTGATACTGAGCTGCTGCATTAAAAAAAACAGCATGAAAACAATAATAAAATGAAGTTCAGGTAGTGACTCACGAATGCACACGCAGAAATAGACAGTGCACTTTAAAAAAAATAACTTAATATATGCTCAGTGTCGTTCTCCTCTCTTTAACCCTGTTTCCAAAGCCTTTAAACTCTATTTTCTTGCCTTTCTGGAGTTAATTGGACACATAAACGTGAGATTTGAAAGAAAGGACTTTGACTGAGATGCTTCGAATCTATTTATATATTCTTTTTCTACTACTTAGACTTACTTCCTTTACTCCAAATGAAAAAAATAAACAAACACTTCCCATTGCAGTATTATTTCTAACTTGTTTAACTTTCAAATGGTCCATATATTCTCTCTTTATCAAATATCACCCATTATTTTCCATGACATAGTATAGCACTTTGTTTTGTAACTAAAAAGACAACCATTTTTAAACCTATTTGCTCAAACCAACAGCGAAGTTTGGTGTAAAGAAAATAAATAAATATATATATAATAGTAGGTTTATAAGGTCATATACCATATTATTCTTTACTATACTGTTTTAGCTATTATTGGACTCCATGTGTGACCTTAAAAGACTCATTTTATTAGGAAATAAGTCATAAATAATAAATAACATCCATAATATTTGACTAGGAATATGATTGTCTGCTGTATAGACTATTATATTGATCCTTATTCTACTTTCATTAACAGGACACATTTTTAGCAGCATTGTGCATAAAAATAAAGATGATTTGGTTGTTTTTTGTTTAGTTTTAACCTTCTGTTTCCATAAACCAGGGCCCTGTAGTATGAAGCTGGATTAGGAGGTTAGAGCAGTCACTTTAGCTCAGTTTTGTTTTGTCTTTGTTGTTTTTACCAAATCCAGGTAAAGGATAGAAACACAACCCATTGACCAATCATTGAAAATACTTGCAAAACAGTGTGTATTTGTTGTATTTTAACAACAACTTTCCCGTCTCAGCTGCTCACATTTGAGTTTATTTTGCCGTCTTTTGGGTCAGACTGTGATGTTCTCAGCTTGATCTAAGACATCCTGTGGCCTACCTGATTTGTTTAAGCTCTCCAGCCAGGATCTGGAGGTAGTACAGAGCCCGTCCCACAGCGAGGACCACCTGGGTTTGGTTGCAGGCGGCCACGCTGATGTTTCTCCCCTGGGGCTCTTTCCATTCGCTCACTAACGCCTTGCTGTCCTGGAGCACCAGCCGCACCGAGCCCGATGTGATCTGCAAACAAACGGCGTTTCTTTTTAGTTTCTGCAGACTCGATACTCACCAGGTGGCCGCGAGATAAACAACAACACAATACAGAGAGCATTGTTTATATCTGCTTCTGTGCCTGGAGAGATTCTGCATAATTCATTTAAATGTGGAGAATATATAGATTTATGAGTGTCATGTTAATATGCAACAAAAGGTTTTCTTTTAATTTGATTTAAGTAAATAATCTTCTGTTGACAATATGCATTTAATGGAAAAATAACACTAGAACTATGTACAATTGTAATTAACTTTGGTTCAGGGAATGCTTAAAGAAGTCCTGGTGGAGCAAATCAAGTAATTAAACTTTAAACATGGGAGAAGGTGTTATATTTGCTTGTTTATTTAAAGGCATGTGCAATAACTCTTATCAACCAATACCCAGTAATGCCCCTAGGTCGTAGAGAAATGCAAATTCAAGAGAAGAAAAGTACAAATGGAGGTTTCATACCTGCATATATAAATAAAATAGAGCTCAGTGCAAAGCTAACTTTTCATGTAATGTAAATGAAGACAGATTTACAGTCTTTCTTCTGTAATTTTATCTTTAATTTGACTGTATTTAGTTTGTCTTTTTGCTGTTGTTTTGTCCTTATTCATAGTAGTAGTATACACTTATAATACACATTATATTTGTTATAGCTGTACCCTTTCTTGTCAGTATCATAGGTTACAATAGAAATAGATGTTGTCCGCTCATAAACGAGGCTTGTATCATTAAGCAGAGGGTTCATCTGGAGCTGTATCAGATAAAGGTAACAGCTGCAAAGAAAGTAAGTTTAATGACTGTTTTGCTAATCCTTCAGCTAAGCATCGCTCCTCTTTCTCTCCTTGTATCCTCTGCTCGTTGCTAACGCAGCTGTGGAGAAGCAAAGATGAGACAGCGCTGGTTTTCTGAATAGTTTGTAGTACTGCGGCTATTGCTAACATATCTGGTCTTTGTTTAGAGCAGTGGTGTCAAACTCAAAATGGTGAGGGGCCGTGATAATTAATAAGAATTGTGTCAGGGGCCGAAGACTGTGACACTTCGAAAGCTTTTATTTAAATTTGCAATGGAAGGTTTCATCTTCATTTGAGTCTTATCTTTAACATTATTTTTTTCTCCTTTATAGAAACTGGTTTTCATTGCATTCGAACAGGTTTTAGATGGATCTGAACTGGCTTATGATGGATTTGAACAGGTTTTAGATGGATTTATACTGGTTTTAGTCTGATTTTAACAGGTTTTTGTTGGATTTTAACAACCTTTAGTTGGATTTTAACAACCTTTAGTTGAATTTGAACAGGTTTTAGATGGATTTGAAAGGTTTTTGGTAGAATTTGAACAGGCTTAGTTGGATTCGAACAGGTTTTAGATGGATTTGAACAGGTTTAGTTGGATTCGAACAGGTTTTAGATGGATTTGAACAGGTTTAGTTGGATTCGAACAGGTTTTAGATTGATTTGAACAGGTTTATGTTGGGTATGAACAGGTTTTGGTTGGATTCGAACACATTTTGAAGGATTTTAACAGGCATTCGGCCGCCGGGCCTTGAGTTTGACTCGTGTGCTTTAGAGAATAGCCGCTAAACTGACACTGATTGGCTTCGAAAAAAAACGCAGTTAGAAAACTCGATACAGCAGACTCTTCATGATAAACGTGATACATAATTTACCATCACAAAACATTATTATCCATTTGTGGTTCATTTGGAGTCTATGGCGGGGCCGATTGGTTTATGGTGGGCCGCCAAGGACTCGTCAGTGTTAAATAAGAGTAACCTGGCCTTGTTAGAAATTATTATTTAGTATTATTTCATACATCAGTCAGGAAGGTTATATGAATTAAAAAGAGTAGTAATATTGACTTGTAAACAGTGTCAACAAATAGCATTACAAAGCAATAAATGACGTAAAAGTGATAATTTACCATCACCACGCTTTTAAACCCTTGGAAGTGTTCAAGAGCTATAGGACCTAGATGTCCATTGTCCCCATGTAGCTCTTGTTTTTTGTCTGTTTGTGCTTGATACTGTTTTTAAAGGAAACTGCTGCCTTCAGGTTTTTGCAGTGGTTAATTAGAGCAGAAAAAAGCAGCTAAGTTTGCCACAGTCCAGACACAAGAGGCACTGGATCCAAATAATGGCCTACAACAAATTGCATATTACAGAGAATCATTTGATTTATTGTTAATTTTTAAAATACCGCTTAAAGCTTTTTTAAGGGATGTTGAGCCTTGCAAAAATATAAGTATGAAATTACAGAGAGCAGCAGGAAACTCATGCAGCTGCAGTGGCTTTTGGCACATTAAATTCACTCTCCTAGCAGCATTTTTCACCTGAGGTTACTTTGTCTTAACACCTGCCAGTATTCAGTGTAACAAATACCTATCCATAGTTCCACAGACTTTGGAGAAAACTTAGTAAAATATAACCTGCCTTAAAACTCGAGCAGAAAAAATGTCACAACAACATAAAGATTTATGGTAGAGTTCAAAAGTTGGCTAAAATCCCAGCCAGAACTTTGTTTCTCTTCCTCATTTTTAAAAAAAGGCTAAAGCCAGGGCTACAACCTGAATTTAAAACAGTGTAGTGTTTATCTCCCTGCAGTGAAAAATACACTAAACTGACCCCTCTAGTCATGTCTAATGCAACACCAGCAATGTGAGCGTAGATAATATTAAATAAAGAACAGTCAATACTGAACAATTGATTTTTTTGTTGTGGAATAGCGCAGTATCTTTACTATGGACTTTGCTAAATATGCTAATGTGATATCTTTGTTTGTAAGCTTTAACTGGTCAAATGTTGATTAAATTAGCGTCAGAGGTATACAAAATGTTACCTCTAACCGCTGTGTTGTGGCTAATGCTGCTGCCGGCGCCAGAGCAGCTCAAATACAGTCGATTAAGACTCTGCAGAAGCTAAAGGCAGTAATAATCACCAGAGAAAGGAGTCACATTACCTCTGTAAGGACTTTGTTTAGTGAAGCAGCAGGAAACGGAACAGTGTAGCGTCTGTGCAGTGTACTTTTTTATTAACTCAAATTAGCATGTGCACGAGCGCTTGTCACATCTTTTAAGACTTTGTGTGGTGTGTAAATTATATTAGAGCTGGTCTACGGAGAAAGAGAGGGATAAAACTGAAAAGTATCCAACTTAAACTGCTTTATTTACTTTTATTTGCACACTGCTGCTGAGGCGAAAAAGATATTTTACTTACTTTACTCAAATCCCATCTCTTTGCACTGGCTTTTAACACAAGTTGGGCATGACATTGTTCTTTTAATTTATTTATTAATTTGATTTATTTTAGTGTGCTTTTATTGGTTTTATTATACTGTGCTCTTATTTGCATAATTCTAGCTCTTGATTGTATTTTTACCATCTTATTTGTTGCTTTTTATCGACTACTTTAAAACCTGAAGCCTGCGCAGCACTTTGGGAAGCACTGATTGTTTAAAATGTGCTATAAAAATAAACTTTGACCTTAACCTTGACCTGTAACCGGACACGATGTCTTCAGTAAATAAAGCGTAGACTGCACAAACACAGGGCTAGAGCTCAGCAGCAGCGCTAACTCAAGGAAATTATGGAATATAATGGACAAACACACCCAGGAGCAGAGTGCACAGGGCTCTCGTTTCGCTTCCTACTGAACTCTGGTACGGTTCGATTAAAATATGAACGTCAAACAGACCTCAAAATGAGCCCAAATTAATCAAAATTCTAAATCTTCTAAAAAAAAAAAATGGAGAAAAGTTGAGTTTTGCTTTTTAGCCAAATTGCCCAGCCATAATTACAGATGATACTTACTAAACAAGTCACATTTCCACATTTTTCCCCCAAAGTCTTCCATAAGCAATAGTTTATGGACCATTAATCCTATAACAATTGGTTTGGCACAGTTTGCTTCTATTCACTCACTCATTTGTTCAAGCGTTTATTCTTTACAGACTGTGGGTAATTCAAATTTATCTTAATCAGACTAAAGCTCTGTCTACTGTAGTCAATGATGCGTTTATGGCTCATCGAAAAGCGCCACTAGGAATGTCAGAGTGTTACTGTTTTTCAATAAAAGCTGAATTATATTAAGTAAATAGACCAGATGAATGCAGCATTAATCTGAACTGAATGCTGTGGAGTTTGTGCTGTGCAGGTAAACTTTTTGGGGCCATTCTAAAGCTTACTTCTAATTTTCTTTATTTAATACAATGATGGAGCTCATAAAACAGTATTTTCAGGATTATTGTGTACCGTTATTGTCTGTTTATAACGAAAAACATCTAAGTGAATGTCTACAAACCTGAATAAGCTGTTGGTGCGCTACGTTGCCGCAGTAAAACGTCTGCTGGTTGTCCACAAATCCTGGAAGTTCAGTCTCCTCCACTTCTTCCCCACTCAGCATCAACACTCTAGAGGGAAACAAGACTCTTACGATAAGATAACACAGTAGGGCATCTCCTTTTCACTTATCTGGCAAACACTCACCGCGTTTGACCGACGAAAGATAGCACCAGCATGTCGTCCGTCTCTCTGCCTGCCTCGGAGCGAAGTGGCCACAAACCTAAAGAGAAAAAAAAAAAGGAGAGAGCTTCTTAACGCACCGGTGGGCAGAGAAGTATCCGAGATCTTTAACAGTTTCATCTGTCAGGTGGAAACTTGTTGGATATCTCTGGGGGTCAGTTGATTGGGTAAGTGAATAAATGTATCTCATCAAGAGGATAGTGGCAGAAGTTGCTGGCGGACATCTTTAGGGCAGACATGATCAATAAACCGTTGAGGCTTAACAAGTGCAAGCACCTTAACTGGTCCCGGTGTCTCATTTAAGCATCAGAGACCAGTCTTCGGAGAGAAACCTAATTTTCTCGGATTAAAAAGTGTCTGCCGTGATTAACACCTGATGGAATACTTGACATTTTAGAATTAGACAACCTGCTGCTCACGTCTAAATGAAAACAAATGCCTCGACGTAGATTTGGCTACAATCCCGTTCTTTTAAAGCAGCCGTGAATCTGCGCTATCCGTGCCATCTGCTGTGTTCACACGCTGAGTTTGGATGTGAAACAGCTGGCGTCTGGGCCAGGCTAACAGATGTGCAGCTGAAGTGGCTCTGCTGTCAAGCCACGAGAGGATTAGGGGCCAGATAAAGCCAACACTTGAGATTGGAGGCGAAGAGGGACACACAAACCTTTGATTCCGGGCAGGTCGATACTAGCGTGTTCGTGAATCCCGATGCCGTTGCGGATGATCCGTAGGGAGCCCTCTTTAAATGCGCCAGAGCACGTCACCAGCTAAAAATAGCAAAGGGAAATGGGAGTCGGTGTTATGTTTGTGCTGTCACATGAGATTTCAAAGGGCATTTATGGTGTTGACAATTTACAATGAATGAGTTTCTCCTCTCTTTCTTTGTTTCTATCTCCACTGTCTATAAATAAAAAGTTAAAAATAAAATATTCTGCATATATCGCTGCCGTATTTGCACACAACTTGTTAGTACACCATCTAATCTTGAAATGAACAAGGTTTCTTCAAAGAATTTTCTCACAAGGTTTTTTTTTTATTGAGCACAATGAACAATAAAACACAATATCATTTTCAGATGAAGACAAGCTACACCTCTGGACTCTCTTTTAACTGTATTTTTGACATTAAAGTCTGGATTTTTACAGCTCAACCAGGACAGTGCTTGATATTGGTTCCAAAGCTCAGAGAGAAATGGAGTGTTTTGGGATTAAATCAATGCAATGAAGTGAGAAATCTCAGTGTGATCATTCTCTGAGCAACACTAAGACATTCATACACACCTTTAGCCTCAACTACTGTCTCTGATCTTCTTAAAAATACTGTCCATTAGCTTTAATTTCAACAAACGCATTGGCATAAGTGAAGACAAAGAGGAGAGCACACATTCCTCCCATTTTAAAGTCCCTCCACTGGCTGCCTGTTGGTTTTAGGGATGATTTTAAAATTCTTTTTGTACTTTATAAGGCACTGAGTGAATATGCTTTTAATCTATGAACCAGGACGGCCTCTCAGATGCTCTGGCACCTCACTGCTGCTGTTCCACAAAGATGATGATGATTGGTGACTCAGCTTTTAGCCTCCAGAGGATCTAAATTCAAAACTTATGGCTTTTACATTTTTTCTAACCATTTTAGTTGCTGAAATTGGTCTTATTCTATTTTTTTCTGTATTTATTAAGTGAAATAGATTGGACAAAGCCACTACTGTTTTAAAATGTTGATGTGTTTGATGATTTTATGTTGTAGAGCACTTTGAGTTGTGTGAAAAGTGCTACACAAATAAAAGTTTGATTGATTGGTTGATTGAAGATGCCCTAAAAATCCCTGTGACAAAGCAATCTTAAGGTAGATCATAATCACTCTGTGCAAAGACTAAACAAAGAAAGGTGTTAAGGCAGACCTACAACTTATTGGAGGATTTTTTGTCTCCTGTACTTATAATCTAACTTAATTGTGCATTTATCCCTATTTTCTAAACTAAATGAACAAGGCACTTTACTTTGAAACCCTGGCACAACTGATCATAGACTCCAAGTTGAATATCTGGCGTTGCTATTGCAGGGACACAGCACACAGCTTTAGAACCGTTTCCTTGTCCAAACCCTTTTCAAACTCGAATGGTCAATACCGTCACACTGTGTTGAGTATTGAACTGTCTCTGGGTCTTTTATTGATTGAAAATAAACTTCTCCTTCCTCAGACCTACAGTAAGTCTCCAATTTAGTCAGAAGGTTCAGTTTATGACTCACTTCAATAAAAGGATTGACGTAAAGTATGTTTGGGGTGTGGTCCTGTCTGTTAAACAAAGATTTCATCCTCTTTTGTAGGATAAATAAGAAAAATAAGATTCAAGTATCATCTGTGGTGGATGTATGGAGTCTAGCTGTAGGATGGATAAATAAAAACAGATCTTAAGATATCTTTGGATCAAGAATAACAAGCTTAGCCCATTTAGAAAATATAAACAGGGCAAAATTAGCAATAACTACTGTATAATGAAAAGATAGGTTTGGTATCATTATTAGCAAGGATTTTAATATTTTAATAGATGTGCTCCTATTGGTAGACACAACTTGTATATAAAGAAGTAATAGCTACGGCTAAAACTGAGAAAGTGTATATTCAGAGCTGAAAACCTTTATTACAGTGAAACGGCACAAAAATAAAATAAACTGAGAAAAGGGGTGCAATGTGAAATGGGGAAAATATTGTCAATTCGATTACATTAAAGGTGTAGATAACTGCCATTTGGACGTTAAAGTCGGAGCTTAAATTTTATTATAGGCTATAAAGTTAAGTTTGGTGAAATGTATTAGTATTTTGTGGAGGTAGAATTGGTCCAGTTTCACTATTTTAATAAAAGAAAAGCAGGAGAAATCATAATAATAATTCTATTTCATTAAATTGGCCTATATTTATATGAAAACACTGTGCACACTGCTTTAATCTTGCATATTTGACTAAGTTTCAGTCATTTGAACACTTAAGTAACAGTTTAACTCGGCTCTAACTCAGTTTTTAAGAACCTGAACCACCTCAACATCTACTGCGTTGTTCTGGAGCAGGAAACAAACCCACCACCTCGAGCCGTTTGCCCCTCACACTCCCGGCCGGCCTCCAGAGACCGAATCATGCTAATGTGCACAAAATATAATAAGTGTTATCTCGGGGCAGTCGACGAGGGTGGATCTGGCACATCTGCGGGTTTTATCGTGTTCAAAGTGAATGCGAGTGCCTTATTGTGTGTCATCCGGCAGCTGGTGCGTTTATTCCCCCGTGTCCGAAGTGTCTTGGAATGTGTCGGCGCCAATTAACCAGGTCAAATGCTCTGCGGATTCACGGAAATTGGCAAATTAAAACTCTGATCGGGTGCTGTTCCGGATCGCATCGAGTTAAAAGACGCGTCACTCAAACTGATGAAAGACTACAAACACAATCATATCAACGGATAAATATACTGTTGTCTTTCTTTTTAGCAAATTAGACAACAGGAGAATACGTTAAAGGATTTGTTTTAGGATTTTGTCATGTCTTGTCATCTTTTCAAGTTGACATCTTGATTTTTGTTTTAATCTGAGCTTTATTTTCCTAGTGCTTGGAGTAACTCTGATGATTTGTTGTGAGCGAGAAAATAGACAGACATATAATGCAAAGGAATTAATTATAGGCAATACAAATAAAGATGGGAGGGCAGCAGCAAACAGTGAGAGTAATTTTATCCCTGGTGCCAGTGTACGATGATGACAGAAGGTAGTGCGCTGGTCCGTGTCCAGAGACAGACTCAGTTCCCTGGTGGACCACTTTCTTTGGATCCACAACAAATACCCTGAGGCCTGGTGTCCAGCCCTGCCAACAAACACCTTCTGTACCACATCTCTCCCTGTTTCACTAATTTATCTAACCAAATGTTTCAGATAAACACGAAGAAGACAAACATAAAGATTTGATTTAAACTTACTGGTTTATGTCTGATCTTATATCTTCTCCAGGAATTGTACACTCTCCTCACATCTGACTGTTCTGCCTTTTCCCATTTTTGTTTTTTGTCAAATCATTTTGTTTGTATTGCATGCACCTTGGTCTGGTTTTTGTTTGGTTTGGATTATCACTTCACATTGTTTATAGAAGCGAGGAAAAAGACAAAGGGATTGACACAAAAGCTGACACAGAGTAGGTCTGTTTAAACAACACCGTGGCCTGTTTGTGTCGTTTGTTGTGATTTATTTTTGTATTTTCACATTTTGACCTGCGAACCTGAGTGTCACCATTGTCTATTTAACAATGCAGCAGTTTTTTAATATAACATGTAGCTGATAAAGGTAAACACGCTTCTAAAAAGACGCTGATAATTACTAAATGTGATAGAACTGTCTTTGTAGCATAAAAAGGAATAATTATGAATATTTGTTGAATAAGGGCAAATATTCCTGACCCAAATATTCAGAAATTTAACCAATGGCTTAAAAATACAAAGAGGCAACAAGGTCATTTTGTTCTGATGAGAATTGCCTGCAAACTTACACAGACTTTTCAAAAATCCATCAAAATACGACTAGCTGTTGACTTATTTCTTGTTTCTGTTCTTCTTTTTTAACGTCCTTTAATCTTCAAAGTTAATGTGGACACCATAAGTGAGAGCAGTAGGCTGTGTCTGGGGTATATATATATAAAAAGGTATAAAATCTGCATTCCTACCCTGCACCATACAGAAGTAACATTTATAGCCACTTGTTTTATGTATAATAATTGATTTTCCGAGTGCTTTCTGGAACATATTCCTGTCTTTGAGGGTTTTGGGGTTTGTTTGTTGTACGAGTTGTACCTGGCCCTGGCCCTGGCGCTCCAAGTCGACCACACACATGTCCACGATGGGCCCCAGGTTAGTGAAGGTCTCCATCACAGTCACATAGGAGCCCTGGTCGTTACTGTCCACGTTGAGCTGCAGAGACACAACAGAAAAAACTGGAAAATGCACAACTTGCAACACATTGAGATTTATTTTTGATATAATGCAAAAATAACCTTACTTTTACTACTATTTACACGCCTAATGCTGACATTACTCGCAGAGATAAGAAAAACTTTAACTTCAAAGGACAGTTATAAATGAAATTGATGTTGTTATGAAATCTCTAAAGCAAGATAACTTTATTTCTTACCTTGACTAACTGAGAGTCACCCAGTCTGGAGCCCACGAAGACCACTCCATTATCCAGGTAGGTCAAACACTCTGCAATGGACGTCTGTTTATAACGGGAAACATTAAAAAACATATCACTCTTGTGCAAACTGGGATGAGTAGTATTTAAACAATATATTAGACAACACCAAGGCTTCATTCACGCAGTTAAAAGAAAGATTGTCCTCCCTAACTCTGATTTTTTTCCGTTATCTTCAGGAGGGAAAACTCGGCTCTTAACACAGCTTTTATTGCCTTGTTCAGCATATCTCTTGTATCTCTTGAACAGCACTTTCAACTGAGGTTGTTCTAAATGTGCTGTAGAAATAAACTCGAGTTGATTTAAAGTGCTAATGGAAACACTTTGATATTTTTCCTCAAGGTTATCACTCTGTCAGATCCCATACCATCCATCCCATGCCTGTACTTGGCCATCACCTTGTTGTCCCAAACTGCGCTCAATTCAACTTTACAGACAGAAATACCAAAGCATTTTCTCCTCTTTTGTTCAAGAATGCTGTATTACACTCATCCCTGTCACTGAGAGTGAATCAACACAAAAGACAGGAAAGGAAAAACTCAAAAAGCAGAGAATTTATGGTAGAAACTGATGGAAAACAGAGAGAAGGTAGAAAACAAAGACACATTTACTGACATGGAAAAATAGAAAAAAGCGGATTCATTAAAAACCTCTCCGAGAAGCTCCACGTGCAGGTCCTTGAGAGCCACCGTGCCGTCCATGAGTTCCTCCTTCTCCAGCAGCAGCATGAACAGACGGCCCTCCATGTCTCCGAGCAGGTAGCGCGAGCCGTTGGGGTCCACGCGGTTGTGACACACGATGGTGCTTTGCTGCAGTGAAACACAAACATAATATTTAGACACGTAACAACTCTCACCATTTATTAACCCAAATACAATAAACGTCAATAATTAAAAGCCTACTGAGAGTTTTTTCTGAATAAGGGAAGAAAGTAGGTAAGAATAAATGACGAGGAAGACGTTTGTTTTGCTGAACTCCAAAACAAAACATGTATGGAGCCTCAGCAGTTATGTTAGTCTTCATCTTCACTCTCTCTGACCTGCTGATAAGCCAGGACTCAGATTCCCACGCACAACTATATTAATATTAAAGCTCCACTCCCTGATTTTCCTTTTTTGTCCCTGTCTCAGACTCCACTCTCCTCCAAAAGCAGCCCAGGGACCTCTCCTGCTTCTCTTTTATTAAAAAAATAAAACCAGACAAATTTTTCCTCCAAAATACTAATCCATTTGACCAAACTGAAGTTTAGAGTTTAGCGTTAGCTTAGCTGTGACTTCAGCGTCAGGACGACAATTATCTCCTCCTCGTTAAACATTACGTGACTGAATTGACAGTATTTATCTGCGTTTCATGATGCCTCCTTTTTCTCTGTTGATGCTTGTTTCTTTGCAGCTATTAAACTTCCTGGAATGTCGGTGTCGTCCAATGGGAGCGCTCCTTTTTCGATCATGTGACTGGCCAAGGTTTTCTGTTCCTAAATAGAGGTTCTCATCTATTAAAATCCTCTAAAATAAACATCAGACTGCATCATAAAGCCTTTTTTTTTCCACAAATGATTGCTTTAATAATTACTATTTGGGGTTTAAACCATTTTCCCAACTAGAAGAAGAAGAAAAAAATCAGGTACAGTCTATTCTATAATATAAATATAATATAATACGCCCAAGGGAACTTCTAATATGGATGTCATGTTGTCATTTATAGTTTAAGTTTGAAGGGTGTTAGGAATATATTCAAAATCTATAGCCACGCAGCCCAACAGTAAAACTAAATTGGAATAGGACGATAAAACTGGAATAACCTCATCTGTAATTTCCTTCGACTGAATGGCACATCTGATAAAATCCTGACCCACCTTACGGTCCTCTAGTGCCACCAACAGGACAAACACAATAAAACACTTGCACGTCAGACTACCTCAAAGCCGTTTAAATACAGACTTCACAAAACTTCAGCTCTTTCCGCGTGGAGTTTCTCGAATTGCTGACGTCTCCAATCTCCTTCAACACCTCGGGATAAACTCGATTGAATAATAGCCGTGATTGGAAGTGGCATTGAGCTCACGAAGCATGACTGAGCCCTCTCAACTTTTCCTGTGACACAAGAAGCTATTGTTCTCATCGTCTACTGTACGCACCGAGCCAATTTCTCACTTGATTGAACTTTCTCCCAAAACTAATTTTCACAATCCCTCTTGCAGCTGTATTGCTTACATCTTTTGTCAAACCTCTGTTCTACGTATTTATAAGGCTTTTGCGAAACCTTCCAGCACCTCTCTTGTCTGAATGGCAGGTAATTAACTTGTTATATCCTTTCTGCGCAAAAAAAACACACCAAAGACTGTTGTGAAATATGTATGAAATCATTTCAGAGGCAGGGATTTTGAATTTATCTTTCCTCCTTGTGCTCGAGAGTGACAATTTATTAATAAATGCCTGAAAACATTGTCATACATTTTTGACAGGGCTTAAAGAAGGTCTCGGCTGAATACTAATGCCCCAAATAATAATTGAAACTTTAAATTTTCATTAGCTACAGCAGGAACAGAGGCATACGTCAACCAAAGCATGAACAGAAGAGAAGAAAGAGAAGAGATATGGCAGGTTTACAAGACAAAACAGCATTAAGAGCTTATGCTGCAGCAATTTGGTTTTGTTTGATTCTACTGAGGGGGCTTTCACACCTGAACAGTTCGGGCCAGACTTTGGGATTTAAAACAAACACAAGACATACAAATTCCGTTGTTTTATAATTGCATGGCTCTATTTTTACTTTTACTTTACTCCTGTGACGCATGTAGCCTTAATTTACAATTTCAGTGTAAATTATAGCTTTTGAAAAAGTGGAGCTGAGATGCAGAGACGACGAGAAGTGCCATTCACACATTAAGTGTAAATCCAAAACCGGGATAAGTCACAATGTTCTTTTGTTAAGTTTTTAAGAAATGTAGCATCTCAGGGATACGTATATTCAAAGAAAATGAGGAGGGATACAAAGAGAGGAATTAGTCTTAATCTAAAGATCTTTGCTCAATTTGATGATTTGATGTCTGAATTCAGGGCAATAAATGGGCGGTGTCAAAAATAGCCATTTTGCTAAATGCATATCGTTTTATGCAAATTAGCCATGTACTGTAGTCCGAGCGATTTTAGAGGGATGAAACTAAAAAGTATCCAACCTAAAGTGTTTTATGTTCACGCCAGACTCTGCTAAATGTTTTAACCCTGACCCTGAAACAGCCATGTGTCAGGACATTAGAGCAAGTACACAATAATGTTCTTGTACAGAAACTTTGGAAAACTTTTGATCACACAGTAGATGCTGGAAGACTATTTTTCATCATTATTCTTGTCTCCATTCTGCTGCGAGCATGAGGGGGGACTAAAATATAGACGCAGGAACAGCAATTTGGAAAAAGCTTGGTTAGTTTGTAAGAAAAACATGAGTTGCCCACACATGCATCAGTCTAATTAAATCCACAAAGACAAAACAAAGCGAGCTGACTCCAGTTCAGAGGCCACTATATCTGAATAATGTGCAAGCTTTTTCTAAAATGTAAGAGGGTGAGTTTGAAAAGCAGTGACACATTGTACGTTCTCTAATTACAGAAGCAGGACGCTCTAAATGAGCTGCTCCTTGGGGCCAGAGCTTCGTTAAATATGAGTGGGATAAATAGACACTGCCGTTTGGACTTGGATGACACTGAAAACGCACTTTCATGCCGAGCTGAGGTGTTATTAGAGGATGAGATGCTACTTATACATTCATCAAATTTCCAGATCAGTTCCATGACTTTAAAACTACTCTCCAAGTTTCCAGGTTTTCTAGTGTGTGTTTATTGTGCCCAATAGTTGCTGGATGCCCTTACCTTAATGGTGGGTGGGGCAATGGCCAAGTATTTGTCTCCGTTGTGGTAAGTGATGGATTCTTGTCCAATGATTATAGCACCACCAAATGGCTCTGGGACTGAAATACAAGCACAGATTCTATCTCAGCCATTATAATTCATGTTTAAAAGACGCTAGGGTAAAATAACTGGGGCTGGTTTGACAGTAGAATGAAAATAGAACAATGCCCAACTCTCCACTGCTCACCTGGGATGACCATTGATGCTTCGGCCTCGACATTTTCCTGTTTCCAGGGTCCTTTGTTAAACTCCTTCTCCCTCAAGGAAACCTCATAGGTCTTGACGTGGCGTCCCTGGGGATCCTACACACAGCACAGAACATTAACTCCAACAACCACCTCCATTTAGCTCAGGTCAAAATCAAAGGGAACTTCTACCAACTCAAACTGAACCACTTTATTACTACTTAAAAACAGATTTGTTTATTTTACACAGTGTCTCACTTTTTTAGAATTGGATTTGTAAATCACTTTTTCAAATACTAAAAAAAACTTGTAAACTGCAACCTGTGAGTCTGATAGATACCTGATAGATGAAGCAGACGGTCGGAGCCTGGCAGCCGTACAAGAAGTGAACGTCGATGACCTGCAGCTCCTCCAGTCGAATGTTGAAGGCCTTGAGTTCACGGTTGTCCCGGTCCAGTGGGATGACCTTGAACAGCCCGTCGTACAGCCGCAGACCAATCATGCGGCACTCGGGGTCTACGATCCCGATGATGCCGGTCTCTGAGGGACGTCCAATACGATCCTGACAAAGTACAGTTGAATGGAAAGTCGTAAGTTGCAGACATGGAGCTAATAAACACATAAGTACGAGAATGTGATAATATATAAAGATTTTTACGTCACATGGAGCACAAGAAAGATAAATATTATATTAAAAGAGTTCAAGTTGTACAGCTCTCGGTTCATGAATTATTAAACACAGACTGCATTAAACACAAGCAGAACCTGTGCCTCGAATATTGAGTCCTTAAATTACAGGAAAATGTTCAGAAAGATGGGAATAAACCATTTAATGTTTTCTGTAGCAGCTGTACCTCCAGCCTCTCGCTGTTACAACATTTACTCTGATTTGTATTAAATATTGCGAATGCTTCAAAGTTTAAAAAAGTCTGCTTTAATCAAATTTTTTCTCAATGACAGGTCTTTTGTGGCACTTCGATGATGTCATTGTTTACGTAGCAGGTGCTAGTCTTTTGGACCAGGCAGAGTGGAAAAACATGGGCCTCTTTCAAAACTTGAGATTGTGAATTAATGTTTCAGTCACAAACCTTCTTCATCTCACTTAGCAGCTCCAAAAACGTCCTTGTCTCACTCACCTGAACGTTGCCATGAGCTCGAGTGATAATGTCAATGCTCTCCCCGTTCTGTTTGTATTCCAGGATGCAGGCGTTGTACTTGGACGTCAGGATGAACAGCAGGTCCTTGCTCTCGCCCTAAAGAGAAGACAAAAGGCAGAATTCTTCAAAAATCGGAATGATCAAATGTACCTTTCATTTTAACTGGAAACAATAAAATCCAAACTAGTCTTCAAGTCTGTTTTTTTTCACCTAAGCTTGACATCTGATTGTTTCTGTTCTGTGATGTTAGCTGTGCACTAAGCATGTGCAATAACCAAAGTTTAAAAAATTTACATCAATAATCCCATTCTTACTTTGTAAAGAATGATTTTTCTAATTTCCTCAGTGCTTACCTTAGGCCTGAACAGCTCCATGACAGCGATCTTGCCGTACATGCCCACTTCTTTGACGGGCCGCAGCCCTTCTGCTGTCACCACATAGATTTCCAGACGTGTGTTTTTAGCTATGAGCAGGTTCAGATCCTCTGCTGAGGTGAAGTGACCTGTGAAGTGACACATGAGCTACAGCTTAACAACATGTAGAGAGGAAAAACACAGAGGCATGAACTAAAAAAGTGATGCAGCGATACAAAATTGAAACTGTTTATACATGAATAGTGTTTTTCCACTAAATGGGTAAAGCAGACAAATGTTATACAGTCATTAAAATACATTCTGCAGATATATGTATACACTGTTTATATTAAGTTTATATTTATTGTCTTAATTAAGCATAATTTATAGTTTTACCCAACTTTGTTTATGTGAGAACTGTTTCAAGGAGCTGTTCTATTTTTATCCCAAGAGCAAATCATAAAAGGAAAACAACATATAAAGAAATAAAACATGGATTAAACTAGTTAAATGTGAATTGTTAAAACACATATTACTACTATTATTGTCTGAAAATATGTAGCTCTTAATTGACACTGTTCTTAATATATCACAAATAATAAATAAAATGCACCACAGACTTATTTACTTTATGTTCTCGACAACAGAGCATAAGTACAGACCTTTCTGAGCTTAGTGTGAATTGAACCTTTATAAACTCTTTAGCTCAGGTGGCTGCTCTTGACAAAAGCCACCAACCTCCTCCTTGACTATTATCTTCTGTAGTGACATAAAACCTATGCAATATCAGCTTGTGTTAACCTCATTACCTTATTTTGTGGAGCATTTGTACTAAAGCGTAGATCAGGCAAGAGTTTTAAAACATCTGGGTCAAATATACGAATCTATGGGTAGGGAATTTGTAGCTCAGAAAAATAATTACCACCTTAACTGACATTTTCATGATGGAAACAGTGTTAGCACGATGTTAAACAATTAATCGGTATTAACTTTATTTTATAGATGAGCTTAAGCTGCTAAAAAGTTGAGCACTGCTTATTAGCATTTTTGATTTCAAAATATTACTTTTACATTTACAATTTATATAAAATGTTAGGATTATTTTTGTTTAAAAGAACTGCTCAATAACGGGGGTGATGTCTCTGGGTTTTACACCTGGCTATGACTGTTGCAAAATGTGATGATATCCAATAATCTCTGCTAATCTATCTGAGCTCAAGATATTACGACGAGTATTAAACTTAAAAAAACAAATTATGGTTAAATATAGGGCATTTGGCAGTAATAAGTTGTCAGAATAATATCTATATTGAAAACAGACACGCGTCTTTACAGCCTAACTGTGCAGGAGAGTAAATAAACACTTAGCAACAGAGAAGCTAGCGGCTGCTGCAGGCCTGAGCAGAGAGCAGCGCGGGAGAGCAGCTCTGCGCAGGTGGACAAGCTTTCATCTCCAAAAAAACAAACCAAACAACAACATTTACCTGTGATGCAGGCGTTTACTGCTGTAGGCTTCTGGGCCGTCACCACGTAGTTGTACGACATTTTAACACGAATAAAAGACAAACACCAGACTAGTGTTTTAGTCTCACACCAGTGACAAAATCATTGATAGTACGAACCCGGAAGTAGTTAGCTGCGTAGCGCGCTCGGAGTACGCAGTGTGAACAGCGCCCCCTTGTGTCGCGGATGTCAACGTGTAAAGCGCAATATATTTACATGGCACGTTTTCTCTGGCTTTAGCTCAATTGTTGAATTTTAAAATCTCTTAAAATTTATCTGGGCTCTTAGTAGATATCAGTTTAGTTTTTCTTATTCTTGTATTGTTGACTTCTATGCAAGTACAACAGTTAATTGTAAGTACAATTCTCAAAAAAAAAATAATGTAGCTCTGACTAGTCAATGTTTCCACAGTATATACCACTTTTTTATATGGTTTGAGCATCTCGAGGTCAAATATTACACTAATATTTATATAGGCTATAGGCTACTCAAACGCTTAGGAGGTGGGAAAGTATATGGCTTTAGGCTAGTTTTCTGATGTGATCGATTGCAATAAGAAAATCTCTTGGGTGTCTGTGTTATTCTCAGTATTGTCTCAGTATTACATATTTCTGTGAGGGAATCACATACTAAGCCCACTGTTGCTCAAGCAGCAACTAAAAAATTTGCATTTAGTTGGCACTGAATGTAACTGATGATATGTTTTGGGCCAACCTACAGTGCAGCAACAATTGTTTTAGATTTATGAATAAGAAGCCTTAGTTGAATTCATTCCCTTGTGATCAATCAAAATAATGCAATAAATCATTTTTTATAGGCCCCCTAATTACCTGTATCAGGGAATGCAATTCGCATGTACAAGCCAAAGAGCTCTGCCAAAAAATAAATAACCATGGATACCCAAACAATAAAAAAAAAAAAAAGAAAAGAAAAAAAAGAACAACTCGCTCTCATAGGCAGCTGTCGAACAGACAATTTCAAACAGGTCCCTTTCCTCTGCAACAGACACTACATAGACTGTAGTGGAAAAAAAATAAGAGGACCAAATGTTAAACTTTACTCTCAAATTTCAAAACTTTTACTGAAATCAATGAACAGCACTAATAAAGCCCCATTCTATCGTATCATAAACCAAAAAAAGTTGTTTTAGGATTTAGTTAGTCACTTAAACATATCACACATGCATGTTTTAATATGCACTTAGAAAGCCCAAAGCTAAATAAAGAAATATAAGATATATTTCCAAGTAAAAAAAAACAAAAACTTTCTGGAACTTTCTAGAGATCCCATGCATAGATCCCATTAGAGTCTGCATAAGCCCACCTCTACTCTTATTAATATTTTTTAAAGACAAACATAAAAAACTAAAGTGTCATTATATTTTATTTAATTTTATTTTTAGGTCTGTTGCAACCTTTTTTCCAATCAATAGATTTTCCTAATGTCATATAAATGTATTCAGCCTTTGTCCAAAATTACAAAAACGGCCTAAGATCACCTTTATTAATACAAATAAAGAAATATATGTCTAATATGTCCTAAATGCTGCTTATGGACACGTCTGTTACAACTGGATCAACACATTTCTCAATTAACTAAATATTGTTTTATTAAGATACATTTTACAATAATCAATAAACCAAACGTGTTGCTAACAGGTTGTCATCAGATTAGATTCGTGACATTAGCCCTAGCCAACAGAGCACGTGCTTCCACCGATTGGATATTCTCCTGTCGGCGCGTCCTTTGATGTGGAGCACGTGAACGCTCGGAGGCCCTCGCGCTGCAGCCATTGGCCGAGCACACGTTCGCTAAATTGAGCCTAATGAGCTGCTAGCATGAGTTCATAAAAATGACTGTTTTTTGCAGGTTGTTATTGTCGCTTTTGCCTTAAGAGCTACAAGTCCAGAGCATGGCGTTTTCCCTGGTGAGTCTGAAAACAAAACTCTACTCGGTTAATAAAGTTTTCTCAGTCAAATAAATTACCCTCCAATTTATTCTCACCCATGTGGTTGTTTTGCAGACTTAAACCTTGCTAAGTCTTGATATTTAGCTTAAACACAGCGCAAATACTTATAATTTTCTTGTTGTTTTGCAGAGAAACGACTCCCACAGGCCCGAGACCCCAGACTCCGAGTCCCCGGCGCTATCCACCTGCAGCAACGCAGGCATCTTCCGCAGGATGAACACCATGCTGGGCAACGCGCTGGACTTCACTGGGGTCTGCACGACTCCGAACAACACCAAGGGCAGGCCTGACTTACTTTGTGGTAAGAAAAAAAAATGATAGGCAGTCTGCTGGAGCTATACAATATTACAAAGCAAAAAACACAAAATAAAAAAGCGTGGAAATGAAGAAAATTAATGCATTAAATTAGGCCAGACGAATAATGTGTCATTGGTTTTCATTACTACTAAAGATTGACCTTGAAGCACATTTTAGACCCTTGATGTATGCACAACTTGAACTGCCATAAAAACCTTAAACCACTGAGAATTTTGCAGAATAATTTGACTCCTTATCAATGGCAAATTTAAAGACAATTAAAAAGTTTTTAATCTTTAACTTCAGATTGGATTTTGGCTAATGTAGGGTTTGTTTTACTTTATGCATCAGTATGTTCATGAACTTAAAACAAATCAAGGCTCTAAAAAGGAATTTTAAAATATGTGCGGATGCCCAAACAATTGAAAAAAAATAACTAGGTTTCAAACAAAGGTAGCACTCCTCTGCAGTAACCTACAAAGACTGGAATGGAAAAATATATTGGGAACAAATGTTAAACTTTAAAGGATCAAACTTAAACATATCAATGTGTTAAGCCAAAGCCATATGAAGAAATATGAGCTATTGACTTCCAAGTTAGAAAAAAATAATCTAACGTTCTTAAGATCCCATCTATAGATCCCTGTAGTCTGTATAAGCCTACTGTCCCTCACGTCGTAACTGTAAATTAATATTTTTGGACCATAATATATAAACCAAAAGTTGACATTTCAAATTTTAAAGCAAGAGTAGTTGCAGTTATCTACTAAAACTGCATACTTGGGTATTTCACTAAATCAATCACTGGTTAAATCCTGCATCAAATATGTAGCTTGCACATTTTATAATCAGTGGCTGGATACAAAATACTATGATTTGTGCATTGACCTGAATTTCTGACAAATTGGAGCTTTTAAAGTACACCTAACACTCTTTCACCTTGTTTTAATCTGAGTGCCAGAAGCTGATTCATGCTGCACTGCTGCCATCAGCACTGCAGTACTCAAATTAAAACCCACCCAACTTTTGATCAGAGACCTGCTCATGTGTTCTCTCCTAAATGTCTACGGCAAGTCATTTAATCTGTAGTATTTCGGTTGTTTGTGAAATGGCTGTATGTAAGCAGTGGGTTAATAGAAGTGGGTTTGGAGTACGATCTGTGGTGTGGCCTCTCTGCCCTATCCCAGTGTGCTGTTGCTGAATCAGGCTGCAGCTGGAAGCGGTCCAGAGGGCAGGGAGGAGCGGTGGGTGCAAATCACTCGCTTCTCAACATCTGATCAGTCAGCTGCTTTTGCCACAGGAAGGCTGTTGTTGTGCCTTCTACTTGGGGCACAAACTAACCAGTGGGGTTATCTAGTGCACTTAAAGTTTGCACTTGTCTAGTTTGCTGAGTCATGTACTTGATTTTCCATGCTGCCTCAAACCACGCTGCTGTAGCTGTGCCCCGACTCCCCTCCCTCTCTCCTGCTTCTGTCAGCTGGCTCTGGAAACAAGGCTAGACACAGAGTAAGCGGGAGCAGCCCGAGCAGCTGTCTTCTGCGGCTCAGCGACGTGCTGTGGCTACCAGCGAGGGAGCGCTTCTATCAACAAGCCAATAGCTCCGACTGGAATTTTTCATTACACAGTTGTCGGGCAAGAAGGCAGGGAGGTGGGAGAGCTGATGTCATTAGCAGGGGTGTGCGAGTGCATCGGCAGCCATGTCACATGCTGCTAGGTGGGTCAGTGATGCGCACGGAAATGCATGGCAGTTGCACCGGGCACAGAGGCAGCAGGTTAGCCCCCACCGCCAAGGAAGAGGAGACGTGGCCACGCATTTAGACTGTGTTAGATTATTTTTTAAGCTGTTTTACAAATTTTCGTCTTGCTGTGTAGCTATGGAGTGTAGGTTAAAACAAAGCAAAGTAACAGCTAATCTTTCTATTGCTGCTTAATTCTTTGTCCCTCTGCTTTGGACAGAGTCGGAGCTGGCAGCTGTGGGCAGCAGGAGGATGCTCTTCCCAAACTGCGGTGTCTCCCAGGACATGGCGTCCTCCAGGGGCCAACTAGGTGTCACAGACCTGGGCCTAGGCCTCCAGTCTCTACGCCTGTCTGGCTGGGACAGACCCTGGAGCAGCCAGGACACTGATTCACACCCCTCCCCCTCCCAGGTTCAGACCAGCTCTCCCTCCAGTAAGTAACACCTTATGAGCTTCTGCTGTTTCAAGTTCTTGGTCAGTGCAGGTGAAGTAAGTTGTGGCTTTGGAAAATGTTTTTTAATGTGCTGTAGGGTTGTAAAAGTACTGTTAATGTTGATTACATTAGAGTGTGTTAATAACAGTGTGACTGTGCAGGATCAGAATGTAGCATCACAAGGGACAATGATGTGGCACTTTCTGTTTACTGCCTCAAGCTTTCTGACCACTTCATTATTTCACTGGAACAGGCCTTGTCTTATCTGTTATAATTAATACAAATAATGGACAACTGTTGCATAACATCAGAAAATATCAACAGATTGTTTAAAACAAATCCAGAACAATCATCGTGTATTTGTGGTGTCTACTGTCCTGCTTTAATCAGTGACCTAACCCAGGGCTTTTGAAACTGGGCCTAACAAATGGGACACAGCTAAAAGCTGAATAATTCCCCAAGAGCCTTGTGCTCACTAAAGTTAAAGGAGCAAAAGTGGATGTTGAATGTCATCAGGATGAAATGGCAAATTATTAATTGTTACGATGGCAATGGGAGAATAGTTCAGCTTCAACAAAGTTAATTTTAATTATCTTTTGGCCGGGAGCTTGCACACACTGCCAAGATATTAATGAAATTGAAATTTGCAATACAAGATTTAAAATGTCACACTCGAGATTCTCAAATAATGCTAAAAAGCACAGGCCAAAAGCTCACTTAAGGAACATCTGCAGTGTAGTAGGCCTCTACTAAAAATCAATGTAGCTCTAAATTCAGCACACATCCCAGTTTCATCAGTTTGCTCATCAAGCAAAACAGACTGTCAAACAAGCAAAGAGTTTGTATCTCCATGGCTACTTGCTGAGATCCCAGTGAAACTGCACGAGTCATCTGAAAGGCTGTAAATGCTGCAACTCTCCTGTTTGAGTGCTAGGTATGCTGAACAGTCCCTTCAGTGGGATCCTGGGGAAGCCCCCTGGCTACCTGGCTCCTGAGTCCATGGGTGTGACGGCAGACTTCCTGGAGAAGTTCCCTGGCATGGCTCGCATGGCTAACCGACTGGACTCAAGTTCCTTTTTAGATTCTCGTTCGAGCAGCCCTGAAGACTCTGAGACCAGTGGCTTCAGCTCTGGCTCAGACCACCTCTGTGACATGTTGGTACGTGACTGCAGTGCTTCAGTTCCCTTTGGTGCCAGTGACTTTGTAATTTTGCATCGTTTGTCAAAAATATGTCAAACCACTAACTGTATCTGGTCTGCAGTCGACTCTGCGGATTTCCCCTCCCCTGCCTTACCTTACTTCAAACATGCAGAAGGATTTGCTGCGACTCGGCTCCCGTCTGGATCCCCAGGACATGAGCTCTCCGCTGACCCCTCCTCCCAGTGCCAGTCCTGCCTCCTCAGCCATCTCCCGTCGCTGGCGTTCGGGCTCGCCTTGGCCCGGTGCAGATGTTCTGGACCAATCTGACGCGTTCAGCATCGAACGAGAGGCCCGTCTGCACCGACAGGCTGCGGGTAACGCAACAGTCTTTACATTAACAGTACCACAAACATAACTAATGCTGACTTTACCTCTGTCTCAGCTGTAAACGAGGCCACGTTCACCTGGAGCGGCCAGCTGCCTCCCAGAAATAACAAGGATCCACTCTACTCCTGCAAGGTGTTTCTTGGTGGTGTGCCCTGGGACATCACAGAATGTAAGATTTTGATGATTATTCAAACATAATCCAGGCTGTGTTCACACTAGAGCCAGGTGATCTGTGTTTGTTTTACCTCCTCTGTCCCGACTGAGCCACACTCACTGTCACAAGCCTGGCCTGGGTCTGAGCAGTGAGCATGGTTTTCTCTTGTTGCTGGGCTGTAAAATGTGTTAATTGTGCTTTACCACAGTACAAACCATGTGCTAGTATTTAAAGCATAATTTAAATGTTAATTCCGATGCTCCTTTCAGCTGGTCTGATTGCCACCTTCAGCGGTTATGGCCCTCTGACTGTGGAGTGGCCGGGTAAGGATGGGAAACACCCCCGCTGCCCTCCCAAAGGTAATGTGGCCAAAGGTAACAACAAGCTGGTAGGCTTTTTTACATTTTTACTGGTGTCAGGGGAGCACTGGTGAGTTGTGATGGTGTTGGCCTAATGTAGGACTAATCTGTCACAGTACGGTAAGGGCGCTTTACAC
This sequence comes from Rhyacichthys aspro, assembly GCA_036850595.1. Classification (NCBI taxonomy): domain Eukaryota; kingdom Metazoa; phylum Chordata; class Actinopteri; order Gobiiformes; family Rhyacichthyidae; genus Rhyacichthys; species Rhyacichthys aspro. The sequence goes on along the minus strand of CM072150.1, from coordinate 4,066,045 downwards.
TTGTCGCATAGATTGGATTAGATTACTAATGCACTTTTGTTGGTTGAGAACCGAACATATTACAAACATAACATTGTTTTTAACTAAGACCATTGAGTATTTTGATTATATATGCACTCCGTCTTTCACCAGATCGATTTAATTGTGAGAAATGTGACAAGATTAACAATTTTGTACAAATATGGGCTTTTGTTTGTTGAATCAGCTCGAACGTTGTAGACATTTAGACTCGTTCTTGTGTCGATGAAGTCCTAAAGTGATCCGTTTGTTTTTTGTAGGGTATGTTTACCTGATTTTTGAGAATGAGAAGTCGGTGAGGGCATTGCTCCGGGCCTGTTCCCAGGACCCCTTCCACCCTGAGGATAACCGCGAGTACTACTTCAAGATGTCCAGTCGTAGGATGAGATGCAAAGATGTAAGTGGATGCAGTATATTACAGCTTTTGTCGTTGACGGTTGAGTTGGCACTAGTAGAAACGGTGTAAATGAGACTTGTTCTGTTTCTGATGCCGGCTCCAGGTGCAGGTGATCCCGTGGGTGATCTCGGACAGTAACTACGTGCGGTGCCCGGCTCAGCGTTTGGACCCCAGCAAGACGGTGTTTGTCGGTGCTCTTCACGGCATGTTGAACGCCGAGGCTCTGGCCAGTATTATGAACGACCTGTTCGCAGGAGTCATGTACGCTGGCATTGACACGGACAAGCACAAGTACCCCATAGGTGACTAGAACTATAACTGGTTAGCTTTTACGATGATGGCTAAAGATGCTAACAGCGCTATCTCTGCTACAGGCTCTGGACGTGTCACTTTTAACAATCAGCAGAGTTATCTGAAGGCTGTGTGTGCAGCTTTTGTGGAAATCAAGACCCCAAAGTTTACCAAAAAGGTGAGTCTGAATGATGAGTTTAAAATGTGACTGAAGCGCATTACATTTCTGGATTTAATGGTTATTACTGTGAACTCCAGGTCCAGATTGACCCCTATCTGGAAGACTCCATGTGTCAGGTTTGCCTTCGCCAACCTGGGCCTTTCTTCTGCAGAGACCAGGTCAGTAAATGAGTTATTGTTCAAAGACCTAAGAACAAACATACTTTCAGTTAAAGTTGCATTATCCAAAAATTCACCCAACCCACTGCCCGCTTTTATTTTGAAAGGTGGAACTGAAACAAATTTGCCATATCAGACCATGAGATTTAGAGCTTACAAACTTATTCCAGAGCTCAGTGTTTCACTTTGATTCCTTCCATTTTGTTTGTTCAAGCCACATTTGTGCAAGCAGACATACAGTACTGTAACAGTTAATTTTTCCAGTGATTATTACACCTGATTCAAGCCATGTAGATGAACAGAAATCCCTCATGTATGTGAGCGTGTGACTAGCCAGGCCTTGTTAGACTGAAAATGATCTTAGTCCTTTTTAATTGTTTTGGTTTTTTTCAGATAATTTTATTTGAGTGATTACGTGGGATAAAAAGTGAAAAATGTTTGTTGTAGGATTGTTTTAAGATGCATTGATTATAAAATTTGAGATGACGCCTTATGCTTACATCACGTGTCACTGCAGAGAAGCAAAAGATGAAGTGCTGGATTTGTGGGGAGTTGTAGTACTGGACTGCAGCTATTACCAACTTAAACAGCCTTTCTTTAGAGACTGACCTGTTAAGTGTTTGCGTCAAAAGAAGCAGCCTCCCCTCACTCATAATCCTCCTGACTTGTTACCCATGAACTAACGATACTGTGTGCTTTCAGGCCTGCTTCAAGTACTACTGCCGCTCCTGCTGGCACTGGCAACACTCTATGGACATCTTGAGCAACCACCGGCCCCTGATGCGCAACCAGAAGAACCGGGATTCGAGCTAGAGCAGAGGAATCCAGTCACGCAGAAGGGCCAAAGGAAGAGCGCCTCTGTACGGGGTGAAGCCACCGGCCAAGGAGAGCACGTGTGTCACGCCCCTCAGACCGAGGGCAGCGGGCACTGCACCAGGCACTGGGGATATCACTGTAGAAACGTTCACTTTTGCACTTGCTACATTTTTGCTGTTCACAGTGGCACTATGCACAGTGACCTTGTTGGGAAAGACAAGGGGGCCTTCACATTTGCTTTTTTTTTTGTTCCTGACTTGTGGCCAGACAGAAAGATGGGAGTCAGCCTAAAGTTGGGTGGATGAAAATGCCTTTTTTTCTTTTACGTTTACTTGTGTTGCATAGTGAAGAGCAATCACGCGAGTCTCATTGCCGTTCATTGGCAAATGCCATACAGTGCCTTTATAAATTTTTATTTTTCCCTTCTCCCGCCCCTTCCCCAGTTGGTATCAGTTTTTTCCCTCCAAGCCAACTGGTGTTTCTTACTTTTGGGAGTTGAATGTTGGCCTTCATTTAACCAGTCGCATTTCAGACATTTTTACGCAGTTTTTTACTAATTTGTACACAAACGGTTTTAAGTCAAGACATGAAAATTTTGAACAGGATTCTACCAGGCGGCTGTTTATGGGAACACCCTCTTATTTTTCAATTTGAATCATTATTTTTTTTCTTTTGTGGTTTACTTTTTAATTTGCCCTCAATTTTCAACTGAATGGGCACTAAGTGTTGGAAGTACTTTAACTTTGTTGGTCCAGTTATATTAAATGTGTAGCGATAGTACTAGATACACTTCAACTGGTTAACATAATTTTAAATCAACTGAGGGATCTTGTTGAGACTGGAGTGAATTCATGTTTTGATTGTACATAGTTTATTGCACTTTTTAATTTGCACTTGGAAAGGTGGCTGTGGTTTTTAATCACTTTTGTACATCAGCAGCGGGACATGCCTCGTTAAAACCACTGCTGTTTCCTGCTGAATGTAAGAACTTCTCTCTGCTGATAAACTAATCGATCTATTCAGAGCTTGTGTAGACCTCACCAAATGATTCCATGCTACTAAACTCCATATTGCCTTCCTGTTCTGGTATTGAGCTGTGTGCCAAAGACTAAATGTCTTTCCTTTATCCATTTGGTTTGTCATGCTGAGCTTGTTGTCTCGAAGCCCAGCTGCTTTTTAGAGTTTTGAAAGTCTACCTCATTGTGGTCTGCCAAGTTTGCTGCTACTTAACAGTTGTGGAGTATGTTCAGATTGGGCACAATAAAGGTGTTTAAGCATTACCCTGCCATGTGTGGACCCTCTATTCTTTAAGACCTTAAACCAAACAATGTGGCGTTTAAGCTTGAATAGACTGGAGCATGAAGGTGTCAAAATGAGAATAAAGTACTAGTAAAAACTGTTTGATCAGCTGCCTTTCAGTTTTTAAAGTTAAAACCTCTACATCCTCATCTGTCTGATCTGATTGAGACTAAAACTCTAAAAATAAAACTAACCCTGTTACTGAGTATTCCCTCAACTGATTTCAAGTACTAACCCAGACTGTTGCAGTTCTGTAGTGAGACATGAAAATGTTAGATATTAAACATATGTAGTCTGATTACCTCAAATGGTATAGTGCTACAAATTGATGTAAGTAAATGGCATGTCTGGGTGACAAATTTAATACACATTAGCCATGTGCTTTAATTTAACTCTACAATAGTGTCTGCTTGTTTTCTGCATCACACTCAGCCTCATCGTTACAGGTTCAAAGTCTCCAGAAACAGTGCTTTTAGTCAAAGCACCAGTCACTTCAATGACAGCTCTAAAACTCTTACTGAGTAATGCACAATGCTATTTGCTTTTTAGTTGTGGTATGGCACATTGAGTCTCAGCAAAACTGAATTAACATTGAGAAGGGTTTACGCTGAATGAATTCAACATTTACAGATTTACTTCATAACTTCTGGTCCTTGCTCTAGAACATGGAAATGACTAATTGTTTTTACTGCAATAATTTAACACATTTGGTTAATGTCAGGTTCTTAGATTCAGCAGTTTAGCTTTATCAAAATTACTGAGCCTCTACAAGATTGAGGTAGTGCAGTCATATAAATGTAGGCCAATGAAAATGTTAATGAAAAATGTTAAGATTGTAGACTAACAACCTTTCTTTAGCCTATGTAGCTACCAATAAACCCAGCTTTAAAAACAAACCTGAACAGTCTCTAGAGTCACATGACTTCACTTCAAACATTTCAACCTCTTACCGTTGCCAGTGAACCCTCTGAGATACTCCCTCTGGAACCAAACAGACCTAACTCTAAACCTGCTTCTCAAACGGTGAACTCTGAGTTCGTCTGGGAAGGAAACCCCTGAGTTCAGATTGTAACTTGAGTTGAGCCTGCAGCAGGGAACAGGGCTATTGATCAGTCCCACTAGTGAGTTTAGAAAGCTGGATTCAGACTGTTTCTTACAACACTTTTATTAAAGCAATTCTCAACATGATTTACAGTCCTCTTGGTGTTTTAAAGTTCATGCCGACCGTTGGCTGTGTGACTTGGAGGTTGGAAAGGCCACCAAACTCCTAAACAACAAAAAGATGCAGGTTGACAAAGTTTTCTATATAATTTTTTTATTTTAAAAGTGACTGCTGTGCACTTACCATCATTTTGAGCATTTCCTTTGTGTCTGGATCCACCTCGATGAGCTCCTGGTCCAGAGCTGAAATCTAAAGATAAAAAACAGGCTTTAACTATTCTGTCACTGATGTTGAAGTTGAATTTCTTGGGTCAGTTGTGGCTGAAGAGTGGACGTACCTCTGGGACGTAGTTGTCCCTCCTCTCACGCTCCTCCTCCTGTAGTTTGATGGAGATACCTCTGACTGGCCCGCGCTGAATACGCTTCATCAGGTGAGTCACGTACCTGAGACACAAACAGCTTCAGTATTGGCAGACGGCACATAACTTCAGTTAGCCTGCCTGAATGTGTTAAAGGAACCAACATATACTTCACCGGACTGGACTGGCACAGAACCAAAGACACCAGCACAAGAAAAAGACAAAATATACCACTGCTTTTGAGTGATACACGATTTTACTACAAAGAAAGTTGAACAGCAAGACTAAGTGGGCTCACTTCTCAAAACATCACAATGGTGGTTTAAAGAAAAAAAGGAACATGTGCTGCATCATTTGACACTTATGCACTTAACAGATCTGTCTGCTCCAAAACTGTCTCGTTCTAAAACCTCAAAAACCAGAGATGGTCATTGACTTTAGATGAAATACACCCTGAATTCAAACTGTGTCCATCAGTGCATTAACTGTAAATACTTGAGTGCATCTGGACAAGCTAGACCGCTCCATGAATAAAGATGGATTTATAGAAAAGGCCAAAGCTGGCTACTTTTTTTAAGAATTAGAAATTAAATGTAAACAAACTTCCAAATGTTTTACAGTGTCTTTTCATGCTGCAGGTCTGTTGGGAGAGTCTCAGAAAAAGAGATCGTAGGCAACTTTAAAAACTAAGAGAGGGCTGATTCAACTATAGGTATTAGTTTGGAGACTCTGGTTGAAGCAGTGGAGCAGCAGACACACAACAGAACTGATCCTATACTTCAGCATCAACATGGACCACCCCCAGCACTGGGCTTTTGAACAACAGAGAGCAGCCAGAGGACGTCTAACATCAGCGAGCCGCAGGACAGAACTCCATCTTCCCGACTGTAAGGAGACAGTAAAATCAATCCGTCTCTGCAAGATGAAGTCTGAATCAATTAATGTGAGGAGTAATAACAACTGAATTTCCCTTTGGGGATTAATACAGTTGGTTAAAGTGAACTTTTGACTTTAAAACAAGAGTGACCTTGTTAGCCCAACAAAGCTGAAAATTACTGCAGGAAATTACAGCTCATTTTAATGATTCCAAAGCACAACTCGAGGAGAAGCACTTAACCACACTAGTGACTTTGTCGACTGTACGTCTGAAGTCCATAACCCTGTTTCCAAGCTCGTTTATGATCGAATATGATGCATCACATTTATGTAAATACAATCACTCCCTAAACTTGACGCTGGTATGTGGAAAATACACCGAAAATACAGGGATTGGGTTCGACAGAGCAGGACTAATCAAAAACCTACACCTCCATGCGGCTGGCTGACTTATTTATCAGTTGTTTTGGTCAATAATCAAAGTATAAAGTCTGGAGGTTTGTTGAGTAAAAAACAGGCCTCAACAGGACAACCATTAGCCCTGACAGAATATCATTTTACTGTATTTATGTGCTTTTAACTCTAAAGTTGGAGATTCATGTTGTTTAATGATGTCTAATGCAGCACACAGATTTAAAATTAGCGTTTTCTTCTTAGTTTTAGAACCAGATAACACTTTAAAACCCTTACTGCCTGCTCAATGTGACCTCAAAGCAACTCTCCATCAACCCCTTCACGCCACAGACACAACACAGTCATTGACAAAATAACACCACAATAAAACGAACATTCAAACATGTAACCTGCGTAAAGTTGGCATATCTGTAGGAAAACTATCAGTCGTTTGTGCTTTGTTTCTGCCGTAAAGAATTTTGTTTGTGCTGTTATGGTTTTTAAGATATTTGTATAGGTCAATCCCCCAAATGCTCTGAAATGATCACAAGTGGTGTTTGTGCTGTAAAATGTGTGTTTGTGCCGTTATGGTTTTTAAGATATTAACGTTTTATTTCTTTTTCAATGTCATCAGCACCCAACTTTATCTAAATTGAACAAAAGTGGTGTTGTTTGTCTGTGCCTCGTTTGTGCTGTTACAGCTTTTAAGATAAAAAGGATAAGAAAACAAATAATATTTCAAAAACCATAACAGCACAAACAAAGCACAAACAACTGATGTAGTTTTAAAAGATATGCGCCGTTACTGTCCTCACCCTGCGATTTTGTTGCGGAGCGGTTTGCTGGGGATGATGGCGATCTCCTCACAAACTCTCTTGTTGGTGTGGAAGTCATTCCCCAAACGGGTGTAGTACTTCTCGATAATGACCCTGGCGGCCTTCTTTACCGTCTTGGTCCTGACTCGTCCCTGAAAAAGACCAATAAATATATTCAGGGACAATACACTTAAGACGTACAGTGAACCAGGGGAGATTTAGACATCGAGGCATCGTTTTTAGCTTTGGTTAGACTTTTATATACAACAATCAAGATGAAAATGTCAAGCTCATTTCAGTTGTTAGCTCCATTCCTGACGTTCATACTTCAAATGAAAATGTCCAATCAGAATTTTACATGAACTTTGAGCATCTGAATAAAAGATAGTCACAGTGCAGCATACATACAGCCAAAGACCTGCACTATTAATGTTATCGCATCTGTTTTAATCATGCAACCCAACTATACAGCACACAAATAATATAAAATGAGCAGATTTACTGAAGGCTAGACTCAAAAAATGGCATGCATGTCAGACAAGTAGTTTGACAGCAGCTACTTCAACATCTTGACCCCCAGGTGGTCTTCATTTAGCATTAGCTTTTACGTAAATACTTGTATACCCTACGTGCAACATTTCAATAACTTAACTGTGGAATATAACGGGAAATGTGCCCTGAAATTAAGGCGGTTTAGCAGGTTGTGTAAAAGCAAGACGTCCACCGACAGGAAAACAGTGCTACTTTTAGCTTAAACTGTTTTGAATATTCTCACCAGGTTCAGGAAACAAGTGCGTTGTAAAGCGACAATGTAGAGGTTTGTGAACTTGTCTGATTTAAAATAAAAAAACAAACAAAAGTGAGCTAAATACACAGTCGGAAAGTTGTTTTGGGAACTCTGAAGCCGACTTCGTTCACTCTCAGCCTGGGTTTTAATTGCTGTCTTTAACGCTTTTACGTCCAAACTCCACATTTAACAGTCTCCGTGGTTTTATGGAGTAAGATGTTACTTATAAACGACTGACAAACAAACACAGAGTGAGGATGGGACAGGATTGTGGGGCAGTGGAAGAATATTCTCGGGATACCCACCATGTTGAACTCGGACCGCGGTGGAAGAGAACCACCGGCTTTGACAGGCGGAAGTTTATAGACGCCACCGGAGAGTTAGCTCAGCAGCGACACTCAGCGGCGGGAGGAGCGAACTGCACACAAACTCTGCAGCTGCACGATTAAAAGAAAACAAAAACAACAAAAATATTACGTTTGGTAATATTTAACAGAATTTTTATCATTGAAACACATGAAAACAAAGACTGCTGTGAAACTCTTCAAGATGGTAGAAAATCTTAAACTTATGGAAAATCCCTAGCGAAAATGAAACTTTATGATTTTTTTTCCCCCCTTTCCTTTTGTTAATCTATCCTGTATTTGTTGTATTTTCCTCTTCTTTTACATTTCTTCTTCTTTCTTCTTCTTCTTTTTTTTTTTCTCTTTTCTCTTCTCGTACGTCTATTGTTCAGATATGTCCCATCACCTGACTGTAATAATTTTGACTTCAAAAAAAAAAATAAAAAAAATATTTAACGCAACACTGTGTTCCTGTAAAATCCTAAAAAAAATAAAGACAAAAAAAATCTCTCAATTGATCATGAAAGGCTACTCCTTTTTTGTTCTTGTAACTGTTTTTTTTTTTTACCTTTATTTGAAACGGGGTCAGAGAGCGGGGAATAACACTCGGCAAATGACCCGAGCCAGAATCAAGCCAGTGTCCCCAGAATAAATAGTATGGCCCCATTTTGTTGTCGTGTTTGTCATCTGACACAAAATACAATTCAAAAAAGGCCAGACTTTTGCACTAATTGCTATTGACATGAAAAACATGAATTAGATTAACAACAGACGTTTAACAGAAACAGCAGAGCAGAGAACAGACTGAAATATATATATTTATTCAAACCATTCAACACTAAAACACAACAGCTGCTCTTACAAAGATCTTGCAGCTAAAAATGACACGAGGAAATAGACCCAGTAACAGTAGATTCAAGATGATGAAGTAAAAATCATTCAAATCTGAACGTTAAGATGTTGTCGGCTGGAGCCTCGTCGTGATTCGGAGAAATCAGTGCCAGGGCCTCGCTCAGCTTGGTCTTCATCATGTCTTTTGTGGAATATAAAGGCAGCTCCAGAGCAGAGAAGCACGTGTGTGACTTTGGAAAGTACTGGTCCTGGGACAGAGCCTCGTCTCTGTTCGACAGCTCTTGAACTGTCATCATCTTCTGCTGCTGCTGCTGCTCACTGAGGATAGGAACTCTTTCAAAACCAGTGACAAACCCTACCAGACAATAACAAGAAGGAAAATTAATAAAATGATTTGAAATGTAAAGAAATACGTAGAAAGCCATTATGGCACAATTCTTTCACAATAATGTGCTGTAAAAACTGTAGTTGATTCAAATCTCCACATATTATTAAGATTAGATAAGCTTTATTCATCACATGCACAGTTAAATGTATTTTGTACCTGCAACCAACAGCAATAAAAAGTCGATTTCACACAGAATATCATACAGAATATAAAAAATATTGGTTGATTAATTGACCAGAGTCAGCCCTTCTGGTTTATGATGAGTGCTTTTTTTATAAATAAATGTGGGAAGATAAATTTAATATTAATTTGTAGCCTATTTATCTAATCTTGCCAGAGATTAAAGTCAACATTTATGTGTGCACCATCTGAAGAAGCCCATTGATTAAGGGACTGGAGACAATGTACTTACAGAGTAGGGCTTTCTTTTGCTCTTCAGTCATCTCTTCAAAAACCTCCCAGAACATCTGTACGGTGGGATGGCTCTCGTGGAAGATCCCTTTATAAAAGGTGCTCTGACAGGAACGAAAGAGACTGAGTTAACTTCATGAACTGGTGTGACCCAGAGAGAAGTGGTCAGTAGGTGTCAGTGTGTTCCCAATCTCGAGAGCGGGACGTTTCAGAGGGATTTCTATAAGACCTTCTAAGACTAAAATGTTTGTGTTGGAGCAGACATTTAATGAAAATGAAAAATAACACTAGAAAAAGGAGACTACGCACTAACTCAAAAAATTATTTCAGAGGCCGAAGATGATGACACTGGGAAGCTTTTATTAAATATTGAATGTGAGATTTCATCTGAGTTTTAAAAACATTATCTTTTAACAGTAATTTCCTCGTTTTATGGAAACTGTAATCAGATTTGAACATATTAGTCACATTTGAACAGGTTTTAGTCAGATTTTTAGTCCCTTTTTTATTATTTACTGTATGTTTTATTTATTTATGGTGGCATTATTTTTCATTTCTAAATGTAAAGTCGTTGGATTTGTGGTAAGTGTCCCGATTTTTTGGTTTGAAAATATGGTCACCCTGTGTTAATGCCAAGTATGGTAGCCCTGCAGGGACACACTGTTGTCTATGAACAAACCCACTTTCTATTTATGTCATTCATTTCCTAAACCTTTATGCAAGAATGTAGGTTTTCATTTTGTCCTCTGCTGGTACCTATAAGAACTCAAAGCAAGTTTATATCGTTATATCTGGCTCTTTTTTACAGACCTGTTTGAACCTGGCCCAGTCGTTAAACTCCTGTCCCACCACGAGGTCCCGCAGCTCCTCCGGCGTGAACAGCTCCACCACGTGTCGGTCACACACCTGGAAGAAGCCTCGCCTGAACTCCTCGAACGCACCGTCCACCGAGGAGTTGAAGACGTGGTCGACGTAGGCCTCCACAAACTCCGTCCTGTTCACAAGACACAAGTTTAACCCCCAGAAACGGGCCAGTCCTAGCCTCTCATCCACCCGCTCTGTCGTACTTGTTCTGGCCGGTCACAGGGCGCTCGGGAGACTTCGGATCCAGGTAAACGTCCGTCCCGTCCCAGTGGATCTGTAGAGAATATACCACTAAATAAAAGCCTGTTTCAGTAACACAACAACTTGTCATCGTGAGAGAACAGGTGGAAAAACATGTACAAAGACACATCTTTTGGGGCAGACCCTTACTTAAATGGAAAAAGTGCTTCTTATTACTTTTATTCAGGAAACTTAATCTATACTGACACCAACAACAAAAGAGTGTAGACATTAAAATGTTTAGGATCATGTTAAAACCAGGCACAAAAGATAAGAGACTAAAATAGATTTTGATTGTTTGATGTGATCTGTGACACATACATAATGAAGAAATTGGCCTTTACTTGTAGATTAGAAATGAAAAAAAGTTTAAAAATGATTATCTGATCCCTCGTTACTGCTTCTGCTTTTGTTTTCTGTTGTTGTTTCCTTATTTTAAATGATGAGCCTTTCTGAAAAGTAGAAAATGTTAGCAACTCTTCAAATTGTCTCTCATTTTTGACCATTTTTGTTGCATTTGTTGGGGATTATTTATACATTTCACTGATTTTAATGGATTCTACAAGTGCCAGTGGACGTCTGAGGTCAGTGAGCTGCAGGACAGAACGCCACAAGAACTCCTTTTTTCCAACATAAGACTGTATAACCGGTCTGTGGAAGATTAAGTCTGAATCAACTCATTTGAAGAGACCTAACAACTGAATTTCTCCTTAAAATAGAGACATTTTGTGCAGCTCTGGATCTTCTGTACCTGCACAATATACAGTAATAATGTGTCTTACAAACGTAATAAAGCCAGATTCATTTATTTATCTTCCTCCACTCAGTCCCATTAGGGTCATGTGACTGGAGCCTATCCCAGCAGCTTGGTTCCAGTTGGTCACAGGGCTCAATAAAGACAGAATAAAAATATATTAAAAAAAACAAAGGCTACAGTTGACTGCTTTACAAATTCCTTACACTTCAGTAAATGTTCCTTTGTGCTCATTCTGCTTCTGTGAGAGACTATAACCTCAAACAGAGTCCATTACTTTGCTCCATTTTTTGTGTGTTTTAGAGACAAAGCTTTTTTAAATCAAATCCTAATTATCAATGTTCACACTTAAACTAGTCACTGTAAAAGAGTCGGCTCATTTGTCTCAATTGTCGCTCATTAAAACCACACTTTACACTGCTCCTTTTAAAATGAGTTCTAGAAAGTATAAATATCTTTAATATCCTACTTGAAAATCCATGTCCAGAGTCTCTATCTCCTTGTCACTGTATTCCAGCAGCAGACATTTCAGTCCCCTAGAAACACATCCAAGAGTTACTGAATGGTGCAGCCTTTTCACTGTGAGGAGCAGAGAGAGCGCGTCCGTACGTCCCGGTGCAGGGGCTGAGTTCACACAGGTCGTCCAGACTGGGCTCCACACCCAGCAGCTTCTTGAACAGAGCCAGAGGAAACGGCAGGAATATGATGTGATTGTTGAACAAAGCCAATCCGCACAGGACTCCAAACAGGAAGTAGTGCTCATCAGGATGTGTGGCCTGTTGGGTTAATAATGGTGATTATTGTACAGTGAAGGCACGTTGCTGTATGGCCCTTTTCTGGTCAGTTCTTGTCATAAAATAGTTATTATGATGTAAAAAATGCTAAATTAGCTTATGTCCACATTTGTTTAGTGTTCATAGTACGTTTGGATATCACTAAAACTGGCTAATGGCAATGATGACTTGACTTTTGTGTATTTTTAGTGGTTATTGTTACTGATGAATTTATAATTGTGTATCTTTAGTGGGGAATCTCACTGAAATTAAGTGATGAACTGTTAATTGTTACTGTTATTGTTGAACTGAAGTGCTCATTATGAATTTAGAGGGTGTTGTGATTTATGAAACTTGTGTATTTTAGATTAGAAATTGTTTATCTAGTGGACTGCCCAAGGACTACAGATGGAAAATAGCTAAAAATGTTCTCTCTACTTGAGATTAATGGTTTTCTGTGCAGTGTCCTTGATTAAAAAAACCCAAAACAAGACACTACTTCCTTAAATGTATAAAATACCCTTTAGGTAATGATTATTATACCATGCTTTGGCTTTATACTGTTTTCTGACTCATGTTTATTTGCCACAACAATATCTCTCTAAACTAATCCTCCTTTTGTAACTCGTCAGCATCCTATTCCTATATTTTTTTCTCATCTTGCAGCAGTTCAGCTAATAAAAATAAGCCCATCAGAAAAGAGCATTCATTCAGATTTCAGACGTGTGACTAGTGCTTTTATCGTCTTACTTTGGAGGAGAACCAGGCCAGTGTTGAGCTGTCGTTGAACATGAACATCCCAGATTCTGCTGAAACCATCTCGTGAAACACTAGATGGAAAAAGTCTTTCTGGTTGACTTTATCAAATAACATCAAGTCATTGAAATAAACCTGAAAAAGAAAACATCGTTATTATGAGATGTTTATTCTTACCATTATTATTATTAATTTAAAAAAAAGTCAAGTGTTTACAACAAGAGGCCTTTTAAAGTCTCTGTAATGTGTGAGTTGTCTGAAGGAGTCCACCATGACACACTCCCGCCTCAGATTTAGACTAAACCCACGAGGAAACACAAATTCATCTTCATCTTCGTTCAAACAGAACTCTGACCAATCATCCACTTTTTTGTACTGTAAATTAATAAACAGCATGGTTTGTTAGAGGATTTAATCATTTAATCACAGTAAAAGATGTTGATTTTTGATTACCATGTTATAATGATTATTTAGGTTTAAAGCATATTTTCTTGTTTTCAGATCCATCAAAAAAGGGAAGCTGCAGAGAATAGGTGGCCCCCCGAGCTTAGTCTGAAAGAAAAAGGAACACTTATATATTCATATGATGTGTTATGACAAAAATGTATTCTACAAAAGTGCTATTTCTTTCTTTTTTACCCTGTACTCTGGCTCTAAATGCCACAGCAGCATGTCCGTTAACATATCTTTGGTGACTGGTTTACAAAAGACAGTCTCTGGGATTCTCTGAGGGCCTGCAGTCTGTCTGTTGATCTGTAAAAAAGACATAAATAACTGGTAAATATACAGTAACGCCCAAAACGCACCAAAGCAGCTCCAGATCAGTGGAAGAAAAATGACTACAGTCGTCTCGAGCAGGAAACACTCCTCTAACAAACCCAGACCACTCTTGTCTATCGTAAGCCCTACAGATACTTACGTTGTACAGAAGTTGGAGAACTCGTAGCAGGTTTTTACTGGCAGACACTGTGGGAGCAGCTGGGGCAGCGTTCTTCCACACCTCCACATGCCTCACTCTGGTGGGGTAAGAAAGAGAGGACCACCAGTCTCCTGTGAAGCACAACAGACAGCACTGATTTAACACAAGGTAACTGTACTTAGACAAAGAGAGAGTGTTTTTATCTGATCATTGAAGAGTATTGTCTTAATAAGAACATAGCATCATCTACACTTTATTATCAATGATTTTCACAGATATGCGTGCGAACAGTGGTCCTATTCTAATAAGAGACACCCCAGTCGACTGTTTGAGCTGCATTTGTCAGAATCATATCAACAGTGAGCAGCAGAGAAGAGGCGTACCTAAGACACGGCGGCTGTCCTCAGATAGTCTGAGTACGGCATCAGCCAGAGCCTCTGCCAGCGCTGTGCTGTGTTTCTCTTTGTGGAGAACATGCAGGAGTTCGGTGAGAAGCAGGTAGACCCTCAGAGCCTCCACCCCCAGAGGGTTTTTATCAAGAGAGAGAAGCAGACGCATGAGCTCAGCTTCAACCTGGACACAAGACTCAGCTCAGTTAATACACTTAAATACTCAAACCCCTGAACCAATACTGGCACAAGGTGAGACTTCTTACAGTTGCCTCCAAAAGAAAATGAACAGTTTGGTCCAACACTGTCAAACAGCATGAATAAATGATACAGGTGCAAAATGCAGCTTTTCAAGACAATATCAATGTTATTTCTATAGCCCAACATCACAACAGCAGGTGGGCTTTACATTACACTCCCAGGACACTAAGAGAGGGACAGAAGTGTGTCCAGGACAGTTCTATACATTTCTAAATGTCCAGGTGTGAAAGAAAGGTGTTGCTAAGGTCTGTTGTTACACTGGCTTTTGGAGAAATGAATTTAGAGTCAAAGTCTACAATTCAACAAGGATCATCCTACCTCTGGGAAAGAAAACTATAGCTTTAAGTTAAACGTTAAATAAAAAAAGACATTGTCTAGCCAACACAACATCTCAAGATTAGTCGCTACAGCAGTAGGGCAACAGTGAGGGCAAAAGAGTAATGATAATGGATTAGATTTATATAGCGCTTTTTTGTCAAGTCACTCAAAGCGCTTCACAGTTGAATCCATTATTCATTCACACCACAGTCACACACTGGTGATGGTAAACTACCTCGGTCACAGCTGCCCCGGGGCAGACTGACAGAGACGGGGCAGCTATTCTGCACCCACGGCCTCTCCGACCACCACCAAACATACTGACACATTCATAGACAAGGTAAGGAGGGCAAAAGAGTCCCTACCGCTTCTAACACTTGAGGCTTGTTCAGGAGTTTGGAGAAAGAGCTGTGAGCGGCCGACAGGTCCAAGCCACACTGCTTTGTTGATGTTGCAAAATGTTTTCTGTCAAAAAAGAGAATGTTATAAAACCTACAACATGGTCAAATACAATATGAAAAGAACTGTTTATTTTTGTTTTACCTCTGATCCAGAAAGCTTCTGTTGAAACATCCTGCTGAGGACAATGTCCTGTGGATTTCTCTGTCAAGGTTTCACACTGACATTAGACATTAGACCATAATCAGCCATCACTGATGAGACTGAAGACATGTAGTCAACCTACTGTTTAGTCTGTTTCCATGGCTCTGACTCAGACGTCCATCTGTTGAGCAGATTATCAAGAGTAGGATGTGCTTTACTTGTCACTGACTCTGTGTCATTATCCTGTTAAATGAAGGAAATGGATTTTTGAATCTAGTTTTCAGAATATCTCAGTGTTTGTGGTGCTACCTGAACAGAGCAGGCTGCAAAAGAACAGTTTCCTCCAGAGAAAATGTTTCTAATCCTGGGCTGATGACTGTGATCTGGAATCACAACAGAGAACATTCAGTCAGGTTCAGGGGCAGATGTGGCAGAGATGTGTTTACCTTGTGGCAGCTGCACAGGAAGAGGAACAGCTGGATGAGTGTGGGGTCCGTGTCCCAGCTGCCCCTGGTCTCCACCTCCCAGCTGCCCCTGGTCTCCACGTCCCAGCTGCCCCTGGTCTCCACGTCCCAGCTGCCCCTGGTCTCCACAGCCAAACGAGTACATCTTCTGTGACTGTGTCAGCACCACAGTGTGCTGCCTGAAGAACCACCGCACTCTCACAAATCTGAGTCTAAAGCAATGACATTTAGTTTAAATAAATGCACTGTACCTGCCACAGGTCACTGCAGTGACCTTTGACCCCCACAGTTCTACAACCAGCCGAGGCCGCAGTTCATCCTTGAACGAGTTGTGTCCAAGCTGCCCCTGTCGACCTGAACCGAACGTGAAGACTGCTCCGTCCTGAGACAGACACATGAACTCAGGTCTTCTCAGTCTGTGCTTGGATTTTTAGATTTTTATTTCTGTGAGACCCACCTTTGTCAGAACAGCCGTGTGTGTCTCTCCACATGAAACATGACAACTTTTCTTCATGTTTAGATGATAAACCAGAGTGGGCGTGAGTCTGTCTGCAGGAGGACAGGTTTAGGTCACAGGTCACGGTTAAATCATTAAATCATGTGTGTGCTGGTGTTGGGGCAGTACCTGTGGTGTCCCCCAGACCCAGCTGCCCACAGGAGTTACTGCCCCAGCTGAACACAGCTCCAGACACAGACAGACCGAAGCTCTGCTCTCCCCCCGCAGCCACCTGCACCAGGGGCAGATCCGACACAGTCCTCACCTGTTGGGGTGAAGTGGCTCCAGGCCTCCTCTTTCCCAAACCCAGCTGACCCCGAGAGTCCAGGCCCCACGTGAAAACCTGACCATCTGAGTCACACAGACCCGTTCCAACAGAGCTTTAACCTTCAGTTACAGATACGTTTACAGTCTTAAACACTACATACTTTACCTTTAGTCAAGACGATCGAATGTTGGCTTCCACAGGAAACCTGAGACACAGCTAGAGTCCGCAGAGCTTCCAAAGGCCTGACAGAAAACAAACACAGCAACAAACAGTTACTGACAGATAGTTTGTAAAACAAAGATTTGTAATTGTGATTATCATTTCTGTCACGGTGTCTTTTCTGTGACTCAGGACACAAGAAACCACAAAGTGAGAGACGAACGTTGCAGAAATGACATTTTGTCACATATTTGGATGTATTAGCTAATGTTCTTTTTAGAGATAGCAACATACTAAACAGTATTAGCATTTCATATTGCATAACATAAATGGACAATCTTATCTTATGAGCCAGACAAAGGGGCATCGCAAAAACCTACCAACATCTAAACCATATGAAGCTGTATGAACGGCACAGTGTCGAGACCAAACAGGTCCCAAGGCGTCCCAGACCCCTGAGGGGACAAGTCCCTGCTCACGAGGCTGAATATAGAGCCAAGAGGAGTTCACACAGACACAGTAGAGACCACCACATGGGCAGAGTGGAACCAGAGGGGCCAAGGGACCTCTAACGGTGTCTGTGTGAGATCTGGGAAGGGTCTGGTACCTCCCAGAGACAGGGGATTACAGAGGGGCCCATACACTACAAACTGTAAGAGCAGGTGACCCCAGACTCAAAAGCCTGCTGAAAAATCACCCAATTATGTTTAGAATAAATCATTTATTACACAGACTGAAGGAAATAAGACAACCTGTGCATTACCTTGGTTTTAGGTGCGGTTGAGTCGTGTCCACACAGAGGACCTGTCCTCTCTGGGACAGCAGCAGGACCACATCATCCTGACAACTCACAGCTCGGACCTTCTCCTTCAGCTCCACACACTCTGTAGATCACACAGAGAAGAGGTTAGAGAAACAAACCTGTAACAGAGCAGACTGTCCAGCTTCACACGGGCCTCACTCTGTTTCCCTCGGACTCTGGTCCCGTCTTTGCTCTCAAGAACCCGGATGATGAAGGCGTTTCCATTACTTTTGACAAAAGCGAGCACACGGAGCCCCGCAGACAGATGAGTGATGTGAAAGCCCAGGTCCAAAAACACAACTCCATCTGTGCAGTTGTTTGACTGATAAGTGCCATCCTTTAACCTGAAGCCCCGCCGACACTGCTCTCCCCAAGAAAACATCTCTGAGTCTCAGGAGCGTCCTCTCTGCTCTCTCAGCTCAGGACTAGAGGACCTGATCTGACAGAAACGGAACTGTACACGAGAATGGAAAACGAAACTTAACAAAAACAAATAAACGAAAGCGAGAAGCCCACAGCGAGTAATAAAGAGAATGTTTAAATATTAGCTATACTATTAAGTGACATAAGAAAATAAATAAATAAATAAATAATAAAATAATAAATAAATACATAAATACATAAATAAATAAGCAAATAAATAAATAAATAAGCAAATAAATAAATAAATAATAAATAGTTTGCTCCATTTTTACCACAGAATGAAACTATGACATACAAAAGTGACTGTTTTGGTGCAGTTTCGTTTCTCTTCGGAGCTGGATGGGATTTGGAGAAAAGAAAACGTCATGAAGCAAAAAAAAGTAAAAGTGTAACAGTAACAATAATCCTTTTCATGCAAAATAACAAACAATATGAAAAAACAATGACAGACTACATTTTCTTGATGTGATTGTTTCTAAAATAGTTTCAATAAAGTTAAATATATTAGTACAAACACAATCAACGACCTCTCCTAAAGTATCTCACAGACCTGTTTTTTTTTTTTTACTAAATACCAGTGTGGATTTCTTTAAAAACAAAAACAAAAGGGTCACTAGAGGAACTGTGTAACTTTCAGCCAGTAGAGGGCGCACTTCTCTCTAAAATCTCTGATCATGACAGCTGCATCAGTTTTAAAGATGTCATTTGTTTTCAAGTAAAGCCCACAAGTTTGGAAGAAAAAAAATCAGTCTTCTGAAACAGTGGGCTCATTTTAGTGTGGTTTTTTGTTTTTTTTTTTACAAATACGACTCTGTAAAACATGTCACTCACTGATCTCTTGTGAAGTCCTCGTCCCGGGACAGGAGAGATATATTGGAGGTTTGTGTCCAGCTGAGGGGACTGTGTCAGTGAGACAGACATGATTCTATTGATCTAACGTCTAAGAACCATTAAATGATTATGAGAATATAGATTTTTGGGCTAAAAGTTACGTGATGCTACTTTAATGAAGTTTCAAAAACAAATGGTTTCAAAAATCATTCCATGACACGTTTACTGCAAGGTGGAGAGATCTTTTATTTGACATAAAAAAGGGTGCAAACTGGAGTTTCCCTTTAGGTGTGGAGGGAATAAAAAGTGATTTGAGAAGGTACATCGTATTACATGATCCGAGAGAAAAAAAACAAAACAAACATAGGCATCTTTGATAAAAAAAAGGACCTTTACCTTTCTGCAAATTAAAAATACGAAACCATTAAAAGAAGAAATGTGGGTCCTTCATTCATGAAGCCCTTGACAAACTCATTCAAATACATTTTGAAGTGACATTCATATTTCAACACAATAATATTTATTTACAGTTTAAGAATTCTCTTAATCATATCTCTGCAGAGGGAAGGATAAACTCTTGGAGCTGTACAGTCAGGTTTTCCACACTCTGAGGGAGAAAAATAAACAAAACATATTTATATGGAACCCCAACAGAAGAACGACGACTACAATTGTGAACTGTACAATTTACAATTCTCAAATAATCACAATATTGCAGTAATACCACTTTACTCCTCTCCCCCAAAGGAAAAATATACAGTAAATTCAAGACGACTCTACAGTACAGCAACAGAGGAAAAAGTGCCAGAAAACCCAAAAGACCTAAGCCGTTCATTCACTCTTCAGCTCGTCCTTTTCTTTTGATTACACAGCTTTGACACTGAACACGACCGGAGCGAAGCAAACACAACAAGGCAACGTTCGAAATGAGTTACTTTGACTCTGAGCAAACGGTGTGAGAAATAAATCCACAGGAGAGACCGCGACCATCTCTGCAGAAGCTGTGCAGATACTTACAGAACATGTGCGAGTCCCTCAAACGCTCAGTAATGCTTCAACACTTTTCTGGTAAAACAACAACCATCACCTTCTGCTTTTCAGTTTTGGACGACGATGGACAAGTGGAATAGTGGAAAAATGTGTTTCTGGCACAGGTAAAGGCATGGGCTAGTAGTCTGAGCAATGGCACTCGGGGTTTTCGGGGTAACTTTGAGTCTATTTCGTCTTGATATCCGTCTCAACGCTTTAAGATTTTCCAACATGTGCTGCTGTTGCTTTATAAGAAGCAAAAAGGCGACACTTGTAACAGTTAAATCCTGACTTTTCAAACCACAAAGCGCATTTTTGACCGCTTCTCACACACGCAAACCTTACGAGACTCGGATATCTGTCATTCGAACAGCCTCAGATCCCAATAAATCCCCTTAAATCCTATGTGTGGCTATGAATCAAAATAAAAGCAATATAAAAGGTCCCGTAAGATTTTTATATTCAAGTAATAACACAATAACTTAGACCCTGGAGTAAGAGGGGCTAAGGAACGCCAAAAACAAAAAAAGCTTTACAGTGTTAAGTACACGCAGCGAGCAGGTTTATATACTGACTCAGAATGATTCGAGGGATGACAGAGCAGAGCCGCATTTTAAGTTCACTCTGGGTCCGCTCAGAAAGAAGATGATCGTGGCACAAAAGATGAAAACAATCAACTAGGCCTAGCTACATAAAGTATTAAGCACGTAAAAAGGTTGGGGTTTTTTGGGGAAAGCTGGAGTCAACAACAATGTAGTGCAGTCACGGTTTGGAGCTGTTTGTTACCCTCCCTTTCCCACAAAACCATGGCTATTTGGAAATGAACACACACAAAAAAACAATAATTGCATTCAAAAGAATTCACATTAGCAAGATAGAAAAATAAAAAAATAAAACACCTGTGTGATTTGTTGTGGAGGATGGGTGAGGCGACATGTCCGGGTTTAGATTCAAGGCAGTCCTCCACGAGACTAAGGCCCTGGCTACACGTACAGGGGTTTTTTATGAAACAAAACGTCCTCCCAGCGTTAAGACGGAGGTAAAAATGAGGAAAAATTAAGGAAAAAAGCGATTGATTGGTTTGGACAGACGACGAGGAGGGGAAAGTTGACTTGTAAAGATGTCATTAGTCCTGATAAAGTCACTGTTAAAAGGATAAACACATGCTCGACACACAAACAAACAGCTGCGAAATGAAACGCCACCTGTGGACACTCGAGGTACTGCAGTGAGAAAAATCCCGCTTGGTCCGATAAAGTTTTGGTGTACGGCTGACAGGACACATACAGCTTCTAAAATGGTACTAAATTGTATTGTTTATTTTATATCATGGACTTTTTCTGTTTCATCTCCTTAAATCATGATGATAAAAAACACATAACGTAGAAATAAAGCCAGAAACTTTTTTGTTGTTGTTGAAAGCTTCTATCATTCGCCGATTTGGAGTAGTACAAATTTGCTGTGTGCATGTTCGGTATTGAAACAGCACCACTTTGACACGTAAACTTTACAATATTAAATGACAGCTTAATGTTTTTTGGGAAAACGTTTACGCCGGCAAAGAAACTGAGCAAATAAATAATGTGTTTTCTTTGATAATTACAACACATACCGTCTTTTACGTTGCACTTTTTGAGGATAAACAGTAAAATAATGCTGTATGTCATCAAAATAAACAGTACATGCCTCTGCTGCATTGAAATGTTTCTTTTTTCTTCACAAAAAATAGCCGTGTACGTGTAGCCAGGCCCCATAAAAACACAAAGACTAAATGTTAGAGACATGCTAACATCACTGTGTCCGAACATCCAACACTGCAGGAACGCCTTAACACCATTACACTTTTAACAGCTTCCATTTGGCATCTCTCTGAGGGAATACACTTTCAGCTTTCGTCAGAGGGAGCGAATAACTGCTCCGTCACGACTCGAGGCGTTATGGCCGAAGCTGCTCCGCTAACCGTGCTCCCGCTGGGTTTGTGAAGGGCAGTTTTTGGGGTTAAGGCATTGAACAGTAGCAACGACAGGCTGCGAGTGTAATCTCCCAATGGGCTTTTCTGTCTTGTCGCTCCGTAACAACATCCCCCAGTGTCATCATCTATCCACCATCACATTATTAATAACATTTCCCGCTCTGCTAACCCCAAATCCTCAGTCTGATTTGGTCTCCTTTAAAGTTAAACAATTGGTCTTGCTTTTTGAAATCCTTTCATGCGCATGACAGAGTATATAAATGCTGCTCATTTCAGTCCATACATTCAGTGTGTATGTTTTAGTACGAAATCGGTGCAGACCTAAAGATAAATAGCATAAATAGCAAGTTGTTTTTTTTTGTTTTTTTAGCCCCATGTTGTTGCAGGTTGTTGCTCGTCACAAAGCTTTACAAAAACGTCATTCGTCGAGAGATGTTGTAGTGAAGGGAGTGCTTCAGCCGAGCCTCGGAGGTCACACAGTGCAGTGGGGGTCGACCTCAGCGGAAAGAGAAAAAAGTGCAGGGTCCGAGGCAGACTGATCCTCTCTGGGCCTGAAGAGACGAGCAGACGTGTGGCTCCTTTGTGTTTTCAGGTTTACATTCAGTTCCACGTCAGGAATCGCCAGAAGGGCTTTGCGTCAGAGTCAGCGAACTAACATGGGGCAGATAAATCGAAGACTGACAGAGGGCTGATTTAAAAAAAAAACAAAAAAACAAAAAATAAATCAGAGATGTCATTGAGGCTTTAGTCTCCATGGGAAAATCTGTTTCTTCCTTTGCAATACGAGAAAAATAAGCAAGTGGATGACAAAAAGTATAAATGTGGGGCTAAGAATAACATCATCTCAACAAAATGGTTCCCCACTGGCCGACAGAACATTCCCAAGAAACTTTGAAGGACAAAAACGGTAAAAATTTAAAAGGACTCCTACTAAAAGACACCAGCGTTGTGTTGTACATCTTTATGACCTTTTCACGGGTCCCTTTAGAGAACCTTTATTGAGCTGTCTCCGTCTTCGTCTGAATGGGACCGTATTGATTTCAGAATTCACAATCGACTGAGCGTTTCAGATGGACGATCATTTGTGTCGGGGCGAGTTCTTCTTCCGTTTTCGCTTGAAGAAACAGCAGCACCTACGGGCAAAGACACAACACATTATATCATATCCAAACACCTACTGTTAAAACTTAGAGGACTATTTAATCTGAATAAGCACATCCACAGCATCAAGGACATAAGCCTAGTTTCCACTGTGAGTATGGTGTCTGTACGGGATAGTTTAGTTTGGTTTGGTTAACCCCTGAAGAAGCTTTTGTTTCGATGAAATGCCACAAAAGTCCTGTCTCTTTTTGAGAAATACAACATATTTAAAGCAGACTTTTAGAAACTTAAATGCATCCTGTTACAGCTGCTGCAAGAAACATTCAACTGTTTCTGTTTATTCCCATCTTTCTCAACATTAAATTCATAGCTGCTGCAGTTTCCTATTATTTAGACTCAATATTTGAGTTTGCACAGGCTCTGCTTGTGTTTAATGCAGTGTCGACGATAAATAAAATTTTAAAAGTTTAAATTCACGAAGCTAGAGCCGTACGACGCTGACTCTGCTTAAAACCACAGCTGCTGATAATAAACACAAGCTTTGTCGTCGGGAAAAACGTTTTCTGTTTCAATATGATGTTTATTACAAAAACAAGGCGCATTTTTTTCATTGAATGTTTTTCTATTTGCGTCTTTTTTTTTGCTAGAGTGAGGATTATCTATAAAACAATCAGCTTTTGGTGGAAACGCACCTGAACCAACCCGACCCGCAAAATACCGTCCCAGTGGAGACGAGGCTTTACTACAAGCAGCTGATCTCCAATCGGAAAAATGGATGAGTAAAAACATATGACAGGAAAATGGCACACTGAAAACAACATCTAGCAGCATTATTTCTATAAACTCTAATGCCATTTGTTTGTTTTACGTTATCCAATATCTTCCCTTAAAGCTAATACATTAGTTAATGCACCTGTATGCTAATAAGACTATAATGAGGAACCACAAGCTCTAAAACAGTTTTGGCATGACTCTAGCTCCTCCATGTGGTGTTATTGACCTTCTATACAAGTCCTTCTTTACCCAGTCCTTCTTTATTTAATATCTTTGTCCTAATAATATCCACTTCGGATCATTTTGTCCAAAAACTCTCAAATCTAACAGAGAAAATAAACATCTCCATTCTCTTTTTGTAATATGACATGCTGCTGTTGCATGTGATTTAATGTGGTGTAAAACATGAGACTCCAGGACAATTGTCTGGGACCTAGCTTCTCCCCGGGGTGTCTTTCTATGTTTATTACACTGGACTTGGTCTTGATGCACTCTGGCCTTGACTTAGTCTCAGTTAGTGTGGTCTTGACTACAACAAACAGGCTTTTAATTGAGGTTGTGATCATCCTCCTCTGAACTAACAGGAGTTTTTGTTGCTGACAAAAAGTGACACTGCAATTCATCATCATTGAGGTGTTAAAAAAAAAAGAAAATGTATGAGTGTGGCAGTGTGAGCCTGTGAGAAGTGCCCCGGCCCCTGTCTAGGCTGGTCCACTCCCTGCCCCGTGAGTCTGAGGTGGACTGACAGAGAGGGACTCACCACAGGTTGAGCATTTTCACGCAGCTACAGTAGAACAGGAGGAGGAGAGTAAAGAGAAAAGAAAGATAGATTAATACAGCAGGACAAGGACGAGGGACCGCTGGAGACATGCCACGGCACACATGCACAGAGACACACGACAGGGACAGGGACACGGAGGGGAACAGAGGACACAACATACATCTTTTTCATTCAATTCATTTCTGCCCAGAGTCTTTTTAAATGTGTTTAACCTGCCACATTTTCAGCTGTTTACGATGGAACGTGATGAAATGAGACGAAGACATTTCAGAAAAAGCTTTTTAAAAATCTCTTAAGGTCTGTGTCAAAGCAATATTCCTTTACATACAGTCCTGTGAACATTTTAAACCAACAGTCTGGATAAAACACTGGTTACTGACGGTTCTTTCTGTGGACGCTTTTCCAGAAGGTTTTGTGTAACAGACCATCTAAAGAGTCTGGTTATGTTTGTGTATAAAAATGAAACAGGACATGGGCTGCGTACTGTGAAACAAGGTAACTTTGGGGTTTTAAGTATTAGGAAGGACTTTAACCTGCCCCGGAGCTGGTTAAGATCTAGAAAGAGGATAGAAACACAGCCCACTGACCAATCAGAGACGAGAAACGAGCTGCTGGTGTGAAAGAGGAAGTGTGGGAAGTGAAAAGTGTGTGCACAAGTGTAGCTGACTGGAGCATGAACGTACAGCGAGCAAGTGATATTATATAAAACTTATATACTAAATAAAAAATTATGTTCTGTTTAATTGTCTGCTTTATATTGAGATCACTGATTAAAACTGTAATGATTATTATGCAACAGTAGCCTCCACATATATACAAAACTTTATATTCTGCACATTTATTACTGATTGCACATACAGCTTATACAGTATTTAGTATTTTCCCCTCTTTGTATTTAGACCTATTTATTATTTTATACTTTATTTTAATACTTAATTTTATTGTACCTGTTTCTATACTGTACACATGTCAAACACTTTGAATCTTGACTCTTGAATCTAATATTGAGATCGCTGATTGAAATAGTAGCCTCCACATTCAGGTCTGGGCTGTAAACCTTTAGCTGCTTGGTGCATATGTCCCAATCATTCTTTTTGCATGATTTTAGTCTTCGTGAGAGGTGAATACAATCTCAGATGAATTACATATAACTTGTGAATGCCATTTACGTAAAAGAAATGAAGCCTGGTTGAGAAAAAGTATGATTTGAACAGTTTTTTCCTATGTATATAATATTTATTTACTTATTTATCGTTTATTTAATAGGGACAGATACAACAAACATAGCTTATCTCCTTTAAGTAATCAATGCATGTATCATAGTGTTTATAGCCCAGATTAATTTGCAACACTTTTAATATATTGGTATAAATACAAAGGATGATATGGTATGGTTTGCATTAATAATTAACATAGATTAACTTTGTGATATTTAATTTTCTTAGAGTTTGTGCCTAAAGCTAAATCAAAACATGCATTAAAGAAAAAAAATGTGCAATAAGTTCAATAAGAAGCAAATTTGGTCTGTGATGTAACTAAAGACTATTAAGTCATCTGTACCCATCTATTTTCTTCTAAATTAAAAAATTCAAAACATTAATTAATCGCCGTCTAGGACACGATTTGCAATGCATCGGTTTATTATTAAAGATATCAAAGACGCACCGATCATCACATCAAACAAAGAGAGGCACAAGAAGAAAAGGCTTGTCTGGGCAGAAAGACTCAAGAACCACTGGGAGATTAACCACACAGCAAGCAGCAGGAAAAAGGTAGAGCGTGATTACAATATGCTTCACAAATGAACAGATGGATCAGAGAGAGAATAGTTAGATTTCTGAACTGGTAATACTTTATCATCTTGTGAAAATCTTGCTCCTTCTTCACTTGTTCAGCATAATACTGTTCTCTTATTACAGTCAAATGATCAAGAGCAACGTAAAGCTTAAATAATAGGTGTTTTAGTCTAGGTCTGGGCAATTTAAGACAATCTGAATCCAATTTTTTGTTATGCTATTGATCTAAAAAGCTGATTATAAGGAGCAGAAGTACCCTCAGAATAAAAATAAAGCAGTTTAGGTTGGTTTCTTTTTAGTTTTATCCCTCTCTGTCTCCATAAACCAGCTCTAATATTATTTCCAGGCCACAAAGTCTTGTTAAAAGATGATAAAAGCCTCTGATCACGGCTAATTAGCATGAATCTACAAAGTATGCTGCTGCACAGATGCTATGCTGTTTTCATTTATCAATTTCTTCTCAATCAGTGCATCACGTGGTAATATGACTCCTTTCTCTGGTGATTATTAGTGTCTTTAAAGTCTGCAGAGTCTTTATAGGTTATTTGAGCTGCTTTAGCGCTAGCAGCATTAGCCACGACAAAGTTAAAGGTCGTTTGTGTTGAGTTATATTACACTCCTTCACTCTGTATTGAATGTTGCTTCTATTAGTGTTTCATAGATTACAACAGCACAGTAAGGCTGCACAATAAATCCCACATTTATTGTTATTGCAATATCAGCATCATAAAGACAATAACAATATAGTCTTCTACTTTCTTAAATCATCTTAAATCATCGTCCAAACAGAGCCTTATATCAAACTGTGGTGTTAAATTAAAAAAGTCCTGGTTTAAACCTGGTTTATTCCTACATTTAGTCCTGGTTAAGACCTGTTTAGTCTTGACTAAATCCTTGTTTAGTCTTTAATATTGATTCAAGCTTATGCTTTGATGAGTTTAAGTTAGTCCAGAGCCTAGTCCTTTATAGTTTTTTTAATTAAACATTTTTAAACACAGCTTTATAGCAATATTCAAAATAGTTATTGGATATTACATGTTTTTAATACCATGCAGCCCTACAGTACAGCCTTATTTCTTTGTTCTAAGCCTAACATTAGGGGCAGCCAGGTTGGGTCAGAATAAGAAGTTAGAGTAGACTGAGGTTAAAAAGGCAAACAGAAGAGCACAGAAACAACCAGCTGCTGATATCAAAAGCCACACAATGAGACTGAAGCAGGATGACAGCATGGGTCCACAGCAAAAAGTAGACACACACAAAAGCCCCTTTTAAGCTTCTTTTCGTCATATAAACAAAACGTGCTCCTGTTTCAATTTTCTATTTAGGCAGAGGAGAATGAGTCAACAAAAACAAAATATAAAAGTACCATATCATACGCAAAATAAACGCAAAAAGCCTTAGAGTGAAAAAAGTATTACAATTCTATGTTCTTAATTTCCAGGTAAATGAATGCAGTTCCTTATGAGAAACCATTTGATATTGTAATCTCTTTTACTCACAACACTTTTCATTTTTATTGTCTGGTACTTTATAGCTAAAGCAACAAACAACAAAAAGGTTTTTGTGAATTTTGCTTTGTGAAACTGAAGCGAACAAAACAAATTTATCCAAATAAAACCGAATTCGGCATATATTATTCTTTATTCCGTAACCATGTGCTAAACTCTTTAAGAAGACCGTTTTACACAATCACACTGAAAGGACTGTGGTTGCAAATGTATCTGTAACAACTACAATCACAAAAAAAGTGCTTGAATTGCAATAAATATAATAGCCTTCACAGATATTCACTCTGCTAAGCTTTGATTAAGCCTCTGATTGGACAATTACGACCAAACTAAATTATATAAATAAAAAACCTAATTCAACTCAACTTTTCACTTTCCAAAAGGTGACGTCCTGATTTCACGGTGCCCTACTCTACACCCCACAATCTCTGTAATGTAGGTGAAAAATGACAACGAAAAGACACTGTAAAAGGGGCTCCAGAGGGACAGAGAGGAGGAGGAGGAGGGAGGAAGAGCAGACAGATGAGCTGAAGGACAGATACATACTTGGCCTCGTCCACCACTTCCACCTCTGTCTGAGCCGTGATGGGAGCGTTGGAGTGCGCCGGGTCGTCCGCGTTCAGCTCCCCGTTGGTTGAACTGACCACCTGCATTAAAGACAGGTTTAGCTGCCCCCGTTATTACTTTAATGGAAAGATATCGACACAGAAAATGATGTTGATGTTAAGACCGTTTACAAGTGAGGATCTGTATTTAAAGACTTGATCATATGAAGTCAGATGAGTGTTTGCAGGCCCCTTTGAAGCAGGTTTAAGTGAACTATATTTGATTTTTAAATACTGCAAAACTTTATGAGAAGCATTCTTCATTTAAATCCAGCATCTGCTTATATTGAACAAATTTTTTTCTTTTTTAATATATTCTATGGTCTCTTTAGTTACAGTATAAGCATTAACGGTTACAAAACAAAACAAAAAAAGTTTAGTTTTTTTTAACAATCCACATAGCAACAATAAAAAGCGGAAAAATCATTTAAAAAGCACAAAAATGTATGACCCTCAGTGGCTTGTGTTACAAAAGGAATTAATCAAAGAATGTATACCATGTGCATAGATGACAGTTCATAATAAAACCCTGAAGGCACTTTTTGCAAATTAGTGCAAATAATAAAAAGGCTAATACACTTTTCACTTCTGGACATTATTTAAGTCCAGCATTAGCCACAAAACAGTAGGCCTCTATGGAGCAGGGTAAGGAGAAACTTTTTTTAATTTTATTTTCTTTTTTGTTCATTTCGATGTGTTTTGACACTGTAAAAAAAAATTAATGCATTCATGTTGCTCAGTCTGTAAAACGCAATCTTTTGTTTAATCGTAATTCTGTTTTTCAGTTCTCATTTCTTTAATATTTGTTAGTCATTAAGCCTGCAAAGAGAAAACAACTAAAAACAGACGACAGGACGACAAAGAATGAGACAATAAACACAGACAACATAAAATACAATTCCATGTACAATAAAACTATCGATAAAATCATAACTTTGTGTTCATGGGTATATCAAGGGCTGACTAGAGTGTCCTATTACCACCATCCCTTAAAAAAAACATTTGTTATTACTTGATATGCTGTTTATATTACTACCTTTACCATTGGACGTGGTCTAATAGAGTGTAACTGTAATGTAAAGTAAATCTATAAGTATACACCCATGCAAACAAAGCTTTGTGAATAAACAGTACCCATTATGACACCGAGTAAGGAGTGCAGAGTACACCAGACTGATCCCATGCACTGAGCCTGCTGCCCCGGGTCACCCTGCCATGCAAGAGGCGCCCCGCTCTCGTAAGGAACGCCCGCTGTCCACATGTCTTTAACTCACGACCGCCGTTACAAGCCAAGCCACATTTTTTACCATCTGGAGCGGGTGGCGCCAGATGACATGCACATGGAGAGCAGAAAAATAAACACTTCCCAGCCAGGGGTAGAGGGCGGGAGGGCGCTGGAGGCAGATCTGTCTCACTCGAACTCAATCGGCAAATTACGTGGCACATTTTCACTGCGTGGTACGGTACGGGTCGGGTCAGTACGACATGGTTTGGAACGGCTGATATTTTATTTATAGAGCGCTAACAGTTTCCTACATTTAAGTACTCAATATTTGTCAAAATTATGCTTTTATTTAATGTAATATAGATAGAGAAAAGGCAAGATATGACACAAAGTCTATCAGAAACCATAGCTGCTGCTACTTTTTGGTGTATTTGAGATCTCCTGTGTTGTGTTCCCTAAACTTAAGAGATCCAGAATGTCTCAAGTCTAACATTTACTCCAACTCTTCTCAGCTCTAAGGACGATCTAAAAAATCCCTTTCACATTTTTCACGAACAGAATACTGCATAAAGCTAGTCTGGTCAGCACAAATCATTTTTCTTTTATTTTAAAGAAATTGTTGCCTTACAAGAACCAGATTTGACCTGTCCTTAAGCTTTTGGATACATATCTAAACATCCCCAACACTAATAAAGCTTTGTTTTTTAAAAAAGTACACTAATTTGCATGGTTTCTTTTAGCGATCTTGTGGATATTTTTTAATAGAAAAAGGCAAGCTTCAGTTGAGTACAGTGTTTTCCTTTCTCTTCTCATTTTTTGCCTGATTTTCTATTTTTCTAACAAGAAACTGGAGAATTTCACTTGAAACCAACAGTCGAAGGTTTATCAAAGTGGTATGGTGTGGTACTCTGACCCAAAACTGACCCGTTCTGACCCGACCCGCACCGCACCGCTTCAGGGAAAACAAGGGAACTCATTATTTGTTTGGAAGATGCTTGTTGGAACTTAATATCGTATAAGATATTGGGCTTTTGAGACAGATCTGACCCATACGCCGTGTGTGGGACGGTTGACGGGGGGAGGGGTGTATACCTGCACTGAGCCCCCGTGCCTGTCCGCTGCCAGGTGGGAGGTCAGGTACGAGGAGTTGGCTTGTCGCGTAGGCTGGACCTCCCAAGCTCCTCGTCGATCGGAGGCTGCCGTCTGCTCAGGGGTCGGGGTTGTTGTGAAGGCAGGGGGGTGGATTTTGTGGTGGGAGCAGTTGGAGAGGAGGTGTGATGAAATATTTGCGTTAGGAAAAAAGATGGATGGTGTGCAGTGTCATGTACCATGCAAAGCAGCATGAGAAATGAAGAAAAAAAAAGTCAAATCAAAAAAGTGAATCCAAAAGTAAATCAAGGCTTCAGCCAAAATACATTAACCCAAGCCTAGCACGTCTGAAGGCCAATGGAGGTGAGCTCAAACAGACTTAGTGTAGATTTTACAACAAAATATTATCAGGATTTTATTTTGTTGTATCAAATCGCAGTATTTAGTTTGCACTTCAACCCAAAAAACCCACAAAACAAAGTCAGTACACACTATGTGCAGTAGAGTCCCCTGCAGGAGGAATAAACCCTTATCAACAAAGGTCTAACAAATCAAATTATATTTAGACAAGTGCAACAATATTGTCCACAGTAACACAAATGGATCATTTAAAGAGTCTTAACCTATAAACATGAATGAATAATAAGTACAGCACCTCTACTTT
Organism: Rhyacichthys aspro; assembly: GCA_036850595.1. NCBI lineage: Eukaryota > Metazoa > Chordata > Actinopteri > Gobiiformes > Rhyacichthyidae > Rhyacichthys > Rhyacichthys aspro. Next base: position 4,034,695 of record CM072150.1, on the reverse strand, counting down.
GTGTTTCTATTTTTATTCAGAAAACTAAATGAACAGATTTGAGTGACAGACCTGATTTCTTACAGGCTGGTGCTGCGAGGGCCGGTCTCTGTGCGCGTGGCTCTCTCGTGTGACGGCAGACGCCCCAGAGTCGATATGGACAGACCCGACCGGCGTGGGCTGATGTGAGAGAACGGTTACCGGGTTAATACCGTCCAGAGGAATATAACACTCTCAGAACCTGTTTGTGTCACGTACTATCTGCCGGCCGACCCAGTCATAAGTGTAGTCAAAGGTGTATCCTTTTCGCTCGAAGAGTTCAGTGAACAGAGTCCTCAGATATTCATAGTCAGGTTTCTCAAAGAAGTCCAGCCTCCTCACGTATCGCAGATAGGTGGCCATCTCCTCTGAAACAAGAGAACGAAGGAGATGCTATGGTTTAGTTTTTTATTGTGCGTTTAATTATGTGAATGTAACCCATATGTAAATCATCTTAACAGCTCAAGTCAACAAAACCCTCTATAGTTTAATTTTAAAATAACCTACTGTTAAATGCTGGTCACTTAGTTTGACAGATTCTGAACTGAACAAAGCCTTTTGATTTTTCCTGATCATAATTGAGGGTTGTTCTTTCCTGAAAATGTCTATTAGTTTGTTTAATTTTAACTTTTTGACATCATATCACAAGCAATGATCATTAAAAAGCTTGTTTATAAGCAACATACGGCTTCATCTGTCTTCAGTATATTAAGCTAGCACCATAGACACTTTTTAAGCCTATTTTATTTAGTTTTGTGCACAGTTTATAGACAGACAATTCTTTTTCATCGCAGTTACTTCATTCTTGAGCAAAAATTATGGTTAATTCACAGGATCGAGGGCTTATGTTGTCACGGAGTAGTTTGAAAATTCACAGCTTGGCTTTAATTTAGCTGCAGTGACGTTTAAATCAAGCAGAACAGCACACATAATGCATCAGATTTAAAGTCACAGCAGTAAATAAGTCAGACACATACCTGGGAAGTTTTCACACAGTACTTCAATAGGAGTGTTTCGTTTTGTGTCTCCAATCTTTTGGTATCGTTCTTTCAAAGTGTCAGCCTGCAACAGATTATTCATGTGTTACATCTCAATCGATAGAGCAGAAATAGGGCAACAACAGCCAAATTAAGACAAATGTTTGTTCAAAAAAAAAAAAAGAAAGTTACACCGGAGATTACATGAGAACTATAATAATAATGATAAAATAGAACCTTGATTTAACGTTTATCTTCCAACTTGTGAAACATAATCTGTGATAATAACTCCATGTTTTTGACAAACCTTAAGTCCCTGCCATGGGAGACTCCCTCGAAGAAAATACATAAACATGTGGCCTAAAGCCTCCAGGTCATCACGCCTACTTTGCTCTACAACAAAGTAAATCATATTAAGAGGCAGTAATAATAGAGCAACACTTTAAATGAAAAAAGTGAAGCTACCTTTTCCCAGGTGTGTGTTGATGGACATGTATCGGGCAGTGCCAGTCAAGCTCTTATGCTCTCGGTATGGAATGTGTTTTTTGGTCTCGGGGTCGATGTATTCTTTGGCCAGGCCAAAGTCGATGATGTGTATTATGTGTTCCTTTTTATTCCCTTGCCTTCCGATCAGAAAGTTTTCAGGTTTTACATCGCGATAGATGAGGTTTTTAGAGTGCACATACTCCATTCGAGAAATCTGGGGCGAGAGGACAGTCAGAAGAGAAAGGTGAGATGCAAACATGACACAGACTTTTTTAGAAAATGTTTTTAAATAGTACAACTGCAGCTGACCCTATATACTCTTATTGTATTGGTCTATTACTCACCAACTGAATGGCTATCATTAAGACAGTCTTCAGTGAAAATGTCCTGTCGCAAAGGTCGAAGAGGTCCTCCAGACTTGGGCCCAGCAGCTCCAGCACCATGGCGTTGTATTTCCCACAGGGGCCGAAGTAAAACACCTGGGGCACGCCTTCAGCTAAAGACACAAAGAACAGAAACATCCTTTATAAATATACACACTGTAATCCTCTCTGTCTCGGTGTAACTGTGTCTCTACAGGCTTTACAAAACAGATCCATAACCAGAGAGTGTTTGTTATTGCTGTCTTTCCACATTAATGGTCTTTCGAATCCAAGGTAAACCCTGTGGAACTGGAGCTGACAAACATGAGGAGGAGCAACTCAAGGTTTCTGAGGACAGAGCTGAGAGGGCTTCTAGGTAAACATTAACAAAAATAAAATACAGCTCAGTGACTGCACATGCAAATGGGTCCTTCTTGTGTAAACCAATCTGCTTTTGCCTAAATGAGCATCAGTTTCTTTGTGTTTGTGTGCAGAAAATACAGCTTTAAGCATGTTTAACTATGCCAACCGGGCAACACGGACGTATACTACAGTCTGAAAGGTGGCACAAATGCTGTCCATGAGCATATGGGCATGTAGGAGTCACACTGGGCACCATGCTGTGATTCTGGACACCATTACTCAGGTCTGTGGGTTGTTAATTGGACCACAGGAGTGAGTGCCTTAAAACGCCGGGTGTCTGTGGGAGGCCGAAAATGTGTCCGTTTGGCAATGCGCTGTAAATAAGTGGATAAACTGTTTTAAAATATGGTCAGTCGGGCCTTTCAACTGAGGATGGCACGCAGAACAAAATCAAGTCCTTTGTCTTCTAAATGGCTTTTAGAACCACTCGGAATTTATAAGTGGATAAATAGTAATTAAACCTGGTCGTGTCAACATTAAAATATAAATAAAAGCTACATGAAGACTGTAATGTTATTGTGATTAAGTCATTCTTTGTGAAATGGATATTGCGGTATATTATGCAGCCTGATATCTGCAATGGAAATAGCATTCAACATAAAGCTTTATAAAACTTAGTAACTTGGATATTGCTTTGTTTTATTACTCTCTAAATAAAAGTACAAAAAATACTAATTCATCATAAATAATACTAGACTAGGGCTGCACAATATATCGCAAATTTCACCTGAGAATCACACTGTGCCAATGTGAAAATACAATAAATGTCAAAAAGTCCTAGTTAGTCCTGCTTCAATCCTAACTTTAGTCTTTGTTTACTCTTTATTCTTTTGATCTAGTCCCAGTTTAGAGCAGTGGAAATGATCAAAAATTTGAATTTAAATGAACTTTTACCACACCAATTTTTTTTTTTTTTCCTAACTGTGTGCAGGCCTAACTAGAATCCTACTCATGTTGTGTTTTACCAATCACTTCCCTAAAAGTCAATCCAGAAAAGCCATGCGTTCATTTTCCGCAATTACTTAACAAAATGCTTTATGCTCCCAAGGGAATGGAGTCGGCCATTTCATTTTGATTAGCTCAGCGCTTTAAATTTTGGACGGACATATTTACCGACTTGATTAATTTCAGCTATATTTTTCTTCAGATAAAACACTCCTACTTATATATTTGCATAACGTATTTAAAGGCTGCACCATGAGTGTATTAAAGGTGCCTTGCAATGTTTATATACAGTCAATGTTTTTAATAATGTACAGTTACGTTGAAAATAATAATCTTAGTGGTTATCTGGTTCCGATAGACGTTCTTTTACTTCTTGTTTCTGTTTCTACAGCTCCAGAGTGGTCAATAGAGCACTGCTGGAGTAAAAACAAACTCATGTTTTTGTTTTGAGCGCACTTTCTCACTAGACGCTGTGACCTAAAACGACTGTGTTTACATTTTTGTTTTTAAATGAAAACAACATCAGATATTTCCACTGGGTTTGTTTATAGACAACATTATCTCCGTATCATTGCTGTTGTAAAACGTGTAGGATTCAGGTATAAAGGTGATTTTCCTGTTTGTATTGGACGGCATGGACGTTTACTAGATCTGTTTGGTCAATAAATATTGCTTTTAAGTGCACAAGTGAAGGCCTATGGTTTGTTATTTCAAGAAACAGTAAAGTAGACACAATATGCTTTAGTAGCACATTAGCATTAGCGACCAGTGTCCCATGTTAGCAACTTTAGGTTTAGATTTAGCCGCTACGATAGCTTTTCTTATGCTCTAAAAAGGAGGAGAGTGAGTTGTAGAAATGGAACTTACACTTTTACAATCAGATGTCCACCCAACATTTAATCTAGAGTAAAAGACATCCAACAAAGCGGCAATTTACACTAAAGGAAAATCTTATTTATTAAACTTGCAGTGTTTATTTGGGGAATTGACATGTTAAGAATATGTATGTAGTGTTATTGAGGAAGGTCTAAGAGATATGTCACTAAGAGGCATTTTTCTCCTTGGGAGCACAGTGATTTCAGTCAGGCTGGTGTCAGGTTTCATGATGAGGCTTTGCTGGAAATACCTTTAACAGCTCAATAGTGTCCACCCATCTCTTCAACCTCCTAAACGTTTTGTCCTTGGCACAATATCAGTTCACAATCTAAGTCTGTTAAGGCCACTGTGACAAAACTGACAAAAATCCATCTAAATATTTGTCGGGAGTGCTTGTTTTCTTTTAATGTCTTGCGACAGCTGGTTATGCACAGATAACCGCACCTGATTAGGCATGAGTCAAACCACATTAAATGATTAAGAGCCCGTCACACAGACACTATGACAACCACATTGGCTGAGAGGACAGTGGCACAGCTCACAGCCAGGAAGAAATGAGGTCACAACGTTATCCCATCTGGAGGAGAAGACAGAGGCAGGTTAGTACTAAGAAGAGGCAGACCCACTCGCTAAATATTTAATGAGTTTCCGCACAGTTGGCCTTTTCCAGCCACTGCTTTTGCAAAACAATGGTCATTAAATCCTCCGTCTGGCAACAGAGCTCCAAAAGGTAGATCAAAGAGCGTGCACCACTCATTTTATTTTCCTGCCAAACTGTGACTAAGGCCACGATCAGGTTATCCATCTTCCTGCGTTTGATTAAAACCAGCTGCAGATTTAGACTTTTTAAACTGTGCTTTTATCTGTTCTGCCCACCTATTTCAACCAATTTATGCCCCCTACACACGGAGGCGAGTGTCAGGGTTTTTTTGTGTTTTTTTTTGCCTCATGTTTACTTTAAAACTGTTTTAGGACAGAGATAAGGCTCTGAAAACTCCAGACAAGGTGACATTTTTAGCAAATCTGTTCCTTGACAAGTAAAATGAACTTTTTTAGCAGTGACGGCTCATTTTGCACAGGGCAATCGTCGTTTTATGTGGCACTAAAGAGACACACACGAAAAATAATCACAGCTGTGGGTTTAAGTTTTTGGACAAATTTGAAACTTCAGTTATCCTGATATGTGTCCTGCTGGAATAGTATGTTTACTGAGATATTTTGTGAAATATTCATAGGAAAATATCAGTTTTCAAAGATAGTTGTGTATGTGTAGACAAAGCCTTCGTGGTCATTTAATCCTCACAGTATTCTCGTCGAGTTGCTCTAATAGAGATGACTCAGCGCAATGAAAAACAACTCCTACAACTATTCTAAGGGTTTTCTGAAAAAGTCTTTATTTGTTTTCTCTCCCAAAAAGCTCAGTTGTGTTTCCTCCACGTTACTGTGCACAAGGACATTCATTAACGACATTAATTCAGTGTCAGACCAGACTGGACCACTGCATGCACTGTCCTTATCAAACAGAAAATAAGCCTTGACAAATTTTGAATGGAAGTCAACGGAAAGCCTTTTTGATTCCCTTAGTGTCACACTGTCACCACATTGTTTGTTGAATTAAAAGATAACATTTACAACAACATTTTCGTAACAACATCCAAATGTCATCAGATTTTGTATAATTGCTCTCTGTAAACTGAAATGGTTGCAGCAGTGAGGTGGTTTAAGTTTTTCAGTTTCTTTCTATCTTTTATTTTGAAAGAACCTGTAAGGGCTTTAGAGGAACAGTAAAAAGATAATAAATAAAATAAATAAATATTAAGCAACCGTAAATGTTTGTTATCAGCAGAAAATATTAGTAAAGTGTCTAAACTTCCACTGTCTTAACCTTTACTGTCTGGATGAAGACTTATTATTTCATAACGTGAGTCTAACTTCACTAAATGTCAGTTGTTTCTGTCGATGGATCATCCTTGTAGAGATATAATAACATGGTTTAGTAGAATGTGAGTCTGTTTTATGTCTGACTGTGGTTCCAACCTGACGTCCGCGAGCCAGGGTTAGCTCCTCACATAAATAATAATTAATACACTTTGGTTCTTGAAGATTATTCATCATAAGTAGCCTTAGATTGATGATAAATGTAGCTATAATAGATGAAAATGTTTGAATAGAAAACAAAAAAAAAACTAATTTTGATGATCAAAACCTTTAAAAAACTCTAAATATTGATATGAAGTAGTTTTAGGTCACAACTAAAAATAATAAGTACCTATTACTGAGCACTAAATGACAAACCAGTGTCTACAGTAAATCTATCAGAGGCAGGTCATGTGACGACTTTAGGGTAATGTTGGTAATAAGTACTTCTGCTATCCCGCTATTCTGCTTTTTGAGATGGTTTCAAAAGGTTGATGAAAAAAGTTAGTCTGGAGCCCTGCATGAGCTAAATCCAAAAATAGTTGACTTGTCTTTTTATAAACAAGAAGAATGTATTCACTGGATCAGAATATAAAACATAATGTGCTTAGAAAAACCACTTTTCACACATTTAATAGCACTCATTGTCCAGTTTCCTCAAGGTCAGAACCAAGAGATTAAAACACGCTGCTAACCCGGCTTAATATCAACATGTAACAGGCAAAATCTCCTGTTTAGGAAATGATGCAATCTCCTAAACTAATCTCCCAAAACAGTAAAGTCCTGGTCCTGAGGTCACAGACTGAGGAGCGAGCCCCTCTGCGTCTTACCTGTATTTCCCAGCGTTTTGTAGAACCGATATTCTAAATGCAACTGCGGAGCCCTCGATTTGACTGGTTCCTGTAAAGAGCACAACGTTTTCAGTAAATGACTCAAAAATAAACTTCGATTTAAATAACTGTATATCACTTCCTCAAAAAAGAAAGATGTGGTTTAAACTTTATTAGATTATTATTAATTCACCTGACCTTGCATTACTTTTACTGTGTTTTTCAAATGCTGTTTAAGTTTTTATTATGAAATAGTAAAACATCTGGCTGGGATGTCAAATAGATCCCTATACTAATAATAACATATAATAATACTTATGATTTTTGATGTTTATGAATATGCTGTGAACAGGTTTAGTATAAAAAACACACTCACCAGTTTAATGGCTACATACTCATTGGTGTAGAGATTCTTGCCTGGAAAAAAACAAATAAAAAGAACATTGGAAGGCTTGCTTGTATTTTAATTTTTGCATCAATAAGGTTCAGACACATTTTGACAGATGTTTACGATACACAGATAGAGATAAATTAATATGCAGCGTAAACACAGTGCTAGAGACTATTTTATGACCCTAGACACAATTCCACCAATGTAAAATGCAAACATTGTTAAAACTGAGTGCATACTTAGTGCTGTATGTACTAAGAAAGTCTTTTATAAAAATCTAGTATGTTATTTTACTACAATACATTTCCAGATTGTCATTTACTCCCTTCAGCAGAGTTTGGACCATTAATATTATATTAAAGCTAATGGTAAACTCCACTCTAGGCCAATACTATTTTGAATATTGCAATAACAAGATGAGCTGTGGTTTTTGAATGATCTTTGATAGATAAAAATATAAAGAAATACAAGGCTCTGGGTGAACTTCGACTCATCAAAGCAGGAGCTAAATCAATATTAAAGACTGAACCAGGAGTAAATCTAGACTAAACAGATCTAAACTAGGACTAAATGTAGAAATGAACCAGGTCTAAACCAAGACTTTGAAGCAAAAAGTAAGGGTCCATCACAAAGAAGATCATAACATTATTTCTCTGCAACAACAATAACTATATCACTATAAATCTTCAATCTATTGCTCCACTAACCGAGCTTGAGTTCACCAAAGTTTCCACAGCCGATCTTCTTTCCCACACGAAAATTTGGGCCGACCATGAGAACCCCCGAGGTGCTGGAGGAGCCCGACGGCCTGGACGGGTGCCCGCTGCGGCTGCCCTGGGACACTTTGGTGCTCCTGGAGGGCCGCTCGCCGTACTTATCTCTCTGCGGATCCATGTTGAGAGCGGGTCGGCAGAAGGCTGACGTGATGTAGAAGAGACCTCCGGGTCTGGGCCCACCACAGCCACAGCCCTGGTCAGTGGCAGCTCCTGGACCGCACTTTCATGGGACAAAGGCTGCTCCTGCTGACTGCCACTGCTCGGTCGGCCAGCGCCTCTAACACGTGAAAAACAGGGACATCTGTGGCCTCGACATCTGGAGCTATGAAGGTGTCCGACCTGCACACAACACAAGAAAAGCATTCAGTTAGTATCACGGCGGGGAGAGGAACTGAATTTGAATTCGTCTCACATCACAACAACTCACTCTGCTCTAAGACAAACCTCAATCAAAACAAAGTCAACTGTTCTCTCACAGAGAAAACTCACCCGGTAAATGTCCCGTTAGTTTTAAAAGTAAAAGCTAAAGTGGCTCATCTTAAATTATGAGACGAGAACATCCTGTCACGTTATTAATCTTCTAAAAGTAGAAGATTAATAAAATAACACACCTTGGATGTAAAAGCCTGGTTTAATTGGAGGAGAGCTAATGTATGGCTTTCAAAATGGACTGAATATCACATTTTATGCATGACTTATTTTCCCGTCAATGTTTTTTGTTTCTAGGGTTGATTTAATTGGAGAGTAAATGAGATTCAAGACACTTTTCTTGGACCACTTCCTTACTAAAAACCAACCTACCATTATCATATTCAAATAAATCTGTATAACTTTTGCCGAAACCTCAATGATTCGAGGCATTCAGGTAGCATCCTTCTGCTCCGTTAAACCTTCGTGGAATACCCCCATAGTCTGGTGACTGGACCTTTTTATACTCAAAAGCAACTAAAACATTCAAATTTTGCAGGTCATATCATTATTGCACAATTTAACATTGTTTTTTTTCTAAGTACAGTCCAGCCTTACTCCAGATAAACAGTGAGGTCCCAGTGGTCACAGTCCACAAACAGTTTAAGCATAAACAAAAACCTTAAGGCACATTCAGATCATGAAGGCATCTGCGAAGACTTTCCACCACCCACAACAAGCGCCAAGCCGACATGTCAGCACAGAATATTGTGTAAACAACTATATAAAGCTGAGTCTGCTCAAGGGCGTCACAGCTTTAGGCAGATTTTATGATAGTCTAAGTTTTGTACCCGTCCCGTCACAAAGTTAATCCACTGAGTTCTCATCAATCTGGGGATTTCCAGCTCCTCTTATCTTTAGCTGCTTCCAAGCTGTAAAAATCATAAGGAAAGATTTGACGAAGAAGAATTTCGATTTGATAAATACACCTACATTTAGTCCTAGTGATTAACTAATACGCTCACAGTTAGTAGTGTTATGATTTGGGAGATCATGACAATGGTGTGATTCCAGAGCATGAAAAGGCTGCCGTTGAAAAATATTTGTGTGGGCTTCCGGATGAGTCATGCTTAGTGTTGCCTGCACGGATCCCGGCATCAAAGGCAGCGTGTTTGCTCTCAAGGGCAACCGTGCTGTGCTGCTATTACATAAAAGCAGGAACAGGACAACACCATAAAACAGGATTGTGCTTAATACTCACATCGAGCGGTAAATGTTTGTGAACGTAATCATTTGTAGGTCACTCGAGTGTGTTATGGTGTTATAAAGGACTCATCTCGGCTGAGCTCCAGACACACTAACAGGTCTCCAGCCAAACATGGAAGTGACAGCACTGTTTATTACTAATGACTGACTGCCTTCTCATAACATATCCTAAAAAAGTTTAAAAAAATAAGAAGCATTCATTCATTTTAAGAATAAATTGTCTGTTTGCCTTCCTTTCCATTTCTTTTGGTAGAAATCCTGTCAGAACTATTGTAGCGGTTTAACGAAAATAGGAGGGGCTTTAAGGGATGCCTCGGTTCTCGATTGGGTGGTATCTCCTTTTGTATTGTGTCCAGGGGCAGTTTATTCTTTGTCTGTTGGTACTGCCCCTGGAAATCCAAGCCAAATCCACCGAGACCATAATAACTCTATTCCAAGACAAGCATTTTACAATTAAGAGCACTAAATAAGCATGTTTATGTTTGAATATTTTGTAGGAAGAATATAAAAACATGATATATTAAATACTATACAAAAGCACATTTTAAATGTTTTCACCCACCTATCCCCAATAGCAGCATAGTCACCTTTACTGGGGTTTTTTGAGGGTTTTTTGGTGATGAAACACTAATTTGTTACATCAAACTTAAGTTTAGAGCTTCTAGCTTTGAGTGCTGTGTCAGACCGAAACGATCCTTTAATTATCTCCGCCTCGTTAAACAGTGCATCAACGAATTGCCAATAATTTTTCCCGTTTCACTTTTTCTCAGACGAAGCTAGCAAAAGAATAAACACTTTCTCAGTATTGTTGGTAGCCATTACTTCCTTTGTTGACGTTGATGTAGATTAAAGCTCCCCAAATTCAGAAGCGAGAGCTGAAAATGACCATCTATTGAAATCCTTGATAATAAAGCGTGATAGGTGATTAAACTGTTTTCTTTAAATGCACAAATCAGGTAATCCCCATTTGAAGACAACTAAAGATAATTAAGTACATACAGAATCAGCCTTTTCTAAACTATTGTAAGCAGCATTCAAATGGTTAATCACACGTCTGTATTTTATTTCTTTCTAAAAATGTATCATATAAAACATATTTGTAAGTGTGCCTCTAAATATATCACACAAATGTGCATATGGCTAGTTGCAGGTGTAAACTGCTGCAGTCTCACTGGGATCCAAACATGTTGAGACATGCCCGACGCGAGGCTGAGGGATGAATACATGTCAAAGCATAACAATAACAAAGACATGAAAAAAGATTTGATTTGAAAATAATAGTCATTTGGGTCCATTACCATTTATACCATAATTAATGTTTTTAAAAGCTAAATGCATACTGTAGATTTATAAAGAGACAAGTCAATATGTCTTGTTGCAGAAAGAAAGCCTTTTTTTATTCTATAACAATGTTTTTGAGTTAGTGCATTGAAAGTCTTTAATCAGGGAGGTGTATTAATTATACATTACAAACATGTTAATCATAGCCAACCACATAATTAATGTGTTCGAGGACAAATTAAAGTGATCAATGGACTGCGGCTGTAATGTGTTCTTGAGAAGTGGTTTTGTTGGTTTGGATGTAAAGTGAGGAATCCCCAGGCTGTTTCAACAGAGACGTGGCAGATTCATATTCTACAGTTTAATATCATAACTAGGCATTTCTCCAATTAATCACTATGTATGGCACTGTAATGCTGTTCTCTTTACTCAACCCAGTCTGTTCTTTGTTGGTTTTATGGAGGTCTTTCCTATGTTCCCACATTTCTAGCTTTTTTTTGTCTGTGTGCGCATCTGGAAGCAGGATTTTGCTAAAGCTAATGCTCCATTGTGTGGGTTAGTGTTAGCAGTGGGAACATAGGCACGCTCTTGGTTTCTTAAAAGCCCCAAGACGACACATTTTTAAATAAAAGTAAGTTTGCTTTATACTAATATCATACAAATGTGTGTCTGCTATAATGAGTCCTAAAGGCTGTTTACTTCTATATAAGAGCATTAGAATAAAACAGTTAATACAGTTTAATGGTTTTATAGAAACATAGGTGCTGTGTGTGCAGTGATTAACCTTCAGTCAAAGATCAGCCTGAGAGGGGGCCTGCCAATATAAGGGACCCCTATTGCGAGCCAACAGCTGCCTCTCTCCAATGTACAGCCAGGGCAAATGAGTTCAGCTCGAGCTTCTCCTCAGTTAACCACAACACACATCATAACCAATATACAAAATCTGCAATGTTATATCATGTTATTTTTGTTTTTTTAATGCTGATATGGCCATGTACACACACTGTTTTGAGGCAGTAAGTGCAACTAATCCACAAACCCAATGATCAGTCCTAAGGTAGAGAGTGTGCACTTTAATTTGTTAGCATTCAGTGCCATAATAACAATGCTACTTTAAATAAAATGGTTAAAGCGGTCACCCTTTTGACCATATAAAAGACAGCTGATGTGCAATGTGAAGAGAACATCAGGCATACTCTTGTTTTGACTGCTAACGAGGTAAGAGGTTTATAAGAGGTTTATTTGTTGATGGTGAGGATATTGTTTGAAGAAAAGGAGGGGTAAATTGAGCAGACACTACCGATTCTCCGTGGCAAGGTTCTCTTAGAATATATATAATTGTAAAAATCTATATGCCATTAATGGACAAACCAGCAGTAAAACATGAGGTGCATGTGAAAGTAGCCTATAGAAAGATTCAAAACACTTGCATCTTAATTTATAGAAAACATTATCTATAGGAGAGGTGTGACAGCCTGCTGTGATAGTATATGTATAATCTAATTGTTTAGCACTTTACAAAAAGTAAAGTGAGAGAACAAGAGAAAAATCAAGAACAATATCCTTATTGTTCTGTATATAATTTATTGGCTATTCCATATTATTTCATATTATATTTGTACATATGTAAATCACGTATTTGCTCTCATTGTATATATTTGTATATATTTATTTTACTTTTACTTACTTCTTTATCTTATTGTGTGTGTTCATGAGTTTGTTTGTAAATGAGTTATTGTGACAAAGCAATTTCCCTTTTAGATTAATAAAGTAAAGTCTAAATCATTAATGGTGTGGTCCTTACAGAGCCCTGATCTCAATATCACAGGATCCATCTGAGTTTACAGGAAGAGACAGAAAGATGTGAGGAGCCTACATGCACAGAACACTAGTTCACTTCAAAAATGTGTGTTAAAGAGGAACTAGAAGAACTGATGCTGTTTAGAAGGCCATTATTGATTTGATTTAGATGTGTCTCCTGTTCACCCACTTTGCATTTTGTAATTTATGAACTCATTCTTAGTGTACATCATCTCTTATTTGCATCAACAAGACTTGTGATCTATAAACATTAGAAATATATGTGTTGACACTAAGAGCACTGCAGTTTAACACGATTTAAATTATGTATCCTCAGTGAGAGCCCCACCTCCTACATCAAGGTTTTATCACAACCCACAGAAATCAGGTTAAGAAGTAATCCTACCTAAAGGCAGCTAGGCTTTTAGTTTTTTCTGTCTGTTTTCCTCTTCCCATAATTTGCCTGATAAAAGCAGCCTACCTTGTAATAACTCTTAACATATTGCAGCTGATGGTGATTAACAGATGCCCGTTTCACCATCAGGCCTCAAGCTGAATTTAAGTATTTTTCACGCCACTGTTTTAAGGACAACGCCAGCCTTTTCTGTCTACATTAGTTATTGCCACATCGATTAATGAGCCAACTAACCTTAGCCAAGTTAGCATCGCAGCTTGTCCACATAAAACCTGCCCAAACAAGCACAACGCTAATGTTAGCCAATCATCATCATTGTTTACTTGTCTATTTACAGTGTATTCTTTCCATATAATTTTCTTAATAAAAACAAATATGCGTGAATTTAACCGCAAAATAACTTTAAGGGGAGCAGATAAACCAACCAGGATCAGTGTCTGGCGCAAAAACATCAGCTAGCACCTACTGGGAGCTCTGTGACAGCAGGAGCGAGCGCAACAAGGAAATTAGCTCCGTTAGCAGCGAAAATATTAGCTTACAAGCAACTACCAAAAAGGAGGCTGCTGCAAACAAACATAACAGGCTCACCTCCGCTGTGCTGCAAATCACACGACCAGCTCCCTCCCTGTAATCGTCACGCTGAGTAAATGCGGATGACTTCACAGAAATGTTGCGGTAATACTTGTTGTTAATGATATTTCACGCTAATTTCGCAGTGGCCGTTCTTTCCATTCTTCGCTGCTCGGCTGTCTTCGCTGCTGCTCGTGAAAGCTCCGAACACACCGGAAGTAGAAACACGGCGCCGCCCGCTTCGCGACTCACACTTCCGGGTCATTACCACATTTAGAAGGTAATAAATAATATGATTGAAATTATGAAAAAAGTAATAAAAAACATTATTAAGTAGATGAATTAATACAGTTAATTATTCATGTCAACCATATGGAATCTAATGAAATATTATTTTGCCCTCAAAACCTATTATCAACAGAGTGTAATTTACAAAAAAAAAAAACAACTTAGATTTAAATTAGATCAATTAATAAAAAAATACCTTATACTGATACTAAAAAATTATAATTAAAAATAAGTATATCATGGGGTCATCACTAATAACAAGAAAATAGGAAAGAGGATCTTTGAATAAATTGTTAAATTGACAAAGCGCAATTGATCACTTTTGAGTTTTGTTTATGTTGTTTTGTAAGTGCATTGATTTGGCATTTGGGCCCACCCATTTCAGTCCTCAGTTACACCACCGTCTTTCAAGTCTTAGCTACATTATTATGTGTACTTTTACGATCGGGTGACCATATTTCCAGACCCCAAACTGAGACATTTAAATTTTTTCCATGAACATCTGGATGATGAAAAAGTATGTCACATAATCTGTTCTTCGTTTACACATTGGTAATTCCACTGTCCACTATCAACAAATGCATTGGTGTATTTGAAGTAATTAAAAAAGCTCTAACCTGTAATGTTATTCTGTCATATTTTACTCTCTTACTTTTCATTTTATCTCTAAATGACTTGTACAGCACTTTGGTCAGTTTCAGGTTGAATGTAATTGCTGTTTGTGGATAAAGAACCGTGGCATGGCAAATGAATGACTAACTAAAGTCTATGGACAGTTGATCGAGGTTTGGGGCACTCATTTGTATTTGTTAAAATTGGGAATTGTTTTTACATATACTTTTTTAGGAACATCTCTGACATAATGGCTTTAGGGTTTGCAGAGTAATGTTTCAACTTTATATTAGAAAAATACAGATAATAAAAAACACCTTCACAGTTCCAAAGTTTATCCAATCATATTTATTTTGTACATCTATCTGTATAGCATTTCCAGGGAAAAGTGTGTGCTAATGCAAAGTGGTTACAAAAATAAAGCACATTTTTACAGAAATATGACATGACAGAATCACCGCTTTTACAAATGTTGAATAAGAAAAATAAAGGTCAGTATTACTCGAGTGCCTTACATTGTTATGGTAAAACAAATTTGTCACACTTGTAATGATAACCAATAATACTCGACAACACAAGTCAGGAGTCATTTCCATGAACAGTAAACATTCGGCAGCTCGTCCAAAGGAGTCCTTTGGAGATCAGCAAGAGAAAAGTCATGGCTCATCGTTCTCACCAACATAAAGTACTTAAGACTTACTAAGCGTGAAAAGTTGCTACTCGTGGCAGTAACATTTTTTTTATCAAGTACATCATCATAGAAAACACAAGTACTGCATTAATACAGTTCAAATTCACTGTAACCTTACTTTTCTTCCTTTATTTTGAAAGAGTCTGGACCACTTTGTAACCTTGAGACTTTTGGTTTAGTAAAACTGGTATGGTGTTTACTATATTCCATGTTTAGTATACAGTAACAATGTGCTCCATAAATGGCATTTGTCATCAATAGTGGTTGTGTAAAAAAAAAAAAAAAACTCTTTTCAGTCTGTACAATGTAATTTAGTGCATCAAAAATGAACAGACATGCATTGATCGACAGAGTTAGAGTCTGGAATGGCTAATGTCTATTTCTAGTGTAAACTATGACATGTTAATCTAGGGCAGTACCTCAGCGTTAATTCTTTCATACGCTAGATTAAGCAAAGCAACATAAATACATATCTCAGTAACATAAACTTCAGTTCTTCTCCCACGTCATACCACCTTTAAGTCACATAATAATAAATGAATTTAGAAACTTGTTTTCACAGGGCAGTCTATTATATCAAAGAGCAATGTATGTTAAAAGAATGCACTATGATTAAAAGGACGTTAGCAAAAATGGATGGAAGTTTATCATGTGGTTCAAAATTGTCCTCTCAGCTCCAGGTCAAGAGGTAAAGTGTTCAGAAAAGGCAGTTAAGGGTCGTAGAAAGAAGAAGAAGAAGCCTCCCTCTTCATTAAGCTATTGCCTTTGCCTCAGGTAGGAATGCCTCCCAAAACTTTATGAGCTGCACAAAAGTAAAAAGGAAGTTAGTAAAAGAAGTCACAGGGAACTGAGCTCTCTTATCGACAGCTAAACCAAATCCCAACTCAATCTGAGAAGTCTTTACAGGCAGATAAAGGTAAAAGGTTTTCATTTTGAGGTCAGGAGAGCAGTTCAAATCTAGCACTTTGATTAAATATTTAATAATAATATTTTAGTCATAAATATCACGTGTAATTTAAATTTCAAAGTTTGTGCCTCTTGTTCCCACAGTGTTATTGTTTCTGGAGGTATTTAATTGAAAGTAAAAGCTTTTTGCAGAGCATTTCTTTATTAAGACTGAGTAATCCATAGCAGATTAAGTATTGGCTTTATTGAGTTATTATTGTGTGCAGCTCATTGCACTTTGCGACTTACTGTAGTAAAACGCACTTAATCCAGCGAGATATTTGTCTCAGTTTGCTCATTCACTCGTGTAATGCTACGTCAAACTGCAGTAAAATGCAGCATATTTCTGTTAGTTTCTCCACTTTTTGTCTGTTTAATTTACTCCATTTGCTAAAGGGATGTTCACGGAGGTTTCCACTTTTTTCTGAACAGCCCTGTGGTACTAAGACTGGCATTAACACTAGTCCCTTTAGATCCTAAGAGTAATAGTAATAAAATGATTACCCTTTGTTCAGACTGCAGCATCGACTCCAAATATTTGATTATCTGGCTCTTGAAGTCCTTTGCTTTCTCTTTCTGCAAAGACAAAAGCAGTCCTGTCACATCCTTTTTTCTGCTGAAGTAACATAAGAACAGACCTGATTTCAAGTCTTACCTCAAATCTGAGAACCTCCTTGCGTACAGTCATACCGATCCTGTCGAAATCTCTTTCATACTGGGTCACTCTTGCCTCCCACTGAAGACACACATGAATATAGTCATCATTATAATTCTGCCTTGCTGCTACTACAAGCTAAGTAAAGGTCAGATGGTTATAAAAAGTTTCAGTTTCACTTCTAAGTTGGACGTTTTTGTGAATACCTCAGTGATCTCCTCTTTGGCCTGTTGTAGTTTGTCCGGCTTGTTGGCCCAGAGCAGCTTGGCCTCGGCCTCTCTCTTCTTCTGAAGTGTGCTCTGAGCCTCCTGCCATCGCTGCCACGCTCTTATGCGCTGGTCAAAACAACCCTGTGGACACCCACAACACATTACTCCTCTCAGAAGTAACACATTTGAATTTGAGGCTGTATATTTTCAGATAAAGAGTTACATAGTGATATTTAGTTTGGACACTGTCAATTTAAAACCGAATTGTTGTCATTCTTTATCACTTGTTGTGTGTTTTTGAATGACCACTGTGTTGCAGCTCTGAGCTTACCCGCACAGCACCAAGCAGACGGATGTAATCAGCCAACAGTTCTCCAAAAATAAAGAAGTCACTGGCGGCCTGCTCTTGATGCAACTGCTCCATCTTGTCCTCCACCTCGGCCAGCTGCGACAGGGCTCGTGACAGCGCCGTGTTGTCCTCAGAGTTGCCCAGCATGGCCATACTTTTGGCAAAGACGGCTGTGTTCATGCAAAGTTCTGGTGTTGGAGGAGGACGAAGGTCGTGTTAGCTTCTCTCACCGCTGGATGAACAGTTTCCTGCACTTATTAACAGTCGATTTAGCTCACCTTTCCTATGGTTGACCAAAGAGTCCACCACAGCATGGAGCTTCCTCAGCTGCTGCTCCTCATTCTCCACCTCCTGCAACTTGTCCTCAAACCACTGAGACACACAAAACACATATTATGTCATGACAATGTAACTCCAAACAATCCAACAGGGTGTCTATATTTGTTACTCAGCACAGTATGGCTAATAAAAATATCACAGGGTTACATTTACAACTCTGAATCCATCATCTTTTATCACTGTGTCTCAGAAATACTCTAAAGATTTTGATTCCAACTCTGAGTCTTGCCACTTTCAGAAATTATGTAACAATGCAGCAATAGTAGCTTGTATCAAAGATTAGAATAGGAAAACTGGAGCCTCAGTGAGAGTTTTTTTTTTTAAATAGAGTCAAAAAACAGTCTCAAAACCAAAGAGATGGCCATTGACACTCCTAATTCTTACTACTACATACTTAGAGTCCACCTATAAATATCTGGGAGTGCATCTGGACAACAAGCAACAATAAATACATGTACTGCAGTCTGTTGAGGGGGCAGGCTCAGAAAAAAGATCACAGGTGACTTGAAAAACTCATAGAGAGGCATGGTTCTAGCTGGAACTAGCTGTAATGTGGTAATAATCACACAGAATCCACAATCTGACTGATTTAAGGGGGCAGACATGGAGCCAGTGCCCACTTCCCAGAAAACACCATCTTAATTTATCAGCCACAGGTTCCACAGTCCACTAATCTTTAACTGACTCTGCTTTATACGTGACGTCTCCTGAAAACACTCAGAGTATTAAGCTCTTACTGTGTCTGACTCATTCATCTTGATGGTCATCTTGTTGACAGCGTCTGAAGCCTTATTGATCATCTTGAGGAAGCCTGCTCCACTCAGGGCCTGGGTGTTCACTGCTCTGGGAAGCTGAACACACACAAACAGAATCAAATATTCGTTACACAACAGACAATAACCAGCTTTAGACGCCCCTTAAAAACAATACAAAGGAGTCAAAATTATTCTTGCTTTACTGACCTGATCTTCTCTCTCCAAGAACTCCCGCACATCAGGATCCTGCAGTAACGACGGATGACACACTACTCTTTGAAGATACCTTTAAGAAAACAAAACACTGTTAATGACAGGAAGTAATACAAAAAACTACACACACACAGGGCTAGATTTACTAAAGGTTAGAGGATACTTAACAGACGCTAAGTGTGTAGTTCCTGCAGAAAACTGAGCAATGCAATCTATTATCATTCTAAATGAATACATAATATGGGGCATTTTCTCCAGAGTGCACAAAATCAAAGGTGGAGAAATTACAAATGAATTTATTTAGCAGTTGCACCAATTTTATGGGGTCAACATTTGAGTTTGAGTTAAATTCATGAAGAAAGAGCCATACGACACTGACTGTTTAAAACCAGAAACAGCGGTTGATGATAAATGCTAGCTTTGTCTTCAGTCAAAAGTACATTTATTGTGTTTTCTGTTCACTTTTTGAGGACACTTTTAGCATCCTGTCCAAGTGAAAACAAGGGTTAAGAAACTAATGGGTTAAACTGGTTCTAAAACATGTCATTAACATCTGACATGCATCGTAAATATTCTTGCCTCTCCAAAGCTGCTCTTCTTCTTTCCACAAATTCGACTGATGACGGGTCGTCCATTCCCACCTTGACCTTTGTCATTCCTGGGGATTACAACAAAGTGTAAACAAAAGGGATTATACCAAAAGTGTTAGAAGAAAAAATAAGAGGGCAGCACACTGACCTACAACGCTTTTCTCCGGCGGTGGAGGAATAACGCAGCCGTGAAGCGACTGTTTGACTGACAGCTTCTCATAGAGACCGAGGAAATCACTGAAGCGCCTCCTCACAGAGAAGGTCTTACTCTTGAACATGGCCAGGGACGTCTGACGGTTCGCAAAGAGAAAGGACGTGAGCAACCAAACACAACAACACTCTGAATCAGCAGATATCAGGTCTAAAGATTTAATTTAGTGATAAAAGATGTATTCTGCTCATGAACAAACCCTAGTGGAGACTCTGTAGGCCACATATGCGTTCATCCCATCGCCTGTGACACACACAAACATTAAATCCATTTACATTAATCAATTTGCACATTTTCATAATTGCATAACTGCTAAGATATGACATTAATGACTGTAAAATAAAAAGCAAAAGAAGAGACTGACCAACTTTTTCAGGACTGGTGACAGAGATATCAACATCAAAAGTGTCTTTGGCCTCTTCCTCCTCTAACTGCAGGAGAAAAACGAGTTTTAATTATTTCTTTACATGACTGAAATTCAAGTATAATGGGCCTCAGTGTTTTGTCACAAATCTGAAATTATCCTCTCAACAGAATGTCTAAGAGAAGTCTTGATGGATGGAGAGGCCAGACGAGTGAAACCTTGAAAATACGCACTGAAATGAACCTGATTGGGGATTGTAATGCTTTTATAAAACCTGTAGAGATTAAAATGCACTAATGCAAGTGGAATGACTTTTCTTTTCAACTGTGAATGCCAAAAAATCTTCATTAGTGTTAGAAGCTTCATAAATAAGGTCTGTTATTCGCTTCTGTGGCACTACTTACTGTAGTTCAATTCAATATTTGAACTATTAGATGGACCATTGTCATAAACACTAGATGATAACTGCATTATTGGTATGAACTGAGTTGGTTTTAATCAGTTGTTGGCTGTTACCTGCTCTAAAGAGGTGGGCTGCAGGGCTGGAGGGCCCTGGACGAAAGAGGACATGGGCTGTGGTCCAGAGGAGGCTTGTTTCTGGGCAGTGCTGCTGGACTTGTCTGTGGTCAGCTCCACATGTGCATCTGAGGGGAAAAAAAAACATTCAAATTTCATACCATACCATACTTAATCCAAGGTGATGATTTTGATTTTATCACACCATGGTCAGACCTGAGTTAAAGCTCATTCTCAGTTTGACTCACAGCTACAGGTGACGTCTTTCACGGTATTGTCATTGAATGAACACAAATGGAACATGGGACAGTATGATAATATCACAATAAGACGATATTTTATTTACATGTTTAAATGCTATCACAATAAGACGATATTTTATTTACATGTTTAAATGCTTCAGGAGAAATGGAACATAGAGAAACATAGAGAAAAGAAATTAAAAGAGTCCCTTAAACTTTTCCACTCATTGCACCAATGTTTCTGGTCAAATTATTTGGCCTCATCAACAAGTCACTAAGTCATTATCTAAAATGCATTCTGATTCAGAGATTCAACAGCATAAATAGTTTGTGTTAAACAGAGACAGTGTTTAGAGAATGTGCTGCTAGGGCTGGACTAGTTTTCCAACCTGCAAACAGGTCGTTGTCATCGTCCGAGTGCACTCCGTTGGACTTGGCAGTGGCAGAAGGGCTAGCGTTGGGTGCCGTGCTGTTAGCTTCCTCTTCACTGAACAGGTCTGGAGGCTCCTCGCTGACCCGGTCGGGCTGAGAGACCCCACGACTCACGGCTGCAGGGTTACTCTGCATAAAGACACCACACAATGAGTTTAAACTACAATCACCTGACTCATCTGCTTGTGACACCTAAACATGGTCTCTAATGATCACTTCATTGAAAATAGACAAAGAATAGTTTTACTGAAGTACTGGACCTGAACCATGCCTTGCCCTGAAATTCCCTTAATATCATTAAGAATAAAATATAATCTAAATTGCATTTCTACTTTTTAAAATTTTAGTTATACTTCTATGCTTTAGTTGGCATTTCCTTCTCAAATAGTTAACATCAGGATTAAGAAATGCAGAGGAGCAGCATGACCCACTTAAACAATGCCAATAATATATATAAATTGATATTATTTATTCATATTACTTTAGTACCAGTATGTGTTTTCTGATAAACAGCTCAATAAATGCTTTAATCTGTACATCAAACTAGGATACAAATTTGACCCAATGAATTAAAAATAAAAGTGGATAGTAAATAAAAAACAGTGAATTAAGCAGGGAGCCCTATTTGGTTCCTTAACTTGTGGTTAAACGGTTCGCAGTGTTAGATAAGAATGAAAAGGAGTCGTCTGGGTGGGGTCACATCAGGAAAAAGATATCACAGTCAGTACTAAGAAAGTGGGACAAAACATCCAGCAACTGTAACTGCTATTGAATAATGAGAATATGTAAAACTCATGCTTTTGGTGAATAATAAAAGCATCTATTCAACAAAACTGAAGCCTTTCACACAGCTACATAGATTCCCAATGAGTCATGTGGAACAAAATGAATAGAAATAAGAAACTATTAATTCTTCTAAAAGATCTTATTCCATTAAATAAGCCATTTGTGATATAACATTTAAAAGGTAATGGTATAAACAGACATTTTTAATTGGTTTATGTTGTCTCCCTACTTTTTGTCAACACCTTTTGTGTCTCAGCCAAAGTCTCAGCAGGACACAAATAATATTTTAACATATTCATATTTAAAATAAAATAATCCTGAAAGACCTTCTGTTACAGGCTAGATTTTTACCTTAAAAACAAAGTGACTTCCAGGTAAAGTTGGGAAGTTGTTCAGAAGGTAAATACATGCAAGTACTGTAACACTTGTGGACCTAAGTTTTATTGTATTTTTCAAATCGGATATTTTTGACTTCTCAAGAATAAATGATAAAACAACAACCTCTGTTAGACGCCAATTGAACATAAAATCTTTTGCACAGGACGATTTGTAAAATATTCAAACACAAGTGCACACCTAACACCTCGGATAAGCTGCTGTCGTTACTTTTAATCTGTCTAAATTTGACACGTCTCGCCGTTTAGTGTCCCTCCCAGTCATTGTGGATGCCCTGAATGCAGGTCAGCTCAAATAAAGGGGCCAGCTTCCTTTCTCTTTAACAGTCACGACATTACGACATATATTAACTTTTTATTTGTACAAAAAGTTGGTAAACGTACGTTGCTGACAAAGATATCCTCTCCCTCGTCACTGTCTCCATCTGCCATGTCACAAAGTCCAGCTTCTTGCTCCTCTGATGCGGGGAAAGGAGGGGGATTCCGCTCCGAGCTGGCCGCCATGTTCCGTGTTGTGAGATGGACTGACGTAACCGGAAGTTGAGGCTGCGCGGAAGGAGCAGGCCAAGGGCTGCAGCGACCCCTGGTGGTAAATAAAATAAAATAAAATAAAATAAAATAAAATAAAATAAAATAAAATAAAATAAAATAAAATAAAATAAAATAAATAAAATAAAATAAAATAAAATAAAATAAAAAATAAAATTTAAAAAAAATAAAAATAAAATAAAATAAAATAAAATAAAATAAAATAAAATAAAATAATAAAATAAAATAAAATGAATTGAACTGAAATATTTTATTTTATTTGTATAGCACAGTATCACAACAACAATTGCCTCAAAGGGCTTCACAAAAACAAAACAGAGTAAATGTGCAAACAGGTTGTGCAGGACAACACTGCAATGCACAGACGGAGGAATCCATTCCCAGGACGGACAGGCCGTGCAATAGATGTGTCCAGAATAGTCACTGACAAATCATATGTACAAATGTGAATGATAAAAAAAATTAAAATAAAATTTAACCTGCCAAGGGCCCACGACCTGCAGGAGGGATGTCTGAACATAGAAACTGGCTTTAGGGACGTGGAACATCACCTCGCTGGCATGGAACTTGTGCAGGGGGCTGAGAGGTCTAGACTTTTATACCAACCAGAACTAGTTTTTATTCGGGTGTCGTTCTTCCAGCAGCTGGATTTACTTTTACTTTACATTTACATTTACTTCCTCTTATTTATGGGAGGTTAAGTGACAATGTTTAAACAGATTCCAAATCCAATGGGAGCCCTGTCAAACCTTCCTTTTTACTACTGGCCGGTCATCCTGCCATGTCTTCTGTATTGGTATTTTTTTTAATGACCAGCCTGATGCGGAGGTATTGCCCAAGCAACAGTCCATATAAATTTTTTTTTTTTTTTTTTTTTAGACTTTTGGGTTTTTAAAGGCAAAATAGAAAGATATGAACCCCATGAATTGCCTCCTGTATCCACTGTATCTAACTATCTACAATGTCACAGGAGGCAGAAACATTAGCCTCTTTAGCTTTATATTTAGCACAACTGGTGTGTAATAAACTATATTATTTACTGCATTAATTTATGCTAATTATCCATGTGTTTCTCTGTTTTATTAATCGCTGTTTTTGTTCTTTTTTTTTTATATAAAGACCATATGCGGACTGTTTATTATATATAGACAGTAGAAATAATAATAATGATTACATTTAACATGTATTTCATTGCCTTATTGAGCTGAAACTTGTTTTTACAAAAAGTGTAGTGGCGTGTGACATTAAAGAGGCAGTGTGCTTATTTATTATTATGTTTTTTACATGCAACCCATAACCATACATTACCATCACTTTTGTTGGGAAAAAAAAATGTATGACAGCCACAAAAATGAAGATGTAGCTCAGTCTTTGTTGAAATGAAATTGTAATAAATGGTATGCTATTTATAATAATTATAATTTTTCATTTCACATATAGATGCAGTTCTCACAGTGCATCTAACTTGTGTTATATTAAAAAAAAAAAAAAAAAAACAAGATTTGAGGGGGAAAAAATCCACATTAAATCAAAATAAATGAGCAATATTTTAAAAATTGACCATAGATCCTACTTCATATATATGTTTTAATATTTATAATGTATATATCTTTCAGTGACAGCTTGACTGGAGGAGAAGTCTGCTGTTTTTCAGAGGTAGCTCTGGCAGTTGTAGAGGCGGTTGATGCGGGTGGTGTCGTTTTTACTCATGGAGGAGGCAAATCCAAACACATAGTTGGGGTCGTGGTTTGCAACAATGGTCATCTGTCCATTAGAAGAGAACGCCCAGCTACACAGACACACACACATTTGTAGAATTATTTAAAGCTGATGCATTTGATAGAAATAAGCCATTTGTTTTTCTGTAGTAAATCTGTCATATTTACTTCTCTGCATGAAAAATGTGAGCACAGAGATGCGTTTATAACGTTTGTGAAACGGTTATGACTGAGAGGTCTTACTTGTGGTACTGCATCACAGACAGGAAGTCGTATGGAGTCTGGAGGTTGTTGGTAGGTACTTTAAAAAAGTTAGATTCAACACCTAAAACAAAAACAAAAAAAAAATCATCAATACAAGACTAAATCCAGAACTAAAACCAGATGATAAATCATATGATCAGAACTTATGGCAATGATGTAAACTGACACTGTGACATTTAGTCCAAAAATACACATTCTAAACATCATTTGTTTGGCACTTTAGCTTCTAACTTATCTATTTTAAAGCTCACAAGTTGCCAATCGGTTTTATTACAGACACATATCTGAATGACATGGGTTCAATTAGAGAAACACACACACATTTGTAGCTTTGGACGATGAGCTCTATGTCATTCCCCTTTGTCTCTCCTGTTTTTAACTCCTGCTGAAAGGTCTCAAATAAACCTAATAGAAAGCGGTCCTCAGTCTAACCTGGTGTGATGTTCTCAAAGTTAATGGTAACGTTCTGATCTCGGTCGCTGCGGGTGTGCTCGTGGTGGAAGCCCAGGGCGTGCATGATCTCGTGTTGGATGGTAGCTGTGTACAAACAGCCATTTGCCTGCAGAGACAGAGGCTGGATTCCTCTCTGGTAGCCCACGTACGACCAACACCTGCAGACAGCACCCAGAGGAGAAATGAGAATCAAGAATCCAGCAGGACTGAAGCAGGGAGAAACCAGGGATAATCTGGGATCCAAACCAGGGACTGAACCAGGCCTAAGTCAGAACTAAACCATGACTACCTTGTGACTAGGCCAGGACTAAACTAGGACTAAACCAGGAAAACCATGATGTAAATAATGGCTTTTACAGTGATAGTCCAGTCTGTTTGTAACACACAGTACACAGGTCATTTTAGCCTTGTTTCCACTGGAGCGGCACAGTATGGGTCAGTTTGGTTCAGTTCCCTTGAAGCAAGAGCCTTAGGGAGCCAACTTTGTCTAAACACCAGCTTGTTTTGACAACATATACTCAAAGTAAAGGTACCCGCTGTCAGGGATGATGTAGATGAACACAGTGTCTCTTCTTTTGGCTTCAGTAAAGCGAACGCAGGTCGCTGACTCAAAGGTCTTCAGGACACTCCAGATGAAGGCCTTGGCACCAACACCTGGAAGTGGACAGTCAGTCATGTTAGTCATGAGTCACTCATTCTGTGCAGCTTTGGCTACAGTACAGATTATCAGTGTACTCACCAAACTGAGGGGAGACAAAAACTGGGACCGGGACAAAGTCACCGACTTTGGGCCATAAGCAGGTGGAGGCAGTGCACGGATCAGCGTTCAGACTCACGTCTCCCGGAGCCTTGCCTAAAACTAGGACAGAGGAAGCAAGGAATCAAGTCAATATCATTTATAAACTTAATGAATAAATATAAACAGTTCAGTGTCTTTTTAAAAAATTCAAAAAGGACTGAGGTAAAGAGGGAAGTGAAGTGTTTCTTACTCTTTACTGCACTGTCCATGTCCTTCACGATGTCTCCTTCAATCAGCAAGTTCGATGCTAAAATCAAGATATTCACACTTAAATATTTTTTCAAGTGATCATATCTTTTTATGTTTGAAATAAATTACACTTCTATAATTGTCCACTTTCTTTAAATGCAAATAACAGCAGTAAAACGGCGTCTCTTACCAATGTCACGGTTGCCCCTCTGTAAAGTCTCCAGGATGTTAATTTTTCCATCTGTAAAGACAAGAGTTGATTGTACATTTAGTACATTTTACACATTTGATCAGAAGGAAATGCTTTAAAAGACTACACAGACTTACCCGGCTTGTTAGGTGCCTGGGGGGAAAAAACAGTGCAAACAGTTACTAAAATACAAAGACTGGACTCTTTTTTGTATTTACAGCAAAAACAATGTACTAGCTTACATTTTACTTTGTGTCAGTGATGCATATTATGTCTTTAAAGAAGAAGTAAGTGAAATGTTGTTGCTTAAATGAGGCCTAAACTGCTGTACATACAAAAAGACACAGTGTCCAGTCAATAACAGAAGGATTTTAGACTCTCTGTTTTACAAAAAACAGCAAAACCCCTGTTTGTGCTGTGTTTTTGTGCAACAGCCACAACTAACTCAATCTTCAATAAGGCTGAGCTGTCCCTCTTACGCTTGAACCACTGTCTTTACCTGTTTTCTGTTGGGACAAAGAGCATGAAAGGAGCTTTTGACTCTACTGGCTCTTTCTCAGTTAATTTTACCAGTCATTAATGATTTAAATGTTATGCTACTTGTAAAGAATTAATGTTAATCACTTACTTCTCCTTTAATTCCTATCTTTTCCCTTTGTCTCTACTGCACTATTGCTCTCTTTAATTGCTTGACTCACCAGAGGAGCAGCTGACATCAGGCTGATCAGGTTCATGAAGACGGCGAGGACTGAAAGCAGAGCCATGGTGCGTCTAGAAGAATTGTGGATGAAGAAGCTGCAGGTGTTTGAATCAGTGCTGCTGACTTCGTGAAGAGTGGTTTACTCTTGTTGTGTTTATATAGACAGAGCAGAGGGCTGGGCTCAAACCTGGGCAAGTATCTGACCCCATTGCACACGTTAATGACCTTCATTATCATACCTTAATTAATAAATGGCAGCTGTCATAAACAAGACAGACACTCACTGTAGGTAACTCCCTTCTTTTCTCTCCTGTGCCAACTATAATTATCAGTGAGTAATTATTAGCATTAAAAGTAAAAACGAGACAGCGGAAACCCAGTTAACCATCTCTCAGAGACTGGATTTATTCGTGAAATAATCTGATTACATTTGAAGTTGGTCAAAACAGGGATGACTCAGCGGGTAAAGCATAAAGAACCTTGCAGCAGAACCGTGTGCTCGCAGGCAGAGCGTAAATGGAACACCATAAACAAGTAGTTGCAGAGAGTAGTTCTACAGAGAGATGGTGACGTTTGGAAGCTTAAAGAAAATTTTGAATGTGAAATATCATCTTCATTTGAGTCTTACAAAAGTTACCTTTAACATTTATTTCCTCCTTTTGTGGAAACTGGTTTTAGTTGGATTTAAACAGGTTTTAGATGTATTTGAAAAGGTTTTACATGGATTTGAACAGGTTTTAGTTGGATTTGAGCAGGTTTTAGTTGAATTTGAACAGGGTTTAGATGGATTTGAGTAGGTTTTAGTTGAATTTGAACAGGGATGGATTTGAAAAGGTTTTACATGGATTTGAACAGGTTTTAGTTGGATTTGAGCAGGTTTTAGTTGAATTTGAACAGGGTTTAGATGGATTTGAGTAGGTTTTAGTTGAATTTGAACAGGGATGGATTTGAAAAGGTTTTACATGGATTTGAACAGGTTTTAGTTGGATTTGAGCAGGTTTTAGTTGAATTTAAACAGGTTTTAGTTGGATTTGAACAGGTTTTGGACAGATTTGAACAGGTTTTAGTTGGATTTGAGCAGGTTTTAGTTGAATTTGAACAGGGTTTAGATGGATTTGAACAGATTTTATTTATTTTTGTAGCAAAAATCAAATCCAT
This sequence comes from Rhyacichthys aspro, assembly GCA_036850595.1. Classification (NCBI taxonomy): domain Eukaryota; kingdom Metazoa; phylum Chordata; class Actinopteri; order Gobiiformes; family Rhyacichthyidae; genus Rhyacichthys; species Rhyacichthys aspro. Next base: position 4,006,342 of record CM072150.1, on the reverse strand, counting down.
CTAAAACCTGTTCAAATCCAATTCAAACCTAAACTACCCCAAAACATCACTTACTAAATGTACTGAAGGGCCACATAAAACATTGCAAAGGGCAGGATTTTTATACAATTTATTCATTCATCTTCCCATTTCAGAAAGTGCAGACTCACTGAAGGTTACACCTGGTGAAATGAAAATGTTTATGATGTTCTCTGAGAACAAAGAGCACAGACTAAGGTACATTCAGCTGACTTCATAACATTTGTCTTACTGCATTGTTCAACTTTAATTTGTGCATTTGAAGACTGGTTTCACATCACAGTAAAAACACATCATTAACTGAGGCACAGTTCCAAAACCTTTGTTACACATTTTTTACATTGTTTACTCAAACATAAGCTGTGAGCTACAATCAGGTTTGGGATCAATACAACAAAAAAGTGTTTTGTGGAACTTCAGTCTTGTTGATTGATTTAAAGGTGGCGCAGTGAGTTTTATTGTTAAGTATGGATTTATTTACAAACAATATAGAAATCCATCCTGTTTTTATCCAGGACCTGGTCACAGTGGACTCAGTCTGAGCAGAGACACCCTCCTCCTGAGTCCAGCCTGGCTCCAGAGTGGGGCCCAAGTTCCACAACTGTTCCGTATCTGTCCTTGACTTACTGTCTTTCATAAGGGGCTCAGGAACAGCTCTTGGCCCCAACAATAGCTCCAAGGATCTACTGAGCTCACTAAACCCTCCACCACATGAGGAGAGACATATGTGCCTGGTACAAGTCAGCCTTTGAGATACAGATATATCTGGGGGGTTCTGTCATCCAGGACATACTCCAGAAAAGGTTTCAGTGAAGGCATCTGGACGTGGTTTGTCCTTCATCAAAGTTGAACTCACACAAAGTGCCTTGGACGAGGGACGAAACGTGGAAACAGTGCATGTGATGTGATAAACTGACACGTGACATTTGTTCATCATTTTGCATCAACCATGAATTTTTGTGACTTCCACCCTTCACTCACGTGTCCTCACCCAGACCCGCCCCGATCCTCTTTTTGTTATCTTGTTTTTTCAGTTTTAGAAGCACCATTTGTTGTCAGCTTACAGACAACAACAAACAAGACTTTGGGATTCTTCTTGTTCATAAAGACAAGACTGAAATAATGAGCAGATCTATCCTGTTTTACCACTTCATTTTAGTGACACCTGTAAGTGTAAGCTGTGAATGTTTACCATCAAAATGATGCATATTCTACCTTTAAACTGAGTATGTTCAGCCTGCAGCAGAAAAAGTCTTCGACCTAAACATTAAATTACAATTTGAATCCCTTCTCACACAAGTAAAGATAGTTATATTACAATTCTTATGCTCATGGAAATACAATGATTTCATCAGTGGTCTTGGGCCTCCTTCTATTTGGGGCAAACCCTGAAGGACAAGGATTTAAAGATCTCTGCAACAATAGAACAAACAAACAGAAAACAATGTACAAGTTCATTCAGAGAAGAAAGAAACTCAGGTTCATTTGCAAATCGCAGTCATATAATTATAATAACTTACATTCACAGGTGAGCTTTCATAATTCATAATCATGTTCATGATGTTTTTGCAAAACAAAGAGTCACGCTTCCAAAATAATAAGGTACATACAATTAACCTCACCGTGTTTGTCTAACTGCATTGTTGTCACACTCTTAATTTGTGCATTTGAAGACTGACGTCACACAGTAAAGACTTATTAACTGAGGCACAGTTCCAAAAACTGTGCTCCACATAAATGGTGTTCACTAAAACATAAACTTTAATTGTCTTAATTGGTGGGATTAATACAACACAAAAAGGTGTTTTGTGGGAAAAAACAGAATTGAAATAGCAGCCATTTCTTCTTCAGTCTTGTTGACTGATTTAAACGTAGCGCAGTAAGTTTTATTGTTGAGTATGGATTTATTTACATACAATATAGAGAGCCATCTTGGTTTTATCCAGGACCTGGTCACAGTGGACTCAGTCTGAGCAGAGACACCCTCCTCCTGAAGCAGCTCTGTCCACAGTGGACGTGGAGAACATGAGTCCAGCCTGTCTCTCGAGTGGCGTCCAGAGCTCAGACTGAGTAGAAGAGAACCGAGGGTCACCAGGGGCTCACATTCAAGCTGTAGTTTCAGGCTAGAGTTCACGTAAGTTGACATCGTGACCTCAAAATCATTCTTTTTTCACTTCATCAGGTTTCATAAATGTGCCGCTGGGACAGGTGTAGCATCAGTACACAACCTCGCCCCATTCTTCTCATTCTCATCAGTCCTAATTGACTTCTGTAGAATAAGTAGGTGAGATATGTAGAAGGCAATACATAATTCATTTTTATTTTGAACAGGACACTGGTTCAAGAGCAGAAGAGGAACAGGAACAGTGCTTTGCTTTGAGCAAAAACACAGACCATAGCAGTTCTGTCGTTCAGGTCGAACAGATTCATTTTACAGTCGATATATCACAGATTTGTTGTCCACTTTGGCAGGTTTCGAAACCGCCCTCCTCATCGTCACTAATGATCTCCTCAATCTCAATATCCTCATTCTACTCAAGCATCAGTTCGACTCCAAACCCCAGCCCCTTGGCCACACGTCTCTCCAGTTCCTCTGTTTTCTCTCCAGCCTCTCCAGCTGCACCACAGAAATATAATCAGGGCCACAGACCAATTTACTCAAACTCAACTGCCACAAATCAGAAATAATCATTGTTGGTCCCAGAACACATCTCAGTCTCATGAACACAACCTCAGAGTCATTTTTGATCAAATTTATTATATATATTACAATCAATGTTTTATTCCATTAGCTCAAACTGTGTTTCCCAAAATGCTTTGCACATAATATTCCCATTTATTTTACCAAAACACAGCCTGTTTTCTCTCCTTCCATCGGAGGCTACTCAGTTTTTTTTTATTTGCAAACAATGGTGAAACAGTTTAATGCATAAAAAACTCTTTGAATGTTTAAACTTTGTGGGGTTTGGGGGTGATGGAGGACTCCAGAATCTTCAGAGTTAAATTAACTCTGTGGGTGTTAAAAATTTGACTCATATAAACTCTGTTCTGGTGTTAAATTTGAACACTATGAAAGTGTTAGAAACAGCCTTGAACAAAATGAGTGAAACTGTGAGTGACATTCACAGAGACCAGACAAAGATGTACTCTCTGTGTTCCTTTTATTGACATTGGACACATTTATTTTCTATTCAACTAAACCTGTTCAATCAGTCTCATCACGGTCTGACAATGACTCAGGAACAACACAGATCATCTTTTCTCTGTTTTGGTACAAAAGGTTTTTAGTTTAAATTCAACTGATGAATGGTAGGTGTGAATTCATTTAAGTAACAGACGCTCAACACCTGCTCATTATTTTCCTTCCTCGAACACCACCCAGAGTGACTCAGGCTGAACTGTGAAACTCCTACAAATCAAGACAATGTCTCCAGAGATTTTGTTCAAGACGTTTTCTAACTCTTTAATAATGTTGAAATTTAACACCAGAATGGAGTTTATATGATTCCAGTTTTTTACTTTAACTCTGGAGATTTTGCTGTGTACCTTTGTTGTTGTATTTTTGGGTTGGTTTATTTCATCTTCATTTTAAACCTTGGTTGTGTTGAGCTGGGTTTTAACAGATTGGGGGCTCGTCCGGGATCATTTAAGTTTTGGATTTGGCCAGTGATAAAAATGGTGTCTTTTGAGTTGGAGGTCTTTCTCATAAATGTGGTAAATCTGATTGACATTGGGATTTTACAAAGATTGCAAAAATAAGCAGATCTGTCCTGTTTTACCATTTCATTTTAGTCATGTGATCAGCTCTTTTAAGTGCAACCTGTGAACTTTTACTGTAAAAAATCCTGCATAAAGCATATTCTACCTTGAAACTCTGAGCAGTAAACAGCAGTAAATCCAGGACTAAACAGTCAAGCAGTCAGTATTTCTCTTCTTTAGGTGATTGTCCTTTTTTCATTCAGACCAAGAGTCAGCGGGAAATGACGGAAGCAAAGAGAAGATAAAAAATCATCAGAGAGGGTAAGATGAAGTGACAAGAAACGTCCAGCAGGTGGCAGTCATACTCTTCTCATCCCAGATCTTTGAGGTGAATGTGTTAAATGTGCCTCCTTCCATCATCATATACTGTCCATGAGAAACTGTGAAAAGAGACAGGGACCTGAACTGTTTCCTGGAATCAAGACTGGGACTTGTGAAGGACTCTTAACCAGTCATTCATTTGAACAGATGAATTACTGCTACAAAACTGCCCAAAGGTACATCCATTTTAAATAAACATCATTTAAATGTTGTCAGTGTCAGAGCTAAATGTCAGTCCGTGGTCTGTATTAGTGTTAAAGTCTGAATTCTTTGGAAAAGCACTGGTTGATCCTAATATTATGCTAAACCAGTGTTGACTACTGTGATTATTATTCCTTCATATACTGTATTCCCCCTTATTCATTAGGGTTGGTGAAGGTTAGTTCCAGCTGCTTTGAGCCTGAGGCGGGGTAAACCCAGGACAATCACCCGTTCATCACAACAAGAGACACAGACGTCTGAGGAGTAGCACCTGGAGTTGGACCTGCTCACTGAAATAAGGCCAAAGAGCACTCAAGCATTACAAATACTGCTGTAGGGGATATTGTGAAGATGGATTTGTGATAAACCCTTGACTCCACTCTGGAATCAGAAGTGTATTCCTTCAGTGCACACGGTGTTGATCTGTAACAGGTTTTTGGAAGCAGTATTAAATGTGCGAGTGCTGAAAGAAGACGAGCACAACAGTTTACTTTGTTAGTATTCATAATAGTTCGTATACACAATGTATAGGAGCACCAATAAAAAACATCTTTTTTTCCAAAACCTTTTTTCAACATTTTTTAAAAAGCCACAGATTGGTTTCTACAGAAAGCAAAGAAAGCTCTGTACATGAACAAGCAACAACAGAATTCCTCGTCATGAGCTGCGCGCTCATATTCATATCATCTCTGAAGCATAAAATAACATAAAAACAAGACCAGCTGCCTGCTGCTTACCTAGGACACTACGATACACAAACAGCTTCTGATATCTCAAACACAAGATATGTAAGAAATGTACTTTTCAAAAATTGTGAAAAAGTGCAATACAGGTTCAACTGTTTACAACTCAATAGATATTTCCCATATGGAGTCCGGTCCTGTTTCAATCATTTTTTCCACCGTTTGTCTGGATCCATAGTTAAATCTCTTACAGTTATATCGACATTCATGTAGATGTACATTTACGATGGTTTCCACAAAAGTAGAGCAAATTACTGTGATTGCAAATGACAATTTTCTTTGGGTACGAAGAGAATGAAAAACTAGTTTCTCAGATGAACATTTTTTCTTTTTACATCAGAAATGTGTATAGAACAGAGTTTTAATTCTTCATACAAAAACACCATGTAAAAAAATCGGGGAGTCCCATTCAAAACACCAACATCTTTGCATTTTTATTTGTAGCAGAACCAAGGTGTCAGCAAATGTACTCCACTGTGGGGAACGCTCTCACAGTCCAGCAGTACACACGCCTCCAACTCAGATCTGTTTTTGGAGCGAGCACACACTGTTGATGGAGAAGATGACAGATGGATGATCGGTGCTGTGTGGTTTTACATAAAGGATTGTGGGTCAGTGCCCTGAGTCCTCGGTGCCCCGAACCGCGAGGATACGCTGCCACGTCCCCACGAGTGACATCCTTGAAGGGCCAACGTGACCCGACAGACAAACACGCTGATAAGGCTTTAAAACGGAGCTCCCACAAAAACAAAGAACATCTGAATGTACAGTCACTGCCAGGAAAGAACACATGAACCCAACACATCAGGCTTTCTCCAGCTCTACTCCATTAAAGCAGCACTGTGTAACCTCCTGTACACACAGTGGAGTCTACTGTAAACCAGCTAGAGACCTACTCTTCCTTTTTCATGTAATCTCAACGACTCTGAGGTTACACGTATAAATATTTGATGGAATAAAGTTACACAGTGTTGCTTTAAGTGAGCTTATGTTTGACTGAATGTGATCCGACTTTTATCCCAAATAATAACAAAGGGAAACAAAAGAATGAGGCAGTTTGAAAAACAACATATGTACATGTTTATAAGGATATGTGTGTAAAAAAAATAATACAATAACATAGAAAAGAATAAAAAGTCATGGCACAATAAATGACACGGGGGTAAAAACATTAAGAAGCATGTTTATGAGCACTGTAAGCTTGTAAAGTGTCACTTCACTGAAACGGCCCGATAGATATACAAAATGCACAAAGAAACACTAATCAAACAAACACTGAGTGTAGACTGCGCCGCGTGAGCACATCAATACCAACTTTTTTTTTTTTTGGGGGACTTTCTCCGTTTGTCTTGAATGAACCGTGACTCGTCCCAAAGTGTTATCTGTCACACGACACGTTTTTGCTGAGGAAAAGTTCACAATCTTCCGGTTGAAAGCGACCAATGTTTAAAGTTCCTTCGAAAAAAAGATGAATCGTCTCACTTTATCTTCCCTCTCATGGCATTTTCCGTCCTGAGACTGAGAAAGGTAAGCCAAAAAAAGTTCTACATTTCAGTCTGAAGTGTTTGTTTCTCTGCAGGGGGAGTTCTTTTGGGCACAAGAAGCCACGTTGTGTCCACAAACATCTGTTTTGCAGGTTTTGTTTTGCCCGTGTTATCCTGAATGGATGTATCTGTGTGGATGGTGTGGGGAGTGTGTGTGCGCGTGTTGTGCTCATGGAGCCGTGGTGATGGCGTTGAGGTCTTTCATGAGCCCCTCCAGGTGGGCCATCTCCTCGGTCAGCTCGTCGGGCTCGTAGCTCTGAGGGAGAGGGACAGGGTTACTGCGAGAGGCGGGGGAAGGGCAGGGCGGGAGGGACGCAAGCACCTAAAGCCAGGACCAGAAGAAGAAGAAGAAGAGAGGGAAGGAAGCAGGACAGGGTCAGTCAGGGGTCTTCAGAGGCAGGGGGTTGTAATGGGTGAGGATGGGTCAATGGGACTGAAGCCAAAAGAACCAAAGACAGAAGCAGCAAGCAAACATCCAAATAAAAACAGACAGGATTAGGACGTTTATGAAGAAAAACATTCCAGTTTGGGATTGTGTTATAATCAATCAATAAATGAATAAATGAATACAATGAACGGCAGCCAACAAAAAAGAAGTTGGAAAGAATCGAAAGAGAGAAAGAACAGAAAATGTGATTAAAACCAGTGTCCAGCTGAAACAGTGCAGTTCAACGACAAGTGCCAAAGAAAACCCGATGGATTTAGAAAAGTTTGTGATTCTTCTTTATCAGACATCTTCTTCATTTTTTTTTTTTTTTTTTACATCAGAGCTGATAATCGAGAGAGATGAGCACCGAATATTCAGAGCGGCGCCGGGTACTCACGCTGTCTACATCCTCCAGCATCTTACTGGTCTCGGGAACGTCGGGAGCGTTGGGAACGTTGACGATCATCGGAGTCCGTGTCCTGCCCAGAGTTCCGATGGAGGCCGTTTTCACCACGTGGGGGTGAGTCGGGGGTCCTGAGCGAAAACACAACACACATTTTAGGAGACTACACGGGACTATCACACCTGGACAGTAAGGTTCATAGCTGCGTTGGTAAAGAGTAACACAAGTAAACATTTAGCATTTGTAAAACGACTCACGACATAAAAAGTATAAAAGGAGAAAGGTGTCGTCTAGTACAGAGTCTATTTGTATCTTTTGTTTTAGTAAAGCCCTTGGAGGCTATTGTTGTTGTGATATCGGGTTGTATACATAAAATTTAATTGAAATAGCTCCTTGAATAGTGCAGTTTCTGACTCTATTAATCATTTTTCTGTCCTGAAAGTGGATCCTCCTCCTGTGGTTCTCCTCTTTTTTCTTGTGGCTGTTTTGTTTTTTGTTTATTTTTATATTACCTTTACCCTGATGGAGGATCTAACGTCCTTTGAGGAGGCTGTTGTTGTGATATTGGGCTGTACAAATCTAAATGTTTATCGCGTCTATTTCTGTCGCAGTTTGCTGTTCATAATTGCACCAGTTCTTAAACAGTACATTATTATAAAACAAGTACAGCTAAGGTTTTTCTTCTTTTTCTCCTTAATGACACAGGTCGAATGCTGTTAAATACCAATACTTCATGCATGTATCATTAGCCTGAGCAGAGGGCTGTGGACTTGACAGTTTAATTGTCTCCGAAGCATGTAAACTGGGTCGAAGACAGAAGTCCAGTCAGACAGGTTACAATTGAGCTATGAACCTAGCAAACAAAGCTGTGCGTGTAAACATTTATAAAAGAGGCTTTTGAAATAACGCCTTTAATCACAGTTGATGAATTAAATGACTTTAATGTGAGAGTCGAACACGCTGCAGCCGTGTAGCGTGTTGTCCTTACCGCTCTGGGCGAGCAGGGGGGTGCTGGGCAGGGCGGGGGACTCGTACGAGGGGTGTCCTCCAGACGGGATGGCGGGGACGGCGAAGCTCTTGAGCGGGTGAGCGTGGGCGTGAGGGTGGGCCGAGCGGATGGGGGGCAGGTTGCTGCTGTAGCTGGCCTCCTCTTCTGTGGTGGTGGAGCCGTGGTAGCTGCCCTCGGGGTCTGCCAGGATCTCGGAGGGGCACGAGGCCTGGGACGAGGCCGCGGGGGGAGGGAGGGGCTCCGAGCAGGGCGTGTTCCTCACCGACTCTGTGACGGGGCAGAAGAACGACGGTGCGTGACAAAAGTGCGCGTGGGGAAGAGCGAAGTTAGGTTTTATTTGACAGTGTGTTGCATTTGGAGAGTAGAGCTGAGGAAAAACATGTTAAAATGCAAATAAAAGAGGCTGACTGTGAGAGATGTGAGGTTAGTAGAAGACAGTTTCATAATCATAGGGTCTGGGGGGTCTACATTTAGACATGTGTGCTGTGAAATTGTTTCAAATGATATAGATACAGACAAAAATGGGTAGCAGCACCTGGAAAAAATAAAGAAGAAGTGAATAAAGAAGTGAATGATGAATATGTGCACTACTCCTGAGCTCCAGCAGATGGCAGTGTCTCACCTGAAGAGTCCACCCTGTCTAGATGGGAGATGGGGGAGGCGCAGGCGTGAGGGCGCGGGTGCCCGGCGCCCTGGTGGTACAGGTAGCTGCGTGTCGGCGACGCCAGGCTGCCCATGTGATAATGGTGGTGATGGTTATCGAGCGAATGGATGGGATGAGCGCTAATGACGGCTGCGGATGGAAATATGGAAATGGAGGACACAAAACAGAACAGAACAGGACGTTTAACCAGGACGAATAATGAGGATGGATGTACAAGAAGAGCACTCATGCACACGTCCTAGACTCTGTTCACTGCTGATTTGTGTTTCTTTAAAGAGTAATTAAAGGGTTATTCTTGATAAACAGACTCACTTTTATTGTGTTATTGTCTGTTAGCACTAATAAATGATTTAGTATCATCAGCCAATCAGAAGCAGGCTTAAATTTGGATAAAATACGCTGGATTTTTATGTATAAATCTTTTTAACTTACATTTATGTCCCTGAGAGTTGATGATAGATATGAATATGTATAGGTTTTTAGATTTGTAAGTTCAGTATGTGCTCTATTATTGTCAACTGTTTAGAGTTTATTGTATACTACTGATCTTTAGTGGAGTTTTAGGAGAGATCGTTCACACAGATTGACGCTAAAGCTCCACAAAACACTGCACTGAGCTGCTTCAGACGAACATCTTCACTGAGAAAACACTGGCTTTACAGAATGTCATCTTGTTCTACGCTCCCAAAATTGTGCGTCTGAAATAAAGGTTAAATTGAACTGAGAGGAGGTGAGTGTCTATAAACCCTCTGCCCTCCGTCTGTAAGTGTGTAGGTCTCAGGAAGTCAGGAAATTGAGTATGACATGAAGCTAGAATTTACTCAAAAGTGTGGAGATATTAACAATTAACTAAGAGCGTTTAATCATTGATGGACTTTGCCGAGTACATCTTCCCGATTCTTATAGAAAAAGACGTTCGAGTCTTCTCTCCGTCACCATTAATACAAACAAAACACCAGCCTTAAAAGCATGAAATGGACACGAATGATTTGTGCTGCACTTTCCTTCCCTTCCCCTTTCCTCCTCGGAGTAAAGAAGCTATCTGAGGACACACACCACCCCTCATACGCCCACGGACACTTACGCTGAGGCGGCTGCGCATCAAAAGGCATCATCATTTTAGGCCTCATCCCTCGTCGACCTGCAAGTGTAGACATGCTGTCCTCTGACTCGTGGCCTAAAAGGTATGGTGGACATCGGCCGTTTAGAAAGAGTCTGACTAAACTGATGTGACGCTGATGGTGCACAAATCTGTCACATCTGTAATTAAAGCTCTCCAAAATAAGGGTTAACTGATTAAAATGGCAGCAAAAACAGTGAGCGCTCGTAATGGTCGTCGTGTATGAGAAGCATGACACAATAAGCATGGTTTAATGAACACACAAACACAGCATTCTCTGCAAAGTCAAACCTGTCAAACCTGAATATCACATGCCCTGAAATATATTAATGCAAAAATATCTGTCCCATCAGACTTTTCACCAGGAGAACCAGTGCTTTTTGTCTTGTTCTTTATATGTTTTATAAAGAACATAGACATAGAGGAAGTTAATTCGAACTATCCATATCGAAAACAGTGTCTTTTACTGTTTTTCTGTCAAAATCATCGTCAAAACAAAGCCTTAAATCAAACTGTGGTGCATCTAAATAAAAAAAGTCTGGTTTAGACCGAGTTTAGTCCTAGTTTAGACCTGTTTAGTCTAGATTTACTCCTGGTTCTGGTCTTTAATGTTTATTTAGAGTCTTATATTTCTTTATAAAGTCTTATTCACTCAACATCAACATTCAAAGTCATATCATTTCGGTAACATTCATCATCGTTTTTCTAATATTGTGTATGCCCTAATGTCCTCTATCACCTCCAAATTCCCTTCCCTGTGACTCCCACCCCCGTCTAGCCCGTATATACCCCCGTCTAGCCTGTATATACCCCCTGGCGGAGGTGACACTGTGACTTTGATCCACCCTCTGAAGTCTTCCCTGTGGCTGGGACTGACCGCGGTAGGAGTTTCGTCTTTGCTGCAGGTGTGGGTTGCTCTCCAGGCCGCTGTCCGCCGGAGTGATGTCCTGGGAGGTGCGCGGGATGGGGGTCTCCGTCATGACGGGGTTGGGGTCCGGGGACTTGTCCATGGGCTTCAGCTCCAGCCTCTCGTGATGAATCCACAAGTCCGGGGGCTTCAGGTCTTTGGAGTTTCCTTTGTATTTGTGGGAGCCGTTGGACGACTTGGAGGCAGCTCGCTTTCTGCAAACAAACGGTGACAGAGATTTAGTTTGAGAGTGACAGAAAGAAAAGAGGCCTCAGACACTTCTTTAAACACACAAGAAGTAGTAGTGAGTAAATATTCTCCTGATGGACTCCAGATCTGCTCAGGTTTGTTGCTGCTGTGTTGTTTAACATTAGGAGATGTCTATAATGGCTTTGTGCATTTAATCTTTAGGACGTTTACTCACTTGAAAGTCATTAAAAGAACTCACAAATCGGTGCAAAAGGTGCTGTAACTTTTGGTTTCTCTACAGTTTTTTAAAGTGGACTATCAGACTTTCCCTGATGCTGCGTTCACTGTCGTCCTGTCTCCTGTAGATGTCTTTTACTGTGGTGAATGTGTCTCTGCTGAGGCTCATTTTACAGTTGAACTGGAGAAATACAATAATCAGACTGGAGCAGGGCCTATAGAGACGTGTTATTATTAATATAGAATTAATACAAACTGATGAAACTTCAAATGCACTGTTTGACACATGATCTAAATCACTATAACACTGAGTGATACAAACCGTAAAAACAACCTTGTCGATGTGTTTGATGTGTTTTTAAATCCGACCCTTATCCGTTTTGCCCGATTCCCTCCATTTGCTTTCTTCGAGTGTGTAATATTGGCTTTAACCTGCATTTACTCCAAAAGTCTAAACTAACTAAAATATCTTTCACTTTACAAACAAACCTCAGTTCAGTTTGGTCCAAGCTACAGTTCGCTGGAGCCCCGTTAATGTACTTAACTCTGCTTTAGTGTATATAAACTAAGTGTAACACAGTTTAATACTTCAGTTTAACAGTCTGTGATGAGGAAGCACTGGTCATAAAACCATCGGTGTATAACCCTGGCTCCTCCATGTGCTATTTTTTTTTCTCGTTCTGTAAAAGTCCAGCATAACACATTCTTAAGCCTCCAGTGACATGTAGCTTGTAGCCTTCAACTGCAGTAGCTAAATATTCACTAATGGTCTCTACCCACTCACTGACAGCACACACATAGTTAGTCAGTTGTCTGTTCCCAAAGCTTTTCCATCCATTCTCCTCTTAAAGAAAAGGCTCTACACCTTATGAATTATTAATAATATGTAAAGCCTTACTGCTGCATTCACTTTCATTGTTAATTTAAGTCCAGTTAGCTATGTTTTATTCTTGATTAAAAAGCTCATCTGTGTTGTTTTAATGCATGTTTGTATTATTGTGCAGTTTTACAAGTCCATTCAAATAAACGAGGCTAATTTGTGAACTTAAATTGCCAAATGGTGAACAATTTCAACATGTTAATGGTAGTATGTCTCACATCTTGTCGTCAATGTAAAAGAAAGTGTAAATTACTTTTTCTGATGAGACGTGGTGCGCCTGGTGCACAGGAAAGCTCCTACTACCACCACAATGATGGTGAAGGCTCCCACCGAGATGATGACGATGACCAAAAGGTGATTTTCATTGCTTGGGACTCCTGCATCGAACACAGACGCGAGAAGAAAAGAAACGTGTCAGGCTGGACGTGAGGAAGATATTCAAATAAAGGAGCAGAGACGAGATTATTTCTTACCCAGTGTTGAATCTGGAGAGTTCAAAGTGTTTCCTGGGCCTGACTTCACGGGTGGATTCAAAGCTAACAATAGAAACACAGAGTAATTAATTGAATTATTGTGTAAAAAAGACAACAGAAGATATTTAAGTCAGTGATTATATGGATTTTGAACCATCTGACAAATTTGATAAAGCATGAATAGTTAGTGCTAGTCGTGCAGCTTAAAGTCCCGAGAGAAGAGAAGCTAGAGGTGCACAGAAATGAGGCAACATGGGACGCAGTAGGAGTGAGCAGTGAGTTATCAAAGTGTGAAGCAGGAGTTTACCTTGGTCATTGGCCATTTTGTCAGAGGATTCAGCTTAACAGGCCAAACGAAAGCGCGTAAGGAGAGACAATAAAAAAAGCAAAACACCGGTTAGCTGAGAAGAGCAGAAAGAGGAACGGCAGGAACACAGCGAGCAAAAAGGGATCGGAAAGGAAAGGAAACCCACACAAACACCAAGAAATCACACTGAAAAAAAATGATGTTGCACCGTATCGACTTACAAAAGCTTCCGTCATTTTTTGCACAATCAATTTCTTTATTTTATGTTCTGTTTGAATGTATTGTGAGTGTATTTTTAACATCCTCAAATCCCAGTTTAATGAATTTTGTTTTATTGCAACTGTTGGCAGAACTAAAAAGCGTATTAAGGATTTTCTCATTTTGGAAAGCTTTGAACTGAAATGTCCTGTCTGTCCAAGAAATGCTTGCTGAAATGATTGTGCTCTTTTCAAGAAAAGTCTCTGTCGACATCAGTCCTGGTCTGACCCTGACTTATAGTTTTAATTTACAGAAATAATTACTGTGACTGTAAGTATTTCTTTTCAGGATGACATTTACAGAGCCTAAAACTGAACTGTAAAATAACTAATTAAAGAATTGATGTCACTCTGATCCACACAACAACACTCAAATACCAACAATAAGTAGCTTTAACACTCAAAAAGAGCTTAAAACTTAGTCGACTCAACACAGAAATACATTTTTTAGATGTAGAAACTCCAACACTAACCTTGAATAAACCATGAGATAAAGTTATGCAAAAAAATGACAAAAGGTTTTCGAAGTAGATACGCTGCAACGTTTTTTTTCAGTGCACTGCAAGAAACAGCCACAGTGTACAGCAGATAAAGCACCTACAGATAAAGCACCTACAGATAAAGCAAAGCCACTAGACGCTCTATCATACACTATACAACAAAAACCCTTGAGCTATAATTCTCTAAGAACATTTTATTGCGTAAGGAAAGCCCAAAACATGATATTCTGTGCATGACTAAAATAAAACAAGTCCCTATTTTGTTGATGAGGAATAATTTAGTGCACAGTCATTAACAAGGAACAACAAGGTCAGGAAACAGCCTTGAGCTTGGTTTTTGGACATTTCCTCACTGCATTTTCATTAGGATTTTATGTGAACTAGATTATGCATCAAAATCAGGTGTGGACTAATGGATTCGTCTGTATTTGTGATCTTGAATAAGTAAAATTAAATGTTCGTAGCACTTATTTTTATGCCATTATAGCTCTGTATGTAACACTCTTTATCTAACTGCTTTCTGGACAATCCCGGCGTAGTAAACGTACATTTAGGAGTACGGAAATGTACAGCCTCGGACATCGGCCCCATGCCTTTGGAGTTTCGCGCCTGGATCTTGAAGTAGTAGGTGGTGTCCAGCGTCAGCTCCTGGATCTGATGGGTCAGTCTGTTCCCCACGACCGGCTCGATCACCCAGTCGTGAACCTCTGCGTTCACGTCAGTGCTGTAGTAGATGATATAACCTGCACCACAGACGCAGCCAGAGCATAAAACCGCACATTATTTATTATTATTTTAACTAACACGATGGATAATTTGTTTTATCCTGGCGTGAAATGATCGCGGCTGACATACAGACACAGCACCATCCTCGGTTGGTTACGCAGACTCTTGAACCCACCTGTGATCTTGCCGTTGGCTTCAGAAGGAGGCTGCCAGTTGACGATAATAGTGCGAGGTTTATTCTCTTTGCTCACCACAGTGACGTCTTTGGGAGAGGAGCTGGGAACTGAAGAGAAAAGACAGTAAAAATGTTTTAAAGGAAGCAAAATTGTTGAAATTAAACTCCCAATGTGCTTAAAATGTGTGTCATTTATGGCTCAGAAAGGAAAACATTATATTACAGGTTAATTACAGGTTAATCAAAAGCTTGTGTGTGTGTTTGTGTGTGTGTTTGTGCTCATACTGGTCTCAAAGGTGGTGCCCTGTGCAGTCATGCTCCAGGTGCTGGTGCGGCGGCCTTTGGTCACCATGACGGAGAACTCGTACAGCGTGTTGGGCTTCAGTCCCGTCACCATGTAGTTCAGGCTGGTGGTGTTAGCGGTCTGGGATAACACACACAACACAGATCAGGATTATTACCACTGTAGCTCCTCAGATGTTATGTGGCGTTAAAATCTGTGTTTAATGCTTCCTGAAGGCACATTTGAAGGTGGGATGGGTCACATAATCCAGGGCTCTCTACTATAAAGCTACGCTAAATATGTCTCTAACTCAGAAAGACAAAACCAAACAATCCTTTAACAAACTCGTTAAGTTAACCTTTGGAGCTGAGGCTGCGTTCATGTCAAACAAGAGGAGTCGGTGAAGTTAAAACAAAGAAAAATCATGAAATTACACTAAATTTGTGCAAAACAAAGAGCCTCAGCAGAATAAATGAACTAAAGATTAACCACCAACAGAAGTTTGGAGTAAAATCATGATTATATAGTTTATTAATGTTGCACAATGCCATTCACCTTTTTAAACACTTGCAGAAACATCTCTTTTTTCACTCTCTGCTGATTTTCGGTCTGTGTTTCTATCCTTTACCTGAAGAAGGGTCTAAGGACAGGGAATGTTGTTTGCTGTTTTTTGTTCAGCCCTTTGAGGACCTGAATTATTTGTAAGTTTCCACAGAGATCTACCTCGATAGAAAGTGAACGAACCCAGGGTTAACCCAGAACTCTCCTCGCTCACCTCCTAATCCGGCTTTGTGGTGCAAGGCAAGGATTTCTGTTGAATATGAGCCCTGGCTTAGACCTCTTATGTCGGTGATGTGTTTCCAGCCAACACCCCACTCACCGGAGCAGGACTATGCTGTATTTAAGCTCCTAATGATCAATATTAGAGAATCGGTGAGGCAGCCGTGTCAGAGGGTAATATGTGATCATTAATGAAGCATCAGAAAGTCATCAGAGAGAAATTTGTAGGTTAAGTTTTAAATGTGTGTGTATAATATCAAATTGCAAAACAGGAAGTGCATTTGGTGACATGTTTAGCTGTGCGTATAACATGGAAAACTGCAAAAAAGTGTGAATATAAAGAGTCCAGACAGAAAGAAGACAGATGAGCCTGACATACACGGATTAAAACAGAACTCCGAACACTCTGTAATCTCACGACCGTTTCGTTTCTCCGGTAAACTTCCTGTCCTCAGACGGCACTAGTGAGTCAGGACAGTTTCTATCTATAACGTTGCGTGCTATGAAAAAAGTGCGGCGCTCCTGTGGGGGCTGTCAAACGGAGGGCAGTAGGAAACACGCAGCCCGTTTTAGAGCATCTATTCAATAATGCACCGGTTTGTCTGGAGAGAAAAAGCAGTGGAGAACGAGAGCCTTGAGGTGACTGATGTCTGGCACATACAGCGTGTCCCTAATAGACTCGTTACTACAGTGGACTGAGTGAACAGGACAGAAGCATAATAAGCCTGTAGAGCTCTTTAATTTCCGTCACAGCACGCGGTCTAATTCCAGCGTCCTCCGGTGGTAACAGACTGAGCTGTGTACATGTCGCTGTGACGTTGTGAAACAATCATCAAACGCCACAAACACCGCAGCTCAATTTGGGAATAAATAACAACCCTTAATTAACAACAAAAAGTAAACGAGGCGACGCAAACACGACTGTAGCTTCAAGCATCAGCCGTACAATGGGAAAAAAGAGATATAACGTCAATAATTTAACAGGAAACGGAGTGCTTTCCAGGTTACATAAACGCATCACTGGAGGTTTCAGCTGTAGCCCATAAGACACTGATACTCCTGCTGTAATCTCTCAAGTTATACGTAAAACACCAGAGCTCGGGTTAAATCATCAGCGCTCCATAACGAAGCCATCACTGTTTAATTAAAGCGTTAAATCCGTCCGGAGGAGCTCACAGCCTGTAGGTCTCCGCTGTTCAAAGGCAGACTCTATATAAAACGTGTCATCTCCATCTCAGCTGCCATCGAGACTTTACAAATGTGTTCTGTTAAGACCCAGGCTTTGGAGCTGTTACTGACTAAACCTTCAAAACGGAGCAAAAGAGAGAGCTTATGTATGTTTGTTGCGCTCTGGAATTTGAATTTTATTAGATTTCCCTTGTGTTACAAAATAAAATCGATGTTTCCTCGCTTTGGCGTGATGGAAATGACAATACTTCACTTTCTGGACTAAAATAAACAATAACAAAGAGAACAAAGAGCCTCTCTGCAATAAGTTGTAGATAAAATCTTGTATTCTGCAGTGAAGGTGATTAGAGCAGGTTGTAAACAAAATACAGTGTGTCTGCTTTAAATGTGCAACATGAAGAATTTAAAAGGGATAGTCCTGATTTATTTATTTATTGGATAATAGGGCTGTATGGATTATTTGTGATGGATAGACTTCTCTCGGTGTTAGATTAAGGCTTTTTTTTCGCAGCCTTGCAGTGCAAATTAATCAAATAAAGCTACGTAATGCAACTGAATGTGTTGCTCTCAGTCTTCAAAGAAATATTCAAGAAAAGGTTTCAACAAAGTCATTTTATCAGTTCAATCAAGAATCCAGAAATGCAAATCCAGATGCATTCGTTGAAACCTTTTCTTTTATAACTTTATCGTTCTGTCTACAACAACTTTTTAAACTCCAGTGTTGTCTTTAATGTTGTTGACTGTCCATGAAAACCACTGGTGCGTCTGGTGCTTCGATCTTCAAATAACAACTGAGATATAAAGATGCACAATTGCCTAATGTAGTGGATGCATATTCATTTGTTTGGAGTTGGATTAAGTGTACTTCCTTTGTGTCTGGACTGAACAGAGCATTCAACAAAGCCATCTATCCTCATTTTTTTCCTAAATTGGGCAGGATTTGATGAAACTGAGAGTGTCTTACCTTGACTTTGGTGTTGGCAGGGATGTTGGTCTTCCAGCGGACCGTGTAGTAGCGGTTGTCGGTGATCTTCTGGTTCTTGGGCAGCGAGTTGTCGGCCCAGGTGACTTTGATGGTGTCGTGGCTGAGCACCGTGGCCTGAACCCCCACGGGAGGCATCATAGGGGTAGGGTCTGGTACTGGGGTGTATGGAGCATGGAAGAGTTCGTACAAGTCAACATCAGGGTCTATGGGGTCTGCACGGAGGGCAGTCAAACCCGCATGCGTGAAGACAAATTAAACGTGACATAAAATTAAAATGTAAAGGGATATAGGATGCAGGGAATGGCGACCGGGAGAGAGTTAATGAGTTAAAATGAAAGACGAGCACATGGGAAAAAGGAGGAGGAGGTAACGCAAGAGCAAAAAAAAGGATGGGATCGGGAAGGGTGAGGAGAAAAAGAGAGAGATTCTATTAGAAAACAGACTGACCTCTACCAAAAGACGAGGCTAAAGACTCAAAACTATATAGAAGCGATCATTTCGAATGTGTCTGCCGCGCTACGGAGAAAGAAAAACATTTGTGTTCATGAGAAAAGTTAATAGAAAACTAAAGTGAAAGCAGCAGGTTTCCTCAACAAGTGTCGGCCCACGCTTTTTCACAACGACAGCACAAACACGTTTATATAATAGGCTTCAAAAGGACACGAGCACGCGAGCGTTTTGTCCGAGCAGGTACAGTGTCGAGGGGAGTGTTGTCCTTGGGAAGTGCAAAACTAACACTGAAGCGCGGTGTAACAAAGCCTGGAGGCAGAGGAGAGAAGAGGAGGAGGGTCACGGACGAGTGGCAAGTGTTCAGGGCTTATCTGCTTATTTTGTCTGTTTAAATGATTGAAAAGACACCGCAGAGTAGGCCACTGTCGTTATCATTAAGCTCGGTATAAAAACAGCAGCCTTTTGACTCTAATGTCAGAGGAGAGTTGTGACTGTGTAATGTGTTGTTTACTACAGCAGAAGGCCTTTTTTTTAATGAGAAGACCTTTATTTTTTGCAATTTTCTCTCATAACGGAAAAACATCTGTGTCAAAGAAACAGAATGAAATTAAAAAACAGTTTTGGAAGTCGTAAAAAGAAACACATTTGCTGAAGTTAAACGGAGTAAAGCTGAAAACAAAGAGGGACTGAGACAGAACGGCGCACAATATCTCGATGCGACACGACATTTAATCACCGAAAAGCATATTGTAACAGGAATTATCTGTGACAAAAAGACGTCATCAGATGAAAATATTATCAGTGCTGTCAGTTTTGCCGACTACAATACACAGCAGTATTAGCGTTAACCTCCAAAAATCGCAAATTGTGCAAAAACAAGATGATTTTGACAAATATCTCCGACAGACGACATGTGTTTAACGTCATTTCTCACATTTCTATGCTTAAATATCCTTCAGTTTTTATTTTATCGTTGCATCATACTCTTTTCTTCACTATATCAAAAACAACCAGTCAGATTGTCGGTCTATAAGGAAGTAATGGCTAACAATAAAAGGAGGAAGTGTATATTCAGAGCTGGATATGTCTTTTTTACAGAGAAACAGCTCAAAAAGGAAAAACAAACAGAGAAAAGGGAGAGGAACCAGGCTGCTGTTGAGGATGAGTGGCATCTGAGAAAATCAGATGGAAAATCAGACGGTGCCACTGGCTGATATTAAATGACACGCTACAGGAAAGACGTTACTGGAGCTTATTTACAGTAAACTGGTTTTATGGGCCTTTAAATGTTTAATTTTTTCAGATTCAGGTTCAATTTAGTTCAACTTTATAGTAGGGCTACAATATTTGACACAATGCACCCTTTAAATGTGTTCCTTATCCTACACTAAAGCCTATATTTTAGCTCCAGGAGTCGGGCTAAAATACCAGACCCTTTAAAAGCCTTTAAAACTCTGTGTGTGAATGATAACTACTTCAAGATGGTGTCCAGGCCAGCGGCTTCACTGCGCCCGGGTCTGTCCTGGGTTTAGCGGGACGGGGGGAGAACTCTCTGGTCAGTCACCCAGAGTGGCCCTCCTCCTCGCTCCGTTTGACACCTCTTTGTGCCGCGCTGCCCTCCTCCTATTTCCTCGACTGAGCATTCGTGTGGTTGCGGCGAGGCTCTGAGGTTTTTCGGAGTCAAACGTAAGGAGCGTTTCTATACTCAGCCTGGAAGAATGCAGTCTCAGTTTTTACGAGCGGCAATCCAGCGCGGCGAGGAAGCCGACTTCACTTCACAGACCCAACGAAATCCTTCATTTCCTGCTTTTCACTTAAGATGTCGTGCTATTATAACGGATTCAACTTCCACGAGCCGAGTTCACCAAGTTTTCTTCACATTTTTTCTTTCTTTCGCAAAGTAAAACTAATATGTAGGTCAGCTCATCTTTCTAATCCCGACTTGAACAAACTGGCAGGAAGGGAACGCGCCCCTGAGGATTCATCGGCAGACTGCGGTGGTGGGCTCGGGGTCTGCTTTGAGAGGAAACGTTTGGATCTGAAGAAGGGTTGCCAAAGCCTCCACAGGGGGTCCGCGCGAGCGAGGAGCATGCGAGTGAGGGGGAGCTTCACAGGAGAACGTGTACATTATGACAGAGCTCCGGCTGCAGCCCCCCTCGAAGCGCGTTGACGTGATCGGTGTCATCCAGCTCCCCGCCCCACTCCAGTCCCGTCAAGGCTGAGGCGGAGGCGGGGGGCTTGTCTTCTTAGTGTCACACAAAAACCGCACGAACCCCACAGTCTTCAGTGGCTTTTCACTTTAGGATCACTTGTCAAACACGCGCTATAAGGCACTTAAAGTTTTGCTCCTAATTGTTAACAGCAAAGTGATCTCGGGCTTAAAGATTTATGCACTGCGCGGCTGACGGCCAAATTGGATTGTGCAACGGAGGCTCGGAGGAAACAAAAACAGAGCGAATATAATGGAAATCTTAGGAGTAATATTCAGTGGCATCTGCTCAGTCTACATGCACATTATGAGTGGTTTTAACATTTGATTAAATAGGAGTTGAAGGACACTAGAAGCCAAGAAGAAGAGTGGAAAATGAGAGTGTAGAGACTTGGTGATGATCCATTTCGTCCCTGGTAATTTCAAACCGGCTCTCATAATCACAGGTTAGAGCGGGATAAATGTCAACTGCTGTGTTTCTTTGACAACGCAAAGTTTTTCGGCATTTGATTAAAGATATCTGCGAGAAACAGAATTATAGATGTATGTTTTACATTTATCAGCTCCTTTTACGCTCAGTTCTGCTTCATACGCTGCATTTAATCCCACATTTTTTCCCTTAGACATAAAAAATTGGGCGACAACTTCAAAAAACTGTCTCTAGAAATTTTAAATGACACACAGGACAATTTTCGTGTTGCTAGAGGAGCATAAATGGGCCACGAGTTTGACCGAAACGGGGACAAACTCCATTAGAAGGTGTCGCATCAGACCGACTCTTACCCGACGGCGGCCTGGTGATGGCGCTCTCGTACACCGGGATCCCCTCTCCCACGTTATTGAAGGCCTTCAGCGTGATGACGTAGTGAGAGCTCGGGTCTGTAAAAGAGTAGAGGCAGATATGAGGACACAGCAGAGTAAAAACGACGGGACACGGAGATAAATGGAAGCTGCCGTCGTCTCACTGCGATTTTAACGCTTCAATTATGTGTTAGAGACATCTCGCAACAATCCTTCCCACAGATCTCTTTATTTATCCTCGTAATTCACTGTAGACTCTGCCTTTTTCCAACTGTAACAATGTAAATATTGACTGATAATACACAGACACAAAATAAACACCAGCGACGGAAGAGAACATAATTGAAAAAGCTGGAGGTCGTTCTGTCTGAGCAAATGACTCCTTAGCCCTGAATCATCACGGCGAAATTCTGCAAGATTACTTTCATCTGCAGCGGCGCCTCCATTGATAGAGCTATTACCTCACTACATTTCACCACTGTCCCTGGAAAAAAACAGAAAAAAACAGGAAAAAAAACAAAAAAAACCGAAAAACGATCGCTTTGCAAAATGGGATTGGAGATGATTTCATGTGGATAGCATTGTTGTGATGTTAGCTTTGCCTTGAAGACAGTAAAAGAAACACCAATGGAGTTATTTGGTCATGTCTTGTCCATTTATTACAGTTTGTAGTTTAATTAGGGGCTAATGTATGCAGCCGAGAAGATCCCATTAATCCTCGTAAATAAGCTGTTGTTTTAGCTGAGCCATGCACACTGTATTTAGTTTCTGCAGCTGGAGGTCTCTTAATCAAAACAGGAAGAAACAGCTCAGTCTGAGGACTCTGGAGTAGTGTGGGAAACACAAGCGAGCCATAAACCAGGATTATTAATGAGTTTTATTGTTAGTTTTTAGAGAATTTATTACCATTATGTAAAATCTAAGTTTACTTTTAGCACAAATACGCTCATAGTTGTGCGTCTGGTATGTTATCCCTGTTTTATTCATTTTAAATACGTGGAGTTGAAATGAGTTGTTCTGTAATTAATGGTCCTGGGGTGTTCGAGGATAGCCTGGCCGCCCGACCTCCCCTCCCTATTTAATACACAAGGAGAAGGATTTCGAGGCAGGACCATGGGCAGAAACGCCCGCTGGGTGAACCAATCAGAGAAGCCACGGAGGTGACGTAAGGAAAGCGAACCTTATTCTTCTTCTCAACAACCCCCCGCGCCCCCCCCCCCGGCCCCCGAGAAGAAGGGGCCCCCGGGGGGGGGGTTGCCCCCCTTTTTTTTTTTCAAAACCCCCGGGGCCCCGGGGGGTTTCCCCTTTTTTTTTTTTCCTCCCTTCCGGGGGCCCCCCCCCCCCCCCCCCCCCCCCCCCCCCCCCCCAACCCCCCCCCCCCCCCCCCCCCCCCCCCCCCCGCGGGGGGGGGAAGGAGGGGCCGGGAAGGGGGCCGGGGGCCCCCCCCCCCCCCCCCCCCCCCCCCCCCGCTTTTTTCCCCGGGCGGGCGCCCCCCCCCCCCCCGGGTTTTTGGGGGCCGGGGCTATTTATTTGGGCTTTTCTGGCTCTGCAGTGACTCCTAGTGGTGACAGAGGGTACAACTCAGGGATGTTTTTTGTTTTTCTCAGTGTTTTTAGTTACTTATCTTATTATTATCCTGTTTTCCCTTTATGTATTGATTTTTGTGTTGTTTATATCAAAAATTAATACAAAATATTCAGATTTAAAGAAAAAGTAATAGTTTTTGGGCTAAATCTGATCTTAAACCTTTCATTTTTACCTCATGTCTCGTTCATGAGACTTTTTTTTTTACTGAGACCATCAAGACCAGATCATTTTTCAAGTTTCAAGTTCTCCTTCACCAAATAATAACCCCTCCATGAGTTTGGACTTTGACTGTTTTAAAGCTTTTCTACAGGACCTCGACTGTAAAATACACTTGGGTTTTAAGTCAACCTGGTCCCGCCTCAGTCTCAGTCTTGACTAGGTCCCAAACCTTGAAAGTTTCAATACATTTTAGTCGTGAAGACACTGTTAATAAAACATTCTTTGACTTTGAACCCGGTGACAGTCTTACCCAGATTCTCAATGGTGTAGTAGCGCTGCTTGTAGTCCACCTTGATGGTCTGAGCGTGAGGGCTGCCGATGCCGTAGCCGATGGTGTATCCTCGCACCACGATGTCCTGGTTCTCTGGGGGCGTCCAGCTCACCACGATGCTGTTGACCAGGGGACGCACGTGAAGGGAGCTGGGCATGTCCGGCACACGGGACTCTGGAGGAACAAGCAGGAGAACGATTAGGACGGGATCTGTGAAGTCACGTCAGAGATTAAAGCAACACTGTGTAACTTTTGAGGATTTGCACCACTCCGATCCTCATGGGACATCTTCGTATGCATCTCTATTTCAGAACTGGGTGCACTATGTGTGGTTATTATTCCTTTAACATATTGTGGAGCCACCAAATTGAATCTAAAGTTTGACGTTTTAATGTTTTAAAGCGTTTTTTTGTGTGAAAAAGCGGTGTTACCTTAATTAATAAAAGCAATTAAGCTCCTTCAACAGAGAAACATATATTACAGTGCTCATTTATTCTATTGTGCAGCTGATCTGGAAGCACGTCTAATTACAGCCAAATTTCTCCATCGTGCCATTCACTAACGAGGCTAATTTAGTTTATGTATACATTAATTAAACCTCGAAAAACACTCAGAAGATTAATTATCACTTAGGCACGAATGAAATGCTCGAGACAGATTGAATAAGAAAAACGTAGTGCGTGTTAATTACCGTCGAGGTCGCTCTCGAACGTCTCGGCAGCGGTCCACTCTGTGGCCGGGCCGGTCCCGTTCACCGTCATGGCTGACACTCGGAAGGAGTACTCCGTCCCGCGCTCGAGGCCTGGAAAACGGGCCCAAAAAGAGGTCAGAGGGATGCAGTTTTCAGAGAGCAGTGGATGATGTGAATGTAAAACAGTTCTTTGTTAATGCCGGCCTGACTTTGCTTCATAATTTACTCGCTCTTCTGCTCATGTGGGGTTTGCAGACACAATAAATATTTTGAAGGCATACATATTTTTTGGAAAAGACAGCTTCAAGTGTAAAATCTGTGTGTGTGTTGAGAACGATCAAGCCGAGGGTTAACTTTCTGATCCACTCGAAAAGTGATGAAGTTTCTGTTTCACCACTAACTTATACATGACAGTGGACAAAAAAGAACAAGGTGAAAAGAAAAGTGCTTTATAGGAGAGCGCAGAAAAAACTTGGTTGAGGTTCGTTCATTTTTAAAGTCTCCCTCACAGCGAGGGGCCGACTCTGGTTTTCAGATAAGACGGGGTCGCCCGCTGACAAATGATGTATCGCTGTATTAATCTGCTGTAAAAGTTTTCATCATCGTTACATTGTCCCATTTGCGCGCCACACGCTGATCCTGTCGTGCCTTCTCTCTGTAGCCACGATTCGGGGGCTGCCTTTGGGGGGTAGCTTCTGAAGACGAACCACCCTTGCCCCAAAGGCTACAACATCTCCCTCTAAACGCTTCTGAACCAACAAACACCCCTCCGCCTCAGCCCCCCAGAATCAACTTTTAAGTGTGTATTCTCTTTGATGCAGCGCGCAGCGTGAAGCCGGGCCACTTGAAAGTTGCTGAGACAACATCTAATATTAATCGGCGTTACTTTTCTCCAGTGATACCGCGCATATTTTGAGGTAGCAGCGGGTAATGCGAGGGTACAGCGAGACACGCGAGTGGAAATGTTTCGTTTTCTGCGCGTGTTGTGTAAATAAGCAGAAATGTAAAAGCGTGGATGGGAAAGACGCACCGAGGCCTAAGATCAAGGTTTTAAATATTGTAGCGTATCAGACAGACATGGCAGTTTCTCAGATACCACATGTGGAGATAAAAGGGAGATGGGAAGCGTAGAGGATTTAATCTACGACCTGTCTGAAGTGAGAAACATCAGGTTTGATTTGTGTAATGCTGCCATTTGATATGAGTTTTTTATAATAAACAGTTGAAAATCTGTTGTGGGGAGTGTCTATTTTACCTAACACTTCACAAACCGGCAAATCTGAGCAGTAGTTTTTGTGTAATACTGCTTCCAGATGTGCACCCAGACAAAAAAATGACAGACAAAATGTGGGAACATAGAGGAGACCCCATTAAAACACAATAAAGAGAGATAATGGAAGAAATACTGCTCAGTTCGATGCTTTCAGAAATCAAACTGGTTGTTTTTATCAGTTTACAAAACACAAAGTGAGCGAACAGATACTGAGGTCCACTTCAAGGTCACACAGTTACGGATCAAACCATCAATTTACTCATTTTGCATTTTGTGAATTGATAAAGTCAACAGTTAGGCTTCATATTTTTAAAGCGTTGCAACATTACAGCACCTGGTCAAACTAAAATGCCGGCCCAGTGCTGGATTTACCTGTAGTCTTTCATTTATCACCACAAAAATCATCAAAACAAAAGGGTCAGGGTCAAAGTTTTATATCCATTTCATTCAGATTTATCCAGAATCCAGCTGTTTTTTCCCCTTAAGGGTTGTTTAATTTTTTGCAGTGACAAAGTTGAAGGTGAAAAATAGTGGTTGAATATAAACAGTTAGCTATGTGCTGTACTCAAACTTCACAAGGACATGACTGCGCTCTTTGTTCCCTGTTTTTGTTTCAAATAATTGATAAGCTTCTGTTTATGTTATTCAGATTCTGATGGGAGCAATCACTGAGCGCAAACAAACACATCCAAAATTAGACTGTCTTTAGAGAAGCACAGCTGCTGCAGTGTTATTGGCTGCAGGTTATTACCAGTGCAAACACATTCATTCACGGGATCCTGACCAGACAGATATAAAACCTGCTGCATTTCAACTAACTGTCACTCCAGGATTGTTTTTCATTTATTTTTTCTGACTGATGTTGTTATTGTAGTGCAGATAGTACAGACAGGAGAAGAGAAATGCCACAGTAAACACCAGAGCGTTACCGTCGATCAGTTTGTTCAGCTGGCTGCCTCCGGTGGTCTCCGCAGCCTCACTCCTGCGGGAGCCTTTCCGGTAGCGGATCTTGTAGCCGGTGATCTCTCCGTTCTGGGACTGTGCAGGTGGAGGCTGCCATCGCACCATGATGCTCTGTGGGAGAGAAACACAACATGAGTCACATTGAACATAAAGCCACATTTAGGACTGAGAAGATGAGCTGGTGGATCTGAAGCAGGCTTTGAACATATTTCTGCAGGTTTACTCTCATGTTTGGAAAAAAAAAACACCCGGCCTTCATGATTTTTCTGCCAGTGTTGTAAATGAGTCGCCTTGAGGAAAAGGAAAGCTGCTCTGAGCTCTGGAGACTGACTGCAGACTGAGGCATCAGGGAGAAATAAACTAATTATTAAAGATGGGAGGTGTGCTGATGAGTGTGTAGCTGTAGATGTGAACAGAAGTGTGTGTAGTCAGGTTAAACCCTGCTGAGACACTGAAGAAGAGAGATGAATGAAGAGTTTAGCTGGCGGGTCCACGCAGCGCAGAGTGTGACTGGGGTTTGGGAGAGTTGTGCGTTTATGTGTGTTTAAAGAGATATGTGGGGGGTGGCTCAGCGTGAGAGAGGAGTTAATTAACGCTTCCTTCCACTGTCGCACTGACGGCTGAACGCACATGCCTCTGCAGCACAGTCAAGGGAATTGGACAAATTAAATTTGTGTTAAGTGTGTGCAATTATTTCCAGTTTTCTTATTACAGCCACTAGTTAGGTATGTTGTTTTTTCTTCCTTTTATCTAATACGGTACTCAGTTAAACTGACTTTTGGGAAAATGATAAGGGAAGGTAGAAGTGTTGTTAAAGAAAGTCTAAATTAAGATCAGGGAGAAAATGTAAGCTTCTGAAACCTAAAGAATGGAGCAAACTTCTCTCTTGTCTATAACCGTGCCCCAGAATAAAAGAAATTTAACCAAATCAACAAAGAAGGAAAACAGATGCATTTATTCAGCATCTGTGTGCTCCAAGTTGAAAAATCAACACAAACACCTGCTCAAATCAGAAAAAGGAACATTTGCTTTGACTTTCACATGCATCGTCAACATGGAGCATTAACTCTTTGCCTAAACACATTTTATAACCTGGATTACCATTATTTGCCCATGTTGCATTTAACATTTAACAGTCAGGCATGTTCTCTAAAGCTGGATTTGAGTTTTCAGGGAAAGGTTACATTAAACTTTCTTAAGACACTCTTCAAACTAAAAGCACATAGAAATCAGAAAACAACTTCCATTTGTGAACCACAAGTGCGGCTTATTATGTTTCTGTTCTATTATGTTTTGTATCTGATTGTGTTTATCCTTGCGTGTCCTTGGATAGGGACATCATAAGACAAACCTCAGTGTTAGTCCTTTCCATTGTGCGAGTGCTTTCATTTTAACATTAGCATTAGACACAAACCTCAGCCGAGCGTCCCACAGAAACCTCGCAGCATGGGTGGCCAGCGCTCGCTCAAGCTGCGAGTGTGTGATAGGATTGTCCACCAGTTTTTCTGTGCTTTGACAGTTCTTTCTCACTTGGGCACTCCGTGGACCAGCAAAGACGAGCTATTTTTGTAGTCTGAGCACGTACCCCGAGGAGTTCTGGAGGTTTTTTTAGGTTTTTTTTTGCACACGCTGTCTCACATGTCATGAGCAAAAAACACTTGTAACGTTTAATCCGTCAGTCCTGCGGAAATATATAATAAAGAGGCCTTGAGCTCAGTGTTTGAAGATCAAATGGTGAAAAGACGGCAGCTCGGGCCAGTTCCCAGTTTTAATCAGGAGCCTGTTGAGAAGCCTGCAGCCTCCTAAACAACCTTATCTAATAAAGAGTGTCATGCAAGAACTACAGTATATTCTAGTGTAAAGCTTATTTAACAAAGAAAGTTGAAAAGAGTGCGAGACTCCAGGAGTTATCCCCAGGGCTGCGAAGAAATTCCACTCATCGCTCACTGACTCGAAGAAAAATCCAATCTCGATTAAAGCTGTATAAATCTCAAACATTTAAATCTAGTGGGATATTTGTCACAAAAAGCTGCAAAAGCTCTTTCTCTGCTTTGAGTAGTACAGTAATCACTAAGTTGCTTATTTCAAAGGTGAAAGGAGATTTAGGATTCAAACTAAGCTTAAGCTTTGAGCAAGAAAAGATTATTTAACGTGACAACTGCATTAAAACTGATTTCTCGTCCAAGTCAGGTGTTATTGTGCATGTTTTTGTTTGATATTGTGGTACAGAGGATAAAGTGTTCTGACAGGAGAGCCTCCGTCGATGAGCGGATCAATGAGGGTTAACACTCGCTCTTGAGGCAACAGACCTTTGACTCGGCTCATTTCACACAGAAACAGCAGTGCTCAGGGCTACGTACTGAGACTAATGTTTCTGTGAGTTTGCGGATTAATAATAATGTAGTAATAACGACATCAGCTGGGCTACAGGGAAAGTTATTACCCCGTTCACGCTGCATTGGAAAAACGTAAGGAAAAAAAGGATATTATGGCTTTTGGGAGAAAAACAAACCAACAGAGAGTAACATTTAGCCCAAAAATATACATTTTCATTCTCATTTTGATGGTTCTTAGACATCATCAATGACACAGTACCATCAGCTGGACAGAAACCCTTAAAAAATAACTTTTCTGTTATCCTTATGACGAGATTACATAAGCTTTACCACACTACAAATATAATAAAGAAAATACCAACACACTTTCAGAGCCAAATCTGTACAAAATACACTAAAATATACAGCTAAAATTCAGAAGACATGTTATTTCTTTCAAACTTGCCGTCTTAAACCTCTCTAATGGGTTGCACAGAGAGGGATGTGCGCCCTCTACTGGCTAAAAGTTACGCAGGGTTGCTTTAATAAAATGTGAGCCTTCTTTTCGGTAAAAACCAGACTTACCTTTGAGTTCTGGACCTCTAGAGTCAGGTTTTGAGGAGGAGCGCTCGGCACTGTCAAGAAAACAAACAACGTATTCAGCACGTGCCGTAAAGTACAAGACATTCATTCAAGTTGAGACAGAAATTAAACTCTGACTCGTCTTTAAAATGAAAAGGCAGAAGTAACGTACCATCAGACAAAGTGCGAACCGTGACGTCTTCAGTAGAAACTCCAGAGCCGTGTTTGTTGTTGGCCACCACTCGGAAACTGTACTCCGTATTCTTCTTCAAACCCGTCATGGTGTAGGACTGACCATCGATGTCGACGTCCTACGAGGAGAAGAAGGAAATAAACCTCTTTAAAACATAGTCTCACTGTGACAGAGGCAGAAAAAGGCAGTAAATGAAGAACTATCCCTCATCACTTTCTGATTCTGGTAAAAATGGTGTTCCACAGAGACTCAGATTACGTCGTGTGTGATTACAACATTTTGCTTCAGAAATCAGACGCTGGAACGAGCCCAATTACTTCAACACACTTTGTATTCAGCTGTTTGCTCCTGACATTTGGAACAGAGCTTTATGAGCCGGCCAATCAGGAGTCAGAGCTGTGATCACATGACCACTCAGGACTGGGGTTCAGTCTGAATACATCAGAGTTTATGAATGATCTGGGATTGTAAGGACGAACGAGGAACAGGACCAGAACAAGACTAGGATCAGGACCGGGACCGGGACCGGGACCAGGACCAGGACCAGGACCAGACCAGGACAAGACTAGGACAGGACTAGGACCAGGACTAGGACCAGACCAGGACAAGACTAGGACAGGACTAGGACCAGGACTAGGACCAGGACCAGGACCAGGACCAGGACCAGGACCAGACCAGGACAAGACTAGGACAGGACTAGGACCAGGACTAGGACCAGGACCAGGACCAGGACAGGACCAGGAACAGACCAGGACAAGACTAGGACAGGACTAGGACCAGGACCGGGACCGGGACCGGGACCAGGAACAGGACCAGGACCAGGACAAACCAGGAACAGGACAAGACTAAGATCAGGCCAGGACCAGTACTAGGCCAGAACCAGACCAGGACCAAAGCAGTACCAGACCTGGACTAGACCAGTACAAAACAGTACCAGACCAGTACCAGACCACCAGAACCAAACTAGAAACAGATCAGGATTATACAAGGACCAGACCAGGCCCAAACTAGCACCAGACCAGTTCTAGGCCAGTATCAAACCAGAAGAAGACCAGGACTAGACCAGGACTAGACCAGTTCCAAACCAGGACCACAACAGGAGTGGACGAGGACCAGACCAGGCCCAAACCAGTAACAGACCACCACTTGACCCGGACCAGACCAGGACCAGGACCAGGACCAGGACCAGGACCAGGACCAGGACCAGGACCAGGATTAAAGTGTCATTGGAAATGTATTATTTGTAAGTTTTTCTTATTGTATTGTTATTGTATTCTTTTTGATTGTATTATTGTAAATGTCTTGTTATTATTGTATTGTTATTGTATTGTTACTGTATTATTATATTATTGTTAATATCTTGTTATTGTATTATTGTGTTATTGTTAGTGTATTGTTACTGTATTGTTACTGTATTATTATTATATTATAGTTAATATCTTGTTATTGTATTATTGTATTATTGTTATTGTATTGTTACTGTATTATTATTATATTATAGTTAATATCTTGTTATTGTATTATTGTAAATGTCTTATTATTTTATTGTTATTGTATTGTTACTGTATTATTATTATATTATTGTTAATATCTTGTTATTGTAAATTCTGCCTGGACCTGTCTCACTTTCAAAGCCGCCCTTGTCCTTTAACGTTTCTAATCATTTCATCATTACTTTCCCTTTCACCTCTCCATCGTTTTTTAATTCTAACCCAACTTTTTCACCTCATCTCTGCTCTGTTCTCTGAGAACTGAGGCCCATTACTCAAAACGCCCACTGACGTTTCAACCATTATCATATTAAAGGCTTTTTAATGGCTCAGTGGCTGACTCGGTATCCGACTCCTGTGACAGAGCTAGACCTACAAAGGAAAAACTGGGTGAACCATATCAGCTTTCTCTCGCTACAATATGTGTAATCAGGTTTTACTGCAGGGGGCATAATCAGGAGTCAGTGTGAGGCACAAAGAGTCGGAGGTTTGTGATTAGGAAGCCTTTGCCTCATCACTTTTAAATTAGCCTTTGCACAAATATTCTTTTTGATCTAATGAGCCCTGCGTCAGGCGACTTACTTTTCTGAACAAAAGTGCATTTATCCGTTCGGTGGGCGACCCGTACCTGTTCGTTGCCGATGCTCGTGTCGGTGTAGTAGAGCTTGTAGTTGAGGAGCTCTCCGTTTCCGGTGAGGGGTTTGTCCCAGCTCAGGGAGACGGACGTGGGGCTGTTGGACACTGCCTGCAGGTTCGGGGCTGGACCAGGCACTTGAACTAGAGACAAATAAACACAAGAAGGAATTATACTTCATCCTTTCATCGTTTGATGCATTCAAATTCATTTTTTATTCACCTTAGGTCAAATTAGGAACAGCTCTCTAAGAATATTGTCCCGTTCAGTTTGATCTGCATTGTTCAGAACGATTCTTTTTTTTCTGTTATTATTATTATTAAAAAGAAATCGACTAGATCTCTGAGCCTTTTCCAAGCGGCTATGAACAAGTGCTGAGAAAGAACTTTCTTTTGGAGTTGTATTCTTTCAAGTATTTGTTTTTTTTTTCATTTAAAGCATCCCAGCGTAGCTTTTAGCCAGTAGAGGGCGCAGATCCCCCTCTGTGCAACTGGTGCAATATTCGTTTAAAAGCAGAGACTATCCAAGACGGCAATGTATCAATGTATTTTGTACAAACACCACTCTCTTAGGGTCCAGTGTGTTGGTCTATTTCTACTCCCTCTGTTTTAGTGTTGTTAAGAATGTCACTCGCTCAGTCCTCGTCCCGGGACAGGAGAGTAATACTAGAGGTTTGTGTCCAGCTGAAGGTACTGTGTCAATCATTCTACTGATCTCATGTCTAAGAACCATCAAAATGATCATGATAACATATATTTTTGGGGTAAAAGTTGCATTGGGCTGCTTTAAATAATCATAAATGAACATGTTTTTTCCTGTGACAAAAAAGTCGCAGTAGTGTTGCATCCCTAAGAGAAATTCTGCTTAATTTAAACATACATTTTGCTGTATTTTAATAAAGTATAGAGTTTTCTTGATGACAAGACATCTAAATGTATTATCTAGATGTAATATAATTGCTCATTAAACAGTTATGTGGACGGAGAGTGTTTTAATATTCCTTTTGTCTGACAATATCAAAACAGAATGTTTTACTCTGGACGTGTCCTTTTAAACATTTATTCTTTCATCCTCCGCAATGTCTTCAATAGATTTATCACTCAACGTAAAAAAAACAACTTGTAAACTTTGATACTGCAGCGTTCAACTATTTTTATACATCACTTTTTACTGCCCTTTTGGAGATGTCAGGGCTGAGCTTTATGGACTCACTCGATTAAATATAACTACAGTGAATGAGAGCGGGGTCCATAAGTGAACCGTTCTGAAGCCTGTGAGCTGTACCTGTAGGTGGTCTTTACAGAAGAGCTGCACTTACCTAAGACCGCCGTGATTAGGTCGGTCTCTATGGGAAAGCGCTGCGTAGTTTAAGCTCTGACTAACACGTTCCCAGACTAAAACCGCACACAGACGACAGAGATAGACGGCGGAGCTACGGCCCGCCCTCGGAGATACCCCCACGGGCGAGGCCTGACGCGGTTGTGTGTGTGCGCGCTGAACCGCCGCCCTCCGAACAAGGACACAGGTACAGAAACGGCGGCTGACCTAGAAAGTGACAGTGACGGAGCTGTGGCCCCGTTCGGAGCCAGACAGACGGGGCGCTGCATGGGAAATCCCTTTAACTGCACTTTCAAATGTGGATAAAACAGCCTGATGTAGAGCGGCAGACGGGGCTTTTCCTCCTCGCTATTCGCAAACAAAAAAAGAGCGTCCTAATAGTCTGCATGTGTCCTTGAGTCAAAACACACTAATGAGCCGCTCTAAATCATCTCCGTACGGACCAAAAACAAAGACAGAAATAGAGCAGAGAAGTCGGGTGGGTTTGAAGTTGCACACAGAGAGGGGATTTTAAACGCTGTAAACAACCGGCGGCTCTTGTGAAGCTTCACGGAGGCTGTATTGGGTGGTCCGCCTTAATGCACTCTCCTCTACAGCGCCTCTGTTTGATGTGAGCCAAAGCTGTACGTAAAAGAATATTTGTGAGTGTGTGTCCAACAAACTGGCCGGAGTTGGGATGTTGACGCGTCCTGTTTACTGAGCGTGTATCAATGGGGTTCAGTGTGTGTGGCGTTACCTTCAGCCTGGGTGGCCACTTTGAGCGCCGCGGAGCTCTCCCCTTGGCCGTTGCTGTTGTGGGCCACTACCCTGAAGCGATATTTGGTGTCTGGCATGAGGTTCTGGATGGTGACCTGCATCTCTCCGGGACGGCTGGTGTTCACCACTCGCTCCCTGAAGTAAACACAGCAACAACAGGCTGAGTGTGCGTCCGACCCGCTGCCATTGAGCCAACAACAAACTAAATGTTCTGCAGTGTAGCTTTCATCTACTTTATTTGGTGATTTTGATTTTAAATGTACATTGATTCAAGTATTATATGGTAAAAAGCACAGTTTACGTAAAATATATTTATTATCAGAGCCAATGTCCTGATATTACATGTAAAAGTCAACATTTGATTCAATAAATAAGTCATTCATGATTCTATTTATATCCAAGATTGGTAAAAATGGGCATTTAATGGATCTGAATCAAATACTTTTCAGGGTAAAGATGAAGTCAGGTTCTGGAAACTAAAACTGACTGAAAATGGCTTCTGTAAAAAGGTGTATTTTAATGTAATGCTTTGTTGACTTGATCATGGTAATTATGACCCCTCAAAAATCCCCAAAAGCATTTAAATACAATTTGAAACAATGATTTCATGTGTTTTATGTCATTTGATGAGACTTATTGTTTTTTTTTTCCCTGTAAAAGAGTGTTTTCATGGGGGTCCCATCATAATCATAAACTAAATTTATCAAAAATACTGAACAATTAGGTTAAAAGGAGAGTGTAGTATTTTGTAAATGTGGTTCTGTTAGGTGGAGAAGCAGCCAGGAGTACTGCTAAAGAGACTAAACCGTGCACTGCTGTAAACTGAGCCAGCAAAAAATAGATTTTAAACTCTCAAGCTTTTTGAAGTTGTAGGAGGCTCATTAAAAGTGTGTTTTCTCTGGACCAATTAGCAGCAAAAACAACACAAAGCCTATGTCACTGCTCCTGTCTGCTTCTGCCAACTGTGCTGACAGACTATTGATTAGTATCTCGTAGTCGCCTTTTATAAAAACACTAAAGTACCCTTGATCAAAACAACATACAATCATGTGTCGTGTGATGCTTAATTGTCAGATGCTATGATGTGCTCTGGTTGTGGCAGGACGAGGGCGTAGAGAGTGAGCGCTACCTGCTGGTGCCCTCCAGGCTGTAGAAAACCGAGTAGGTTAAGTCGTCTCCGTGCGGTTCGGCCGGCGGGCGCCAGGTGAGTTTAATGAAGCGGGTGGAGACCAGCGAGGCCACGACGTCTCGAGGGGCAGAGGGGGTGGGTCCCGCCGGGCCGCCTACACCTCCGGAGCCTGGCGTTACATGGTCAGTAGTGTTAGGAGTCAGTGAGGGGGACGGGAGAGAGGGCAGGGACACGTCTGTGGGTCGGGACGGGAGGGCAGGAGGGCAGGAGGGAAGGAGGGTAGGAGACAGTGGCAGCGTCCAAAAGGAATAGGTCGAGAAAAGGAGTTGAAATGGAAATGACAGTGAAACGAAAGAAAGGAAGGAAACAAAAAAAGAAAAAACAAAATAACAACATAACAAAAAGGACTTTTGGTGCGACAACAAACCACAGAAATAAAACACTTCTACTGCACTCACAAAGCTGACAAATAAAGGCACGATACAAGGGGAACTACACATGCAGCTACATAAGGCACAACAGAGTGTCAGACATTTTCATTTCTATAGACGGCCTTCTCCTACAACAACTGCCAATCATTTTTGAACAAAAATGATTGGCTTTTAGGGTTTTGCAACATTTGAACACTGGTCAGTAGAGACGTAACTGCTGCAAATGAGTCACAATATCTATGTGGACGTGATGATAAAGTGGGAGGGGCTTCTGGTTTACAGGAAGAATACACCAATCTAGCCTTGTTTCCACTGGAGGGTTACTGGTGCATGTCGGGCTGGTACTGGTGCGTTTCTATGATGAAAAGAGGTCTGAAAAAGCCCCAAAAAGTGTCCTGTACTGTGGCACTTTAAGGACACCTTGGGGTCTTGAGTATGTGGACTGTTTGGACGATAGATAATCAAACTAAATGTTGAGAATCAGCGTTATACGGTTCTAGCTTTGTGAATTAAAACACTGTCTTTATCGTCTACACTGCATTAAACACAAGCAGAACCTTACATTGATATACAAAATGGATACAGCTTTATGAATTTAATGTTCACAAAGCTGGCAATAAACCAGAAACAGTCCAATGTTTACTTCAGACTACAACAGGGTTTTCTCTCTTTTATCAGTGCATCCAAGTTTCTAAAAGTCTGCTTTAAATAATATTTACATCTCAAATAGACTAACTTTTAAACCCTTCGTCTCTGTTTCTGCAGCAGACGTCTCTCTTCTGTACTGTCCCACCAGTGTAAAAGAGGCTTTTGAAACAAGTATCTGACACAAAAGATCAGGAATTGTAAACATAGGGCATTTAAATTTGTTTATTTTATGATGCGTGACAGAGCACGACTCCCTTAAACCAACAGCGCTGTCTCATCTTTTGCTTCTAAGCAGTTGGCAATGGAAAGATGGAAAAAAGAGTCCACTTTTACCTTGTTTATGATTAGAAAATGTCTGTTTCTATGGTAATCTAGTGTGTGACATAAAGCACCACCGCGCACTTTGCTTGTAATTACACTCGGCGGCTGAATACGTGCATAAATGTTTATTTGTAGTAGTTGTGATGTTTATACAATGACATTTTGACAGTGTTACATCGCTACAGATCAGCATTCAAAGTCAATGGACACACAGCTGCCTCTCGAATGCGCCAGAAAGCCGTCTATAGTTTAAATACACGCTAACGACCACCCCCGAATGCTTAAGTTTCTCTCCGCTAACAAACCAGATGTTTTTCTGCCGTCACATTCCACAACCTCGCCACAGAAATGTTTGTGATTTCATTTGGAGGAACAATCTGCGGTGGGACTCGGTGAGATCTGCTTTCCATTTGCCCGGCGAGTGGGCGAAACGAAACCGTGTGGAAAAAACATCAGGCTGTATGACATTTAAATGTATTTTCTAGTCGGGCAAACAGACTGGAGGGTAAAGCAGAAATTCACAGAAATGGCAGAGCGAAGGCAGCTGTATGATTACTTCAGGAGCCGCGCTGAAATGTAAAGCTGGCACTGTCCTATTTGTCTGTCAGGGGCAGAAACTACTCATTTAGCTTTCACCAACCGCTGGCATTTCTTTTTTTAGTCTTCCTCTGATCGAAGTCTCGCAGGTATTTGGTTCCACGGTCTATAAAGTCTGCACAAACGCTCGTTAACGCAGTCACATACGAACACGACATGACCGTGTTTATCAGAAGCTGACCTTTAAGACGTGTGTCGGCTTCACTGCGGCTGATATAAAACACCAAAAGGATGCAGTCGTATGGAAAGTATCTTAAATGTGAGATCTAATTATTAGCGTCTGTAAAGCAGAAGATGTAGCTGCTTTAAGTAGAGAGGTCAAGGGCTTTTTTTAACCCAAGTGCAGATGTGGAAATAATTTAATGAATGAATATAAGCGAAGGTAAATAAATACAAGAAAATATGATCAAATAAATAAATAAATAAAGTATAAATGCAGAAGAAGGCTGTATTGATGAAGTAAGAACATGAATAAACCATATATTACAGGTTATCGCTGTAAATGTTCTATTTCTTCTGTTTAAAGACAGAAGAAGCTGGTTTGCAGACTTTAGATCTTTGGCTGAAATGTTAGCTGCAGCGGCTATGAATAAAACAAACCCTTGAACATAAACACATAAAAACATACAGTATATAACCGTAATTTCAAATTGTGTGGATGCAAATATTAGGAACTCTTAAAATGAGCTCTTTTTAGTTGTATTTGTATTGAAAATTACAATAAATCGCATCTTTGTTAATGCTTTACTACTGTTTAATAGAAATAAAAATAGGAATTATTATAAATTGTTACTGTGTTTTGTACATTCATATTCATATTGAGACTATTGCTGATAAATAAAACCAATGCTAATGCTAATGTGAAAATATAGAAGTGGAAAGATATCCCATTGTGGAATTTCATTAGGTCGTCCTTTAATGATCTTTTTTATTGGGTAAGTGTAATAAAACAGGTAAAGTAAGTCGAAGTTTCACTTTATTGTTACGGTACAACATGAACCCATCCATCATCAGTCTAATAGCAGTGTACTAGAGCGTAATAGGTTGAGATGAGAATAATAACCCAAATATAAACCTGTTCTGACTCTGTTTGCTGTGTCTGTGGTGAGCCGTGTGTCAGTGACATGCTGCCAGTGCTTGGTTGTCCTCCTGACACTCGCTCTTGTACGTTCACGCCTGGGGTTGTTACAGTAAGGAGGAGTCGCCCCCCACCAGCGCTGCCAAGCTCTATTCATAGCTGATTAATTGTGTCATTAGTCTCCGTGCCAGAGGTAATGAATCGCTGGCATTAAGTCTTAACGAGGAAGGTTACTCTGGATCTGCATAATAAATCTGACTAACCAATTCACCAAATAGTGAGGACAAAGACACGGCTCGCACTGCATTCATCTTAATATTCAGCACGAGTAAAAGGCCTTTCTGAAATAAAAATAAGAAGCTGATTAAAGCCTCTCGACAGGCCAACTTTAATGTTGTGTTGCTAACTTCATAAGGCTGTGCTCTTTTCCCCGGTGAGGCTGGCAGGAACGCTCGCCACGCTGTTTTTTTTCATCGTCTGGTCTAAAAGCACAGATAAGAGAGCTCACTGCGGACTGTAAGAGCGTGCATCGACCCAATGCAGATGTGAGACACAAGCACTCGCAGCTTTGTAAGTACAGATGGGTTTTTCAGCTGAATTCAGGAGGAAGAGCCAGGTCTTTAGAAAATGGATGCTCTCAGGTTTGGTTTCCGTGACTAATGTGGTGCGGCTATGATGACTGTATAAAGGCGCACCGGCCTTTATAAAAAAGCTGCAAAAATGGAACTATAGAGCTGCACCACATAGTATTCATGAGGGATTGGATCATTTTCTCTCTGTGGACTGATACCAGACTGAAAAAACCCAGCAAACATAGTACAGCATCTGAGGTGATTACGAATGGGTCAAAGGAGAGAGTTTTTTAGCAGGAGACTACCAAGTCATTTTGATTTGGAAGTTCACAATCTCACGAAAATCCATCTTGAACTAACAAACTGTGGCCTATCCGCCTCATTTTGATCAATAATAAGGCAGAACCGACAGGAACGGGAGTGTTTTAGGTTTGAAGATGAGCAGGCTGCCCTTTTGTAAACGCATTGTGGAGAAGTATATCTGGATTAGTATCATACTTTACTCCAAGCTATACTAATAAAACAACACTTTGCATTTGTTTGTCTTGTAAAAACAGACATTTAAAGCCACACAGAAGCAAGTTGAGTCCTGTTACTTTCCGTTTCTGTTCTGACAAAGCGAGTCTCAGTCACGGACACCGACAGGACGTCCCTTTAGGGCAACTGTCAAGTGTGGAAATCTGCAATTCAGCCACAAGATACCACCAGAAACTACACACCCTGCCATTAAAGATAAAGATTACAGAGATCACTTTGACTGTACCCGAATGTGTAACGCTGACAAAGTATCTATAAACTGGACGGTCCATTTTCCACACTGTGACAGAGGAGCAAGTGGCAACAGATCCTTTTGATTGCCCTCATGCATTTTAAGTAAGATGGGGTAGAAAATTATTA
The DNA here is from genome assembly GCA_036850595.1 of Rhyacichthys aspro. Lineage (NCBI taxonomy): Eukaryota > Metazoa > Chordata > Actinopteri > Gobiiformes > Rhyacichthyidae > Rhyacichthys > Rhyacichthys aspro. Next base: position 3,966,801 of record CM072150.1, on the reverse strand, counting down.
GTTACTGACAACAGCGCCGGCTTCTCTCTATAATCTTGTTCCCTTGCCCTCGTCTGAGATAAGACTGAAAGGATGAGCAGGCTTGACAGCTCCAGACAATTGAACAGGCCTGTAATGTAACGACAAAGGAGTCCGAAAGAAATGATGAATGATTCGAGACGGAGAGGAGCGTGTTTTTAATTCTTCTTTTCAAGCACCTCGATCAAATAAAACCTGCAAACAAATGCTTCCTTTTACAGATAAATTAAAGCCAATTATGTCAACAATAACCGTATAATAAGACGGCACAGAGGGGAAGACTTGTTTGACTAGAGGGACGGCCCCTTGGTAAATTAGGAATGTAATCTTTGTCTTGGGACCTTCCCTACACTCTGCCTCCTCTCCAGACGCCTTATCAGAGAGCAAAAGGGAAACTGGCACAGATAGAGGATCAGATTGCTGAAGGGTGGAGCGTATTATCAGCGAGCGCACACACATTCCCTCTCACCGTGATAATCATAGACAGGAAAGATTCAAGTACTCGGGCTCACGGTGACAGGTCTTCTCCGAAATAAACCCGAAAGAAAAGGCTTTTAGCTTCAACTCTTTCCCCGAGAGTCGAACGTCAGCCGCTCAAAAGTGATTCTAGGGCGAGATGACTATTACCTAATAATGTTGGAAATATAGCACGTCCCCTCGGAGACAAATACGCTCTTCACTAATCAAGAGACAAAGAAATACATGATGATCTAAAAGATGAATGGATTTATACTAATTAAAAGTTGATTGGATCAGTTGTTTTTGGAAAAAGTGGAAATGATGCCATCAATGCTGCGACTAAAGGGAAACATCAAAATGTAAAGTGGGTTATGTTTTAACTATTGATGGTTCCAGCTAAAACCCAAATGTCTCAGTCTAAGTTATGATCACACAGAACAAGACTCCATGTCTTTTCTCTTTTAAGACATGCATGTATCATAGAAATGCACAGAAGTGGAGTCTTAGAGCAAAATGTCTGTCAGTTTTGATCTTTTTTAAGTGTTAATCCTGCTTTTAACTGGTTATAGTCCAGGTTAGGGTTAAAACAGCATAAATTATATATTGAATTATGTTGATATATCATATTTTATCGGTCTGGAGCCTTCAGCAAACGTTGTGAATGCTCATTGTCAATTACAGTCTATTACTACTGCTTAATAGAGGCCAGACTTTTGTGTGAAGACTGATAAAAAAAAACGTTAAAACTCCAAATCTCCATCGATGTTAGCGACTTATTTCAAATGAATGAACCAGGAAATGAACACTGCACTATTGTTTTATAAATTCTCAGTCCGTCCACTACAGCACAACCCCAGAGAGTTTACCTAGAGGGTCTAAACACTGCAGTCAATGGGATGTGACAGTAAAGTAGAATAATAAATGTATGTGTTTGTACCAAAAGTGGGCACAGATGCACATTATTTGTCTAAACACATGGGTACAAGGGTCCCATCGGAGGGCGTTAAGGACTTACCCAGACTGTTGTTGTTGTCGTAGAGTGAAAAATATTTAAATTCATATCATTTGTTAAAAAAGTTAGAAAATGTCAAGAGTAAATAATAATATGGATGTGATAGACTTCATGATTGATGTCAAGAATCTCAATCATTGCATTTGTTCATCTAAAACACACATAAACTACAAAAATGGGGTCATCACGTTAAAGAATTTCTAAAACACTGAACAATGAAAGGCTTCTGACATTTTAGATTTTAATAAACAAACAAAAAAAGCACAACAGTGTCTCTGCATCAATCCTTCAGACGTTTGTTCGAAAAGAAGGGCCCCAGATGCACAGTTTTTGTCTGCACACTCGTGGCAGTGTCAAAGGGGTCCCATCTGATAAAGCCTCCTCCTCCTGGGGCAGACTGCTTGTATTTGACTGTGTATGTTCTTGTTTATCAATCTGACAAGCTGCCCCTCAAAATCCCTGTAGCCACGGCACAATTTGTTCCATTTTAACGTCTTCCCATTTAAATCCAAACTGCGTCCTCGCTTTCCCTGTTGGCTTACGTAAACAAACGAAATGGGATTTGTATGAAATAGGTTTTTGGATGAGACTATGGCGTTTCCACTGTTGGCCCTTCAGCGGTTGATTCTCCGTTTTAGCTATGGATCCTTGAAATGAGGACAGCAGAAGGAGGAATGTGTGTAATGTCATATAACGTTCTGCTGAGACGGCAAACGCCCACAGGATCAGTGGCTCCCAACTTTTGAGGGTAAATAAACGCCCCCGCCGGAGCGCAGCCGTGCTAATTGAATGGGTCCGGGTTCATCAATAATTAATTATTCAGTGTTTGTACACGCGGCGCCCCTTCATCAAACGCACGTCCCTCCTTGATCCCGAAGCCACTTGTGAGTTCTTTCGATTGCTTTGTTCCCCAAACGCACTGTCGCACATGTCGCTGCAGAAATATACACAAGGCCAACAGCTGCTGGCCCAGACGCCGAATGCAAATGAGGACGTGTCGCTTTACAAAAGAAATGCCGCGTACTCGCCATTTCCTTCTAAATCTGCATCGTATCGGTCACATGCTCCACGCGCCGCCGGCGAGCGAAAAACCAGGCCTCTCGGGGGGTTCTCGCCCGGATCAAACGCGACCAGTGATGAAGCACGTCTCCAGAGCCGTGTCCCACCGAAGCCCACGACTGGAAGACCTGCTGTTCCTGCCTTTTGTGTTCTTATTTCATACAAATACAATTCAACATTTCGAAAGGGAACAAAGAAAGGCAGCGTTTGATTTGCGAGAAGGCTGTGCGCGTGCCCTTCATGTGGAAAGTGCGCAGAGCAGGAAACCGCTAAAAAGGTCAAATAGGATGTTTACACAAGAGAAAGCTGCTGCATCCAGCCTTTGGGAGATATTGTAACAAAGAGACAAGCCAATCAGACTCTAATAAAGTCCTGAGAAGAGGCAGTGTGTAACAGGCAGCAGGACGCCTACGACCCGCCGAGTCGCTCCACGCTTCTACTTTTAGCTCGTGGAAACTGGGCGGCGCGGCGGAGCGAGGGGGTGGCCGCTAACAGGGAAAATAAAATGCCCGGCTTCGGTGGCGCCGCTCGCAGGGGTCGACCGCCCGCAGAGAAGGGCCGGGCGCGAGGGGAAAAAGTGGTGTTTTTATGCCACGTGCAACTTCCAATTACTGCACCCAGAGGACTGTCCAGATCCAAAAACATCAGGGCAGACTCCGGGATGAGCGTGGGCAGTGTTAGACCGTGAGAGGGGGCACACATGTGGTGAGCGCTGTCAGAAAATGGCACAAACACGCTTTAACTGCTGTTGATAACAAGGCCGACCTTCAAAACACAGCACTGACGCACGCACTGAGGGCTGCTTTTTTTTTCTCTCGTTGACAAAAACAGAGAAAACTAGACACTTAGGCCACAGTGCATTTATAAATGAAGCCAAGCTTTCACCACGCTTGAGTAAATACAACCCGTAGAAGAGCTTAGCCCGTAAATGTTTGCTTGTAAACACTCCCTGTTGTGGTGCACGCAGGCAGCATCCACCCAGAGGGACACAGCACTTACTCTGCCATCAGCGCCTGTTCAAACAGTCATTTAGAAAAAGGCTGATTTCAGCTCTTCACAATCAATTTAAGAGACAATCCCCCTGATCAGCTGCCTCCAGCACACTGAGAGAAACACAAACACTCATCACTATCACAACACGCACAACAATAGGCCGAGGTCTCGGGGGCAGCTCCACATTTAAGCTTTTAGACCAAACCTCACAGTAGTCGCGCATCTATAAAAATAAATCAATATCTTTTCAATGTTATAAAGAAGGAAAATGCTATGTAATTTCCATTAGCAGCACAGATGCCCTGACGTCAGAGGCTGGAGGCGCTATTTTTACCACACATACAGCAAACAGCGTGAGATATAGGTTCCTTTTCCAACAGAGAGCTTGGGAAATTCAATTTGACGTCTTTTCTGTCACCGTTTCATTCCCTCAACACAATGAACGCACTGATTTTACTGCACGGAACCAAAACAGACTGTAATTAAAAGCCGTTTGTTTGAGTTTGATGTTCGCTAGAGTCCAAAAAAGCATTTCCATTTATCCACGTGCACTTTAGAATATGACGAAAAACACCAAAGGAATTTAGAGCTTTTGTGTTTTACAGTTTAAACAACTACTTACGTCTTAAATGCAGAGAAGAGTCACAGTCTACACTTTTGACTTGAGACGCTTTCCGAAAGATACAGAGATATGTTTGTGCATTTCAGCAACAATTTAGTTTCAAATGAGCTTTAATGAGGTTTAAATTTGAGGTTGAATGTGTTTTGCTTTGAGGCAGATTTTCTGATTTTCTGTAAATCCATTTTTTTTACATCTTTTTGCAATTCAGCATCACATTCCCCTGAATATATTTTAGATGGTCTTTGAATGAACCCAGGCATTTATAAAAGAAATGACAGTGATCAGATTAAAACATTTACCAGTTCCAGATTTGGAGACACTGGTCCTATTGTTTGCTTTGTGTATTTTAGTCTTCTTTCTTTCTGTTTTATCTGTTTTTATCTGGACTTTGAGCTTGGAATAATGTAGGATGATGGTTGTATTTTATGCACAAACTGTACTCTACACTCAAATGGTTTATTTATGAACATTTGTTTGTCGACTGTCACATTCTCTTGTCTCTCTAGTTCTGATTATTGCATTATTTTCTGCTGTCACCGGCGAAAGGATATATACCACATCTTCAGAGTCGAGAAAACACAACTCTGGCCACACAATAAGGTGTCTAAGAGAATAAAAACACAATCTAGGTAGAAGAAAGTGGCAGTGTAATCAGTCTGTGCTCTTGTTAGCTCACAAGGCTAGCGACGCTGAGAGAAACTCTGTGGCCATATGTCTTCGAGCCGCCGTCTCCCTGCAGTGCACGACCTGTTCTCACTGTCACGTTTTCATCCTGTCGCCCGCTGTTGAGGGGACACTTATAACACCACCGGTGCCAACAGAGAACACATTGCGGCGCGCCTGGATGTGCTGACACATTCACATCCTCGCGCACTCGCGGCAGGCCCCGGCCCTGACCCCGCGAGCGCATGACGGAGCGCGCCGTACTCCCCGAAGTGGGCCGGGGCTTTTACTCACGACTGGTAAGAGCGTGGCTGGAGGGAAGGCTCAGTTAGCGGCCAATTCTCACTTCTTGATTTGAGCTGGGAATAAGGGGCGGCGCGGCGCTGCAGCTGAAGCATCCCGACATCTGTGGCTTGTCTGCTACAAATGTGTTATGGGATTTTTTTTTTTTTTACCGCTCTGTCAACTCCAAAGCTGACTGACTGAGAGGCATCCCGTTTCTTTGTAGTTTAATCGCGATCTAGTTACATTTTATATTTCATGGACTCATAATAAATTGAATCTGCACAACGCGGCACTGACAGCAGCTCAGGGACAACGCAGGCAGACTTTAAATACAGCTTTTTATCTTTTCAGCTTTCACAATACAGCAGAGTTATTTGTATTAAGGATAACTGTAAAACCCTCACCGTTGAGAGATATTTGTACATAAGACAAACTGCAGCAGTAAAATGGACGCCTGCGTTTTATTTCCCAAGTGTAAAGGTATTCTAAATGGAAATAATTACTGTCTGGATACAAACAGCTCCATCTGAATATTGGAGTTCCTTACACATGTCAGTTCTGTTTGCCAAATAAAGTCTCTCTTAAGGCTCGCTCCAGTATTTGAACATAAGGTAAAGGATTTGGAGCTGCTGCGTGTTGTTCACAGTGTTGCTCTTGGCTACGAGGTCTGTGCAGAGCAGCTTTTTCTTCCAGATTGCATCTACCTTACACTCAACGTGGTGCAAGGCAACATTTGGCTTTAAAAATGCACTTTGTTTTTTTTGGTTGTTGCGAAATGCTTCTTCTTCACAGGTTCTTGTGCGATACATTTTTTAAACTCAGCTGCCATTTTTATTTCTTTTTGACATGTTTAGTCATTACTAGATAGTAGCAGTAGCAGACAGACAGGAAGAATGAAGGTATAACAAACCCGAGACGAGAACCGAACATGGGTCGCTGTTCTTTATGATGTCCGTGCTCTTCCAGGTGAGACGGTCCTTTACTGGAACATTTCAGGGCAATGTTAATCACACAGTGGCTTCGTATATGGCATTTTTCTAAAGTGTCTTTCCTAAAGTGTGCTCTCAGCCAACCACAGCCTCTCATTGTGAAGTTTACACGTCCTCTCGTCTGGGTTCACCTCAAATACCCCAGCTTCCTCCAAATCTCCAAAGACATGTATTTCTAGGTGAATAAGTCACACACGAAGGTGGTTATCTCTGAAAATGTGCTTTGTTCTGTTCATTTTTGCCTTCTTTACACATCCAAACTGTTTTAGATTACAGAAAAGGTCATTTGTGCATGTTTATTGTTGTTTTGTGTTGCAAGGAAACATACCATAACGGGAAAACTTTGCAACTTGTGGTCTATATATTCCATTGCTCTGTTAATAACTAAGTAAATAAGTGTTGTCTCTGGTATTGGTGGATTTTTTTACAGCTTTATTGTGCAGATAGGTTGTAAAATGATTGAAATGGTTGGACATAGTGATGTAAATGTCATCAGAATGAATCAGAATAGAAGACCCTGCCTCACGCTCAAAGCAGCTGGGATTGGCTGAATAAGGACAGTTAATGACCAGTGACATTAACACAGCTGACATCTAAATCTAAATTTGAGTGGCTTTTCTCGACGTCTGTGTGAAGCCTCATCTTCATTAGTCGCTCCATGTCTTGGCCGTGACATAAGCGTCGCAGATTCAGGGCTTGTAACTCCTCCAGACGACGTCAGCGGAGCCAAGTCGTCTGCACAAACGAGCCTGTCACGGACCGCACACGGACGCCCGCCGCTCACTGCTGTAATTAATGAATCCTCTAACGAAGCTGGGTTTTACACCAGACTAAGACCCCGTCCAGTTCTCTCTCTTCGAGCTGCTCTCCTGGTGCCTCATAAACACAGTGAGGGATGGAGCTGTGGAGAGCCCTCAGGGATGAGCCATCTCCGGATCCCAGCGGGAGAGTGCTACCTGTGACGGAGGAGGACGGCACCCTTCTGCTCAACGTTACAGGTCTGAGGGCTGACGAAAACTAATGGCGGATAAAGCCACGATTAAGAGAGACTGAGGTTTAACAGCTGCACAGGAGAAATGATGAAAGAAAGGAGGAACGATGCTGACTTCTGCTTCTAAAAGGCTTAAATAAATGTATTTCCATCAGGAATCCTGTGTAATATTTACATGATCACTAATATCCCAGCATCGTAGCAGGTCTAACAGATAAAAAAGTAAGACTCACGGAGCTAGCAGCGAAATATCAAGCGCCCAGTGTACTTTAATGATCTTCAAAGATGTGAAATCTCTCCCTTTCATTTGTCCTAATGTAATTCACTTACAAGCCTAGTGGCTGAAGCGGCGCGTTAGCTCGGAGCCTCTACAGCCAAACAAGCTTTCAGCCTCTCATCTGAAGTAGTTGGCTTCAGCACTAGGAGGTAAAATGTCAAAAGATTATTCCTGTGAGCTGTGGGAACAGAACAGAGCAGAGAGGCAGAGTTGTTAAAAGGAAAAACTCCACATTAGAGTCTGGCTAACATATGGAAAAAGCCAAACTATGTATTGAGATGCAAATTAAAGTGCACGTCTTGAATTTATGCAAATGAAAAAAACAAAAATCACACACTTAGGGGCAAATAGCAGCCTGAGTGCCTCCACTTTGCTTTTGTTTGACTGTGTAAATGCAGTGGTCTTTTATTCATTCAGGCTTTTACTTGTTGAATGTTAAACTTTCCATTCTATAGTCGCTTGCTGAGTTTGAGTGGCCAAGCTGAGATGTGGCCATGGTTACACTGAAAAACTGCGCACATCCTTCCACTCTGAAAAGGCTAAATATTTGTGTATCAACGCTCCGCTCGGGATTTTAAAGAGCTAAGCACCGAGCACACACCTCAGGCTTCAAACACAGCTCCGGTCTTTGTACTAAACATGCAAAGATGGCAATCGCAGAAAGAAGTTCTTTGTCTGAGCGTGTGCAACTTCAAAGTTAAAAAAAAAAAAAAAACATGACCCATTTCCTCTGCGCTCTGTAATTGCAGCCTGCTATCACGAATAAACACTTCACGTAATCTCGTGTCTGGAAAGGCCCGTAAAATCCTACTGCTCTCTGTCGCCTGATGACACGGCGATAAAGCCTTAAACGGTAAATGTACAAGCTCTGCACAAAAACGACGGACAAAAGCCAGGTCAGAAAGATACACAGCAGAGAAACAAGTTTAATGTCAGATTTGATTGGGATTAGATGAAATACACATCCCAATGAATAAAGTGTTACTGATGTGAGACGGTGGCAGATACAATAATATCGCTGTAATAAAAAAAAAGTGTGTTTCACAGCTTACACTCCTCAATTTTAGAGCAAGTAAACAGCTATGGAAGCCCTGCAGGGACATGCCGTTGTCTATGAACAAACCCAGTGGAAAGAAGTCTGATGGTCATTTTCCATTCAGGTCAGAAATAGCACAAAACTTTCCCTCCAACCTTTAAGTAGTGGCTTACAGACCTGAACACATCTATTAACCTGTTTTAGATCAGATAAAGAACATGGTCTCCTCAGTTTTCTAAAATATTTGCTTTATTTGTATTTGCTTACTATTATAATATGTCAAGAAGCCTATAATGGTGGGTTAGGGGTGTATCTGGGAAAAAAAATACATAAATAATCTCATTGTACTGTTATATGTCTATGTTTGACTAATTATTCAATAAAAACTCATGAACACATAGACATTCAGCAAAAAAGTCTCTTCATGTCAGGCTCAGTTTGTCCTCTCTGGGCATTTGTAGAAACAGGAAGTAATGGATTTAACTGGCTCCATTCACTGGTTCATATTTAGTCATACATACTACTCCAAAGAGAGTTATTCCACACGACTGAATCCATTTACTGCTTAAGAAAATGGTCCGATGGAAACCTCAGCTAACCTCATTTCTGGCACAGTCCAAAATGATTGTCTGAAGGTGGCAGCTTTACAACAGACATTAGCAGACATGTACTTGGCTGTATTACACATAATTAGGTCCCCTTGAGATGCACTTTTGGCATGGCAGCCCCATTTAAACACATCTGTTTGCAACTTACTGCACACGTCTGTGGAATGTGGAGGAAAATGATTCAAGACTGCGATCAACGGTCCTATTCCTGACCCCCTCCTGTCAAGGCTAGAACCGGGCAACGACTAAAATAACACACTTTATCAGGAGGCTCATCAGTGTTTAAAGTGAGTAGTGATATATCATAGCAATAATTACACGGCGTGCACAGCTGACCTTCTTCCACCAACGGCCCCGGTGGGAATCATCAGTTGTGCTACATTAAACTGCAGCAGGAAGAGTCAAGATGCAAAGATTACAAAGTGTGATGAATATTTGCCGACGCGCTGCCGCTGCGAGCTGTTTAGATGCCGTTCACCTCCATTGATTTCCCCGTTGGGTGAGGACGTCTTCATCTTATCTGCCCTGATTGCAGAGCTGTGACGGAGTGGCAGGGGGTTTTCCTGATGGAGGCCTCGGGCAGGTGTGAGGGAGACACCTGACTAAAGCAGATGAACGGCAAGCCCTTGTTCTTTAGATCAACGAATTATTCTTATTTAACAATATAACTATTCACTGTGGATAATAAAAAGACTGTGGCGACTGTAGAACTTAAATTTAGAGACCACTGTTTGTAAAAAAGTGCTGTTTATGTGACTTTTTTTGTACCAGAGCCGATACAAAAGCAAAAATAATTGAATGTCTTTGCAGTGCATTTGCAATTAGACATCCAGGAGTCACACAGTGTTGCTTTAACACTGCCAACACTGTCACGTTATGAGTCATTTATAAAAAACAGACGGTAAAAACAGCAATTTAATGAGGCTTTGAAACAACAGGCTGTAGTTTGGACGGAGGAAACAAATCTGATCAGGTTCAGAAATGAATTACTTTTGTTTAAGGGCGTCAAGATTCACAAAACATCAGAGCAATTCATTTTAAATTAGATGATTGTATGTAACACTAGAGCTACTTAACTAACTATAACTGATTACTGCATGTTACACAGTGTTTTAGAGAAAAGAACGTTCTAGGCTATGATCAACAACAGGAAGAAACAAAACTGTATTGGATTATTAATACAGTCTGGACTAAAGGGGCTCACATTTTCGCTGTCTTTATTTGAACGGACCACTGTGAAACTGGACAATAGGTAGAATAGATCATTAATAATCCTTGTCTTATATTACACACTGAATATGAACTTCTGCCCCGCTGCAGACTCAATCAAAAACTCCCTTTGTTCCATTCAGGTTTTTAATCTTCAGTGCACTTTACTGTTTGTTGATGGCACATGTAGCACTTTAAATCCTTTTGTTTTATTGTTTTCTTATTAACTATGAATGCACAGCTGGTCTGCTTCTGATTGGATGGCGATGGATGTATTTAACTGTGGACGCTGCAACATGGAAAGACAAATTTCCCTAAAACAAAAAAGAAATGGCATCTGGAGAGCTTGAGTTAAGTTGTTAGCACGCGTTTGTTTACAGTCATTTATGTAATTGCTCTGAAAGGAATCTGTCCCAGAATTGCCACAGTCCGATATTTGTTGCAGGGAATCTTGGGAGTCGATCGTCTTTGAACCCGTCTCAGTTTTAAAGTGACGTTTGTGCAGTGACAAAGCAGACTTGACTCACGGCAAAGTAAAAAAGCAGAGGTAGGTGACCTGTTGTGACGGGGTGAGGCCTAAACGGAGGAGAGAATCGAAGGAATAACACAGGCTCTATTGGATAATCACTGAGAGCAGGTGGCTGCGGAGCGAGAGGAAGAGTGGAGGAAGAGTGGAGGAAGAGTGGAGGAAGGTGGCAGATGGCTGTAGAGCGGTTTGTGTCCATCCTCCACAGCCCAGCAGGTACCAGAGAAGAATCAAACAGACATACTCACTAAGAAAAGATAATAGAGCGCTGGAGAGATTCAATCGAGTGTGCTATCACGGTGCCGCTAATAGCCGCGGAAAATGAGCTGATTTCAAACATGTTCTCATTGATTCACCATTTACTGTATTTGAGCTACGGTTTTATACGAGGAAATTACCCGACACGGCGATGCAGCCACTGAACAAGCGCCTATGCAAGCACTTTTCTCCCTCAGTACTGAAGCGATAATTATTGTCTACATCAGTCATCTGGGACTTGGATGGACGGTGACGGGGCGATAAAGTGGATAAAGTCTCTCTTTGGTTTAGTGCGCTACAAGGACTAAACAGATGTACAAACTTCAAAATATAAAAAAGAAAAAGAGTTTGTGATGTGGATGCGGCTGATTCATTGGTGCACAAGGCCAGCTGCCTCAGTAATTCATCCCATTTATCTCGGGGCCATGTAATGTAGCAAAAGTCCTTATCAATGGTGTCAGACAGAAATACACAATGAGCTGCGGGTCGTCATTATTTCTGACTTAATGCCCTCCATCGAAAGGGGCCGCCTCAGCTGGGGGCCGCGGCTCTCACGCTGCTCCGCTGATTAGGAGCCACCTGCTTTGGGAAAGGCGGAGTTCACACTTGATTACAAATTGCGGAGCTTTTTTAACAGAATGAACGTTTAGTGTAAACAGGGAGTCGCGTGTCGCCCTTTGATTTCTGCTTTGTTTCAATTGTTTCCTCGCTCTTCGCTCTGATGTGAGACCATTACACCGGGTTTTTTTCTCCACAATTTTGTTTTATTTATATTGCCTCTCTGTGAAATTGGCTCCTGTCTGCTCATCATAAAATCCATGTTGTTTTGTTGTTTGGGAGAGGTTTGGAGTAGCCCTTGGGTTACACTACGGTTATGACTGTGCAAATAATCTCAAATTAAAGTTGTATTACTGTGTCTGCAATGATCAAAGCCAATAAAAACAGAGCTACCTCACCTCCAGGCACATTTGAAAGCCATTTGCCTCACTCTCTTGCTCCTATTTTCAGGCGTTTCGTTTCAGAGCTCTACACCTGTTTTTGTTTTTTTTTTAGGCTTTTGTTTTTCTGGAGTTTATATCGACTCTCTGGGAATGAAAGTACAACCGTCTCCGTCGGCTTGAAACGGGGAAGTGCACGACGAGAGTTCATGTTTAGGTAAAGCTCCTCGCTAAAATACAGCTATTATTGTATCTGAGGATGTAAAATCATAGAGTCGAGCTGCGTTCTTAAGGCTTCGGTGCATTTCTGTGGCGGCAGATGTGGAACGGACCGTGTGCAAACCAGACGACGTTGGTTCCCTTTGAGCCACCTCTGCTTTAACAAGATCCCGATGGGTTCATTTCACTGTTCACTACTCAACCCTCAAGTCCTCAGCGTCAGAGATGAGCCCAGCGTCCAGGCCCAGTGGAGTATGGACAAATAAATAAGAAATAAGGCTAGCTATAGATTCTACAGTGAGAGCCGCACTATATCTATCGCCTTTTGAAAGAGAAAATGTGTAGTATCGTCCTGGTGAAGACTTGGCACGTGTTTGTGATATTGTCGATAAAAACAGGGTGAGCGTTGGTGCTGAGTGGCGTACCGTGGTCCAGGATGATGAGCTGAGCGCTGGACTGGATGTTGCCCGCGTCGTTTTCGGCCAGACACTGGTAGAAGCCCTCGTCCGACTTGACCAGGCCCAGAACCTGCAGGTTGTGCTCCTTCTATCAAGAAAAAATAAAAATACAGTTAGAAGAGTAAAAGTTTTGTTGTGGAACGAGGTGTTTAGAACTAGTTACACTGACTTATCTGTTACTTGAGGAACATTTTGAAGATAATGTACTTTTTAAGGGCCTTTTGCTCAAGTTTAATGGTTTTAATTGACCTTTATTAAACCATGTTGGACAATAGAGAACAAATTTTTATATTATGATGACCTGGACAAGAAGCTGAGTTTAACATCTGAAGCAGAAAACTGATGAAGTGACCAAAGGAGAGAAAGAAAATGCCACTTTTTACACTTTTACACATTTTAAAATACGTGTACTCATAGTTAAGATGGCCACCTTAGCAACAAGCATCCAACCCCCTTGACAACCATTTAATAAACACAACTATTTCTCTTGCTGCTGCCTTCAGGGGTCTCCAAAGTGAATCATCTAGTGGTTCACTGTGATCCCTTGTAGCTGGAGTTTTTTGGCTTCCCATCGAGAACTATCACCTCTAAACGAGCTAATGGGGAGCATTTAATACAAGTATTTCCTACTTATTCCTACTGAACAATTGTCTTCATTTAATGGATTAACCTCGTTGTGTTTTGTGTTGGAAAGTTTATGCAGGTTAAGTTATTGAGCCCTTGGGGGATTGTAAATAAAGTGTATAAATGGGATAAATCTGCAGGGACACCATTTGGAGGTTTAATAAGATGGATTCTACCACACAATAAATAAGTTAGAATAATTTTTAGTTGTTAGTGAAAGTAGAACATTTTCCCACCATTATTGAGAAAGTGGTACTTGATTTGTTAGTGATTGTTTACTCAGGTAGTATTTTTGAAGCCTTTCCCAGATCTTGATAGAGGGAACTGACTGGAGGATTATCCTGTAGTGAGTTAATGGAGGAAAAAAAACACCCGAAAGCAGACAGAAAGACCCTGCTCTGACCTCTGAACCGTCTTGCTGCAAGTTGACAGAGCTGACCACCTTGCGACTGTGCAGTTCTTTTACTTTGGTGCAGATTTTGAACACTTTACCCACTTCTAAATGGGAAAAATGGTGGCATTGGAACTTACTATGATCTTAAAGTAGTCGCTGGGGATGACAGCGTCTCCGTTCTTGACCCATTTGACCGTGGGGGCCGGTGAGCCTGTGACCTCACACTCGAAGACGATGTCCATGGACTCGTGAGCGTAAATGTTGGCCGGCCTCTTCTCAAACTGAGGAGGAACTGTAAAACACGGAGGAAAAACAAGTCAGGGCTGTTGCAAGTTGAAAGGTGAGAGATGAAAATGATGAAAATCTGTTTAAAAAAATAATCAAAATCCAATTTATCAGAAGGAAACGGGCCTCTGACGGGATAATAAACAGAAGAAACGACGCCATGCCACCTTTTTAGCTGCGAAATTACAAGGTAAAAACAGTACCATTGAATTATTTTACTCAATCAAAACCTTTTCAGCGCATAACATTTGGAATATTTGAATGAAACGGGGCTGTAGTGCTCTCTGTTTTACGAAAGATGAAAAGGCAGCAGCAGCAGCAGCTCAGAGAGTTAGTAAGACGCCGGGCCGAGTGTTTGCAGATCTCCTGTAGTCCTGGTAATGAGCAGCAGACAGAGTTATTTGATCTGCTGCGGCGATACAGTGCCTCATCAATCTGTCCCGGAACAAGGTCAGAGGGAGCGGCGGGCCCCGGCCTCGTCCCCTCTCTATAATTGGACCGTACGTTGGTGTGAGGAGGGCCTGAGTCAGACGGACTGTGTACCGGGTCTGTGTATTCTCTGATAAGCTGTAACCTCCCTGAGCAGAGTTTAAATGAATGTATTGTTAGTGTGTCTCTGTGACGGCAGGTTACTAGCATCTATTTTGTGGCCATTCACACGAGCTGATTGGATAGTAGCAGCAGTGACTGGAGAAAGTCCCAGTCTGGCTTTATTCCCCGGAGAAGTGACTCGAGAGGTCAAGTCGCCCTCGTCGGCTTAATTTAGCTGCGCCCAGTTTACTTCAGACTCCTACTGAATTATTCTGAAGGGACACGGTTCCCATGAACGTCTGAAATATCACTCCAAGTATAATCTCTGTTATTAAACTTAAATGGAACGCAGCGACAGACTGAATGAATACTTTTAAAGGGCATTTTACCCCACATTCTCTCCAAAATGAAATGAAACAACTTAAGGTCAACGGAAATCAGAAAGAGCAGCCTTACCTAAACCACGTGAAAAATATAAAAACTGTGGACTGAATAAAGACTTCCTACTGCTTCCTTAGTTTTTTAACATCTGTTCAGGAAATTGGCATTTACTAAAAGTGATAAAAAGATTTTTTAAAGGCCAGTAATTGAACATAGGAAAAAAAATACTGCAAAAAAACAGTTTTATTTGTTAATATATACATACTTTCACTGAAATGGTTTCAATGGTGTTTGCTACGTAAAAACCGGCATCAAATTAATTCCACACAAGTAAACTTTCAAATCTTAGATGCGTTTCCAATGACTAGAATAAAGAAAAGAGTCATTTCTGCTTTGTAATGGACCGAAAGGCTGGAGAACTAGAAGTTTACTTTAAAAACTCACTCTAATGTCACAAATTCTGCTTGTGTTTCATTTAATGTAGACACCAAATGCAATGTTTTAAAGACTCAAACATCTAATAAATGCTAGCTTTGTTTTAAAAAAGGACACGATTACATTCTTTCTTTTTTTCTGAGAATAGGAATGTTTATCACAAGAACAAAACATGCTTCGTTTGAGAAAAGATTTTGTTTTCGCTTTTGTTTCTAAATTTCCTGAAGTTCTCTGTCGTTTAATCAACAGACTTCAGTGTTTAGCTCCACCTTTTGGTAAATATTACACCGTTGGAGTTAAAAGCTGAGGGTTGAGTGTGTTTTGGAACTGCCCGTGTATCACTTAAGTAAAAACGAGGCTTATAATTCTTCTCCCAAAACGTTTATCTGTTCTGACTTGTGAAGATGACTGCCGACATTCAGGAAACCCACGTGTTATATTCTTCTGTGCATCTGAATCTTGCCTCTAACAACGACCAAAACACGAACAGCGTTGTGTGTAGAGCGGATCATTGTTCGGCTGTTCGACCGCCAGCCCGGGCGTTCGTCGCTGTGTCTCCGTGTTCCCCGCAGAGCTGTGAACTGTGAGTAATACGTTTCACAGCCTTCTCTCGTCGGGATATGCGCCTCTGGAGGCCGAGCGCTGGAAACAGGTGGAATCCTGGGGTTTTCTTTGGAGGAGACTCTGTGGAGCGACACCACTGAGTCACCGTGAGTTCGTGAGTGAGACGGTGTGAATATGAATCATTTTAAATGTGTCTCTCTGGCTGTGTCCTGTTATTACTGCTGCTATGTGCTGTACATAATTGGGTTTGCTTGCCTTCCCTTCCTGCAGGCTGTATCGGTGGACTGTGTTTGCATAATACAACTGTGTGTGTGCTTTAATGTATGCAGACATATGTTTGTGTGTGTGCGGGAATACATTGTCACATTTGTGTTATATATGCGTGACTGTACGTCTGTGGATTTCCTCGTTGTGATCGCTGCTGGAGACCGTTACCCTGCGTTTCTCTTTATCTTTTTCTCTCTGCCTCGCATTCTTCCTCACTCTTAATCTCCCTTTAAGTCTATCTCTCAATCTTCAGCTGCTTCCTCAATCTGACGTGACACGCGCCATTTTCTCCAAATGGACTCGAGACGTTTGGAAACGATCGGACGGAGCGTTGAGCGGAAACGCATAAATATAGAGAGAAGTCCTCGTGGGAGGGAGGCTCTGTGGGTTCAGAGGCGGGTGACATGTGTCTCGCTGCTGCAACATGGCCGCTGACCTCCTTTAATTGGCTGTTTACAATGCAACATGGATATTCGGAGGATATCAACCGGTCTGTCGCTGTGTGAATAACGAAATTCACACATAACCATGAAGTTTGTTTTGACGCTCTTCGAGGCACAGCGGGCCACACCATCCTGTAACAAAGAAGACTGGATAGGTATCTGTAGAAGTGCCCGTCTAGAAAAGAGGAAGCGCTGGAGTTCCACAGGGGTCTATCCTGGGACCCCTCTTGTTTAATATTTATATGCTTCCATAAGGCCTGTTAATAAGCAGCAGCAACATATCTAACTCGAATTATGCAGAAGTCACACAAATTTAGTGAAAACTCAAAGCAGGTCAGTATATAACAGCTGCAAAAAATATTTCTAGCTAAAAAAAGAGACAAAACAGAACTTCTTTGAGAGAGAAAGCATCAGATGTCACCTCAAGTCTCTTTATATTCTAGTCTAAAGATCAAGTAGAAATCTAGGGGTTATTATGGGCACATTAAACCCATATCTTGGATACTGCTTTGACTATATTTATTTTGTTGGTTACTGTGTCCTTTTATCCGTTTATTAACACACTATTTGAGATAATTATACGATAGTTGTACCTGTACTGAATAAAGAAGTAAAGAAAACCAAATAAAAACAAGTCAAACATAAATGTCAAACCCTCATTGGCCTTTTATCGTCTTCAAAACATCAGACAGAGGAATAACATTATCCCTGCATTTATCTCCAGCAGATTAAACCTCACCGTTCTCAAAACAAGCTCAGTATATTCAGGATATATTGACTGATTGATCTTGATTTATTTACATTCTATATTTCGCTTACGTCACGCTGTATCTGTCTATTTATTCTTGAATTTCTCGTATATTTCTGTAAAGCAGCCGGTCTACGAAGTGTGCTGCAGGAAGGAAACTACCTTGCCGTGTATTTAATGACATAAATCAAGAGACGTAACTCAAAACTAAACATAGCGCTTCGAAAATATATGTCTTGACAGCAAAGCCCCATTTCTATGTTTTTCCAGAGCGCCCCAGCAGCTGGAATATCTCTCGACAGGCCGCCCCGTGTCGCTCTGTAATGAAAGAAACTCACAAAAACAACAAAGAATGTGATAAACAAGAAATAGAGGAAAAACAAGACGCTTATAAAAGGGACAGAAAATAGATGAAAGGCCTCAGAGCGGGTTTTATCTCTGGAGTCTGTGGCTTAGTCAAAAGAGGCTTTAATGCAGACTTACACCGAGTCCAGTCAAGTGCAGAAACAGGGCCAATGTAAGGTCAGGAGCTGGTGTCTTACTGTGAGCATGTTAAAACAAAGCCATATAGGATTCCTTAAGGGTTTCTGAGCAGATTATTTTGACTTAAAGCCTCTCTGGAAGACAGGAATACGCTCCGAAAAAGGGAAAAAGCCTCAGCTGCATCTATTTGTGCCGATACAATTGAGACACATCAAAGCTAAAAAAAAGAGAAGAGACGCTGCGATGAGTCAAAAACTGAAAATAAAAGACTTTTGGAAATTCACTCCTTAACAATAAGCCTACAACAGCCACTTATTAGAGCAATTGTATGATGAAGACGCTCAGAAAATGCTAACACGAAAGACATTTGACTTCTTTGTTAGCTTGGCTGGAGTCCAGTTGGCTTCAATGGACAGACGGGGTTTACTCCGAGGGCACATGACGCCGGGACTGTGCTAATAAGCCGCTCTGCTCCTCCAAAGATAACAGCTTCACTTTTAATCTTGGGCAAAAAAAGAAAAGAAATGCTTTCGCCGTGAGGCATGAAAGACGTTGGGTGCACGCCTCTCTCACAACGGAGCACAGAATATCGTCCCATTAAAGTCAGAGTACAGACGGAGGGGAATACATTCGTCAACTCCTCTTGGCTCCTTGGTGGGTGGGGAAGGCGAATTCGGCCGGTCAGGGGACTAGATAGAGGAGTTAAAATGGATAGTCTAATACCACAGTATGACTATCCTTGATGAAACGTGAGCTAATATTTGGAACTTTTTGAAACTTTTTGTGTGATTTGAGAGAACTACGAGTTTGTTTTGAATATACAGCATCTGTCTGAAACCTCAAAGCTTTACACTAAATGTGCAATCAGAGTATTTATTTTGTGTGTGTTTAGGTAAAAAGACAGTTTTTTAAAAGTGTTTTGTCTTTTCTGATCAGCTCATATTACAAGAATAGAGTGTGACATGGTATAAAAACCTTGAGAAAAAATACTAATGCTTTTAATTTTAGGAAAAAGGAAGATTGAGAAATGTTGTCGTTATTTTAAGAGTCAAATACAAATAGCATCCTTCGAAATAAATCAGAGTATTTCCATCAGATGGGGCTTTAAACTCACTTTTCCACTCATTCCTCTGGTTTTACTGGTCGATTCATTTAAACACAACCATTTATAGATGATGTCAGAAGGACTTTGAGCCATTTTAGACTAATATATCCCACACACTCCAATATAAGTCTCCGTATGTTCCTCCTCGGGCCAATAAAGTGTGTAAAAACACCTGTAACTCCTCAATAAACCGTTCACAGACACTTTTGTCAATAGTCACCCACGTTGAGATAACAAGCACTCTTTAAAAATGTTTGTTAAACGAAGAAAAACTGCCTAATGCTGTCCATGTTGTTTGTATCACGTCCATCAACAGAGCACAAACAAACTCAGAGGAAATAAAGTGAAAAGTGGCTGTTTTGGTTTCTTCAAAGCTCCAATTTTACAAAAAGAAGTAAAACTGCGGAAATTTGTAACACAATACAGTGGAAGACAGCTCCCGTCAGAGACAATGCTTTAAAAAGAGCAGGTTAGTTTGCTGGATAGAGCACTTGGCCGACGACCAGGGATCAAAACTCAGCTCAAGCACAACTTTTCCCAAGTGTCGTTGGTTTAAAAAGAGAGTTCCCGGATCCTGTTCTGGCCAGATTCAGCTCAAATTAACCCCTGCTCTTAAAACTGCAGTATATCTTGAAACCTGTTATTGCCCTTTGCCCATTTTCACATTTCATACCTTGATTTTTTGACATTTTAAAGCTTGAAACCTTGAAACTGGTAAGTGTGCCATTCTGAAACTATACTACAACAACAATCCAGTTTTCTCTGAAGCCAATATGAGTCAGGACGTCCCCGAGAGAACATCGACAGCTTCAGCAGGAAAAAGGTGTCGCTCTTTATCTCATTAGCGTCTTTAAATAACCGTATGGAAAGTTTCCATTATTTCTGTCACAATCGAAGCGCCCTGTGTCACCGGAGTGTGGGCAGGAAGATGGAAAGAGACAAAAATATCGAATCTGTGCTCCCTCCACACGTCATTCGCAGCCGTATTCCTGCCGCCGCTGGAAGGATGACTTTGAGCACAGTTCACAAAACCCTTCCTCTACAGAGAAAAACGTTTCAATAGACACCTCAAACTTTTGTTAAGTTACGTCGGCTGTGAGAATTCCTCAAAGTGTGTGGATGTGGTCTAGGATCAGACAGTGGCTGGGTTCAAACCACCACTCATGCCACAAAAGAGTCAGAGAGAAAATGACTGAAATTCCAGCATTTCTTGGCGGTTTTACAACACTTTCTATTTTAGCTCATTTCTCTAACGAGGTCAAGAAGCATAATGCGGCTGTGAAAAGGGCAGCGAGTCCTCGTATCGACGCACAAAGCAGTCGAGTGACAAAATGACACGATGCACGCTGCGGAGACTGAGCAATATCAACGTAAAGATGTATGTGTTTGCAGAGAAGCTATTTCTGTTCCAAACATGCTCAAAGTCCAAGTCTGGGAGGTGCCCCTGACACTGACTCCATAATCAAAGACTACTGCCTCCTCTGGCCTCATTCACTCTCCTGCCAGCTCTAATCAGGACGAGATGTCACAGCAAAGTTAGACTCAGCAGAGCGAGAACAAGACAGAAACAAAACGCAGAGTCAGGGTTCGGCCTCTGACGTTTACTCTTTATGTTAATGCTTTGAGATCTACAATAATACGACAGCAGAAAGTGTTTGCAAAGCTCCTTTCACACAGCAATCTTCACAGTTTCATGTGTGAAAAGAGCATTTACCGGGTCAAGACCTAGTAATCTTGCAGAGAATTCACTGGGAAGGCTGCGTTGTGAATGAAGGCAGTAAAATTAACGGAAAGGCAATGTAGGCTTGAATTGAAAAGTATATGTGTGGAAAACAGAGATTTAGAATACAATATACAACAATGTATAATTAAGGGACATATACAGATAGATCTTAATGTGAAATGGATCAAAACGTAAAGAACTAATGATGTCATAAAAAGTGATGTTTTGGTTTGTATCATGAGCCAGATTCACATCCAGGTGAACTTTAACTAAAAATAACACTCAAATATCAAAAAAAGTCTATCTTAGAGCAAGGTGCGGCTGAATAACAGTGTGAGCATTAGGTCTGAATGTATAATAATAAAGCTCTTTAACCCCTCATGACCCAGGGCAGCAGTAGATGTGGTCACATGGTCAAAATCCACTAAGACCCTCTCTGTTAAACATTAAATGAGCTCCAGAAAAGCCAACCAGCCATGACTCAGCAATAAACGAGAGAGCTACACAATACACATACATACAAGTACATACAGGTCATCACTTAAACCGGGGTAGTATTTGTGTCAGTGCACCTGCTGGACCCTAAATGAACCCCTGAATGAGTGTGTCCTGCAGCTGTCTCCAGACCCTGACTCACTCTGAACCGGTTCCAGAGCATAAACCGCGCAGTATTTACAAAAGCCCACTCACCGTAAACATACTACGTTCTTGTTACGGCAGAAACAATGCCTCCGAGGCCGTTTACACACAGTCACTCAGTGGAAAATGTGTTTTGTTGTCGGTATAGATTCGGCGTTTATCGACTGTTATTCTCTTCTTCTGCGGGGCTTCAGATGACCTTTCCACAGTCAGTCGTTACGGGAGCGAATCGATGCCACGACTGTGTTTCCAGTATTAATCTGAATGAATCAAATGCAATTAGACCACGTCGTTTTATTGTATCTCGAAGGCGATATGCGGGGAACGCCGATGAGCCGAGGTGGAGGAGCTGGAGGTGAGCACGACCTGAGAGAAGTCAGACGTCCTCCGCTGACTAGATCCCATTTTCTATTACTGTCTCCTTTAATCGCGGCGAGTGACGGGGAGTGATGAAAGACTGATGAACTGATTTTGGGAAGAACGGGATGGAGCCGCGGCGTCGTGGGGCTCAGTGTGAAACGCAGTGAACTCCGGGAAGATCCGCGGGGAGTTTCCCTGAGTTAAAACTATTTCACACCAAATCCTGACTGGATTCACCTCCAAATCCTGGCTGTTTCTTTCCTCTGACAATAGTAATTACAACACAATTACAGTCTGTGTCTGTATCTGCTGGGGCTTTTCATTTGTTTTCATAGAATCAACATCTGTTTTATTATAAATACAGATGACGCAAACTGATCTGAGACTCGAACAACTTCAAAGAAAAACAACTTCTACTTTATCCATTTTACAAAATTAGGTTTCTACTTAGCACAGCTTTGATTTGTCAGCATTCATTATGGAAACAGCAGCTGCTGCCTGTAAAAAGGTGATAATTAATATCCAATAAAAACATTCTCCGAGTCTGAAATATGTGTGGCACTTTAACTGACTCAACACTTCATTGAAATAAAAGTGAAGAAGGCTCCTTCAGCGTCTAGTGTCCTTCAGAGACATTCTGGAAACATTAGACGTGAAATTCAACGAAAGATGATATAAAGTGACAACCAGGAGCTATTTAGACTATGTTCTTCTAGATTTAATGCTGCACAATATATCGCAAATTTAGAGTTAATGTGATATTATCTGAATGCAAAGAACGACTTTCTGCCTGTTTAGTCCTGGTTCAGACCTGTTTAGTCCTGGTTTGGACCTGTTTAGTCCTGGTTCAGACCTGTTTAGTCCTGGTTTAGACCTGTTTAGTCCTAGTTTAGACCTGTTTAGTCCTAGTTTAGACCTGTTTAGTCCTAGTTTAGACCTGTTTAGTCCTAGTTTAGACCTGTTTAGTCCTGGTTTAGACCTGTTTAGTCCTAGTTTGGACCTGTTTAGTCCTAGTTTGGACCTGTTTAGTCCTAGTTTAGACCTGTTTAGTCCTAGTTTAGACCTGTTTAGTCCTGGTTTAGACCTGTTTAGTCCTGGTTTAGACCTGTTTAGTCCTGGTTTGGACCTGTTTAGTCCTAGTTTGGACCTGTTTAGTCCTAGTTTAGACCTGTTTAGTCCTAGTTTGGACCTGTTTAGTCCTAGTTTAGACCTGTTAAGTCATAGTTTAGACCTGTTTAGTCCTGGTTTAGACCTGTTTAGTCCTAGTTTGGACCTGTTTAGTCCTAGTTTAGACCTGTTTAGTCTTAGTTTAGACCTGTTTAGTCCTAGTTTAGACCTGTTTAGTCCTAGTTTAGACCTGTTTAGTCCTAGTTTAGACCTGTTTAGTCCTAGTTTGGACCTGTTTAGTCCTAGTTTAGACCTGTTTAGTCTTAGTTTAGACCTGTTTAGTCCTAGTTTAGACCTGTTTAGTCCTAGTTTAGACCTGTTTAGTCCTAGTTTGGACCTGTTTAGTCCTAGTTTAGACCTGTTTAGTCTTAGTTTGGACCTGTTTAGTCCTAGTTTAGACCTGTTTAGTCCTGGTTTGGACCTGTTTAGTCCTAGTTTAGACCTGTTTAGTCCTAGTTTAGACCTGTTTAGTCCTGGTTTAGACCTGTTTAGTCCTGGTTTAGACCTGTTTAGTCCTAGTTTGGACCTGTTTAGTCCTAGTTTGGACCTGTTTAGTCCTAGTTTAGACCTGTTTAGTCCTAGTTTGGACCTGTTTAGTCCTAGTTTAGACCTGTTTAGTCTTAGTTTAGACCTGTTTAGTCCTAGTTTAGACCCATTTAGTCCTAGTTTAGACCTGTTCAGTCCTAGTTTAGACCCGTTTAGTCCTAGTTTAGACCTGTTTAGTCCTGGTTTAGACCCGTTTAGTCCTAGTTTGGACCCGTTTAGTCCTAGTTTAGACCTGTTTTGTCCTAGTTTGGACCTGTTTAGTCCTAGTTTAGACCTGTTTAGTCCTAGTTTAGACCTGTTAAGTCCTAGTTTAGCCCTAGTTTAGACCTGTTTAGTCCTAGTTTGGACCTGTTTAGTCCTAGTTTAGACCTGTTTAGTCCTAGTTTAGACCTGTTCATTCCTAGTTTAGACCCGTTTAGTCCTAGTTTAGACCTGTTTAGTCCTAGTTTAGACCTGTTAAGTCCTAGTTTAGCCCTAGTTTAGACCTGTTTAGTCCTAGTTTGGACCTGTTTTGTCCTAGTTTGGACCTGTTTAGTCCTAGTTTAGACCTGTTTAGTCCTGGTTTAGTTCTTGCTCAGTCTTTAATACTGACGTGTAGTAACCTCCTCACAGTGGCGACTCCACAGAGAAGAGATCATCTCACAGAAACTCCTGTTAAAACTAAGATCATATATCACTTATAGTTTTAGCAGCAGACTCGGAGGAATGCAGACGTTACCGATACCCTTTCATATAAATATATTACTGTACATTATCTAAAACGGTGTCAGGCTGTTTTGTAACACCGCGTCATGAGGTCTAGAAATGTAAAAATCAAACTGTGTGTTATTTACGTCTGCTCCAGATCTTGGCTCCATCCCTAAAGTCATTTGTCTTCCAGGGATTCAGCAGAATTATAGATCTAATAGTCATCTCTGGGGAGCACGGGCGTAGCAAACATTATAAGTGTAACTATGAGTATAACCTTTTAAAAGTGTGACATTTTTCTCAGCACATGTGAATAAAAAAGTGTTAAATTAGTTTTTCTCATGCTTGAACAGCCTGGTGAAAGTGTTTCTTCGCCTTCTTCTGTTCAAAGGCACCAGATTACATCAAAAACTCTTTTATTAATTTACATTAGATTAAAGTCGTTGCTAGATTGTCAAATGCTAAACACGAAAGCTGAGGAGCTAAATTCACTCATTACTTTTGAACATTGACTACATGTTTACAGATAAATCTAGTTTTCATGTTAAACACCACACCAGGATCTCTCTTTTACAAAATAGAACACAGTATCTAAGTTTTCTTTGAGCCTAAGACTAAAGTAAGGACACTTGGTGAGGCAGTATTGTGTTCTTTGAGAATGAGGTTGTAAAATGACAGGACGAAGTCAAACGTTAGCGTAAGTTAAATCAGCAGAGTTTAGTGTTGATCTTTTTCTTTGTGAAGCCTGTAGTGTCTTCTCAGATTAAGATGTGCTGCATTTGGATAGAAATGATTAACTTAGACAGAGCTGCTAAACACTTTGTTAGTTTTCAGTGAGTTGTGTCGTAATTTTGTCTGATTTTGATTGAGATTGTAACACCTGTAATAACCATAACTGTGGATAAGTCCATACATGAGTGTAACAGAGAACATGTGAAGGTACCTTGCACCGTGAGTTGAGCCTGGGCTTCAATGGAGGCGTTTCCATTGTCGGCCATGCAGCTGTAGACTCCAGCGTCCTCCTCCGTCAGATTCGATATCTGCAGGAGACCCCCGGCCAGCAGCTCCACACGGCCCTCGCTGCAGGAACAAACACAGCAGAAATATTTACAACTGTTTAAAAAGACTGGGATGTAATTTGAATCGACTCAAAATGCCATTTTCAGAAAATACTCTCTACCATTTCAATAAAGTTCATTCAAATTATCAAATGCCAATAATGTTTTGTTGCCTGGTGCTTAATGTTCACCCAGTGCCCTGCAGCTGACTCCAGAAGCTGCCCTCTTCATGCCCTCTGTGCTCACAGCCAACACTGAATAAATAAAACATCTTAAAAGCTAAATCAAGCCGTCTGAAATGCCATTAGAAGAGCTCCACCTCACAAACACACATTCAACACATCAAGAATTCATCACTTGTTTAAAGGAATACAAACGGACCAGAGTTGTCAAAGAAAATGAAGCGAATGGAGCCATGTTGTAATGTTTATTTTGCATGTCATATACATAATTTTCCGTTTCCGTAATAGTTTCGACAGGAATTGCGCTGCTATGCAAATGTTTTCATGTTCTTTCATCAGCTGATAATTAAATGTGTTGAGTAACACTCTAATATGACAAGGAAAAGTAGTTTGAACACAGAAATATTTCCAGTATTTACAATCCAGGAATAATATCTACTGTCTACTATGTGTCCAGCTCCAACCAAACTCTGAAATCCACAGAGACCAGAGTACTTTCTTGTAAAGAACAGAAAAAGAATGGAGGTCCAGGAACCACAGTCAAGAAGAATTGTTGATTTTGTTCACACAGAAAGAAACTACAAAGTCTAAGACCCAGCCTAATGCTAAAAGATTGAACAGATTTGAAATATTTATTAGTATGAACTATTAAAGCCTGTTCCAAAAATACGACCATTTATTTGTAGAGCTTCTGTTTCAACCCGTACCCCTCCTGTATTTATTTAAAACAGTTGCTTTTCCCGACGGGCCTCGAGGAAAACAGTCGGTGTCCGAAACAGGCTGGATTCAACAGCCACCGGAGCATGGGAGCAGGAGGAGGCTGAGAGCTAAGAAAACACAAATCAATAGCTGCACATAGACCTCTGCATTCAGACTAGAGAGAGAAGGGGGGTAGTGGCAGGTCAGTCGGTCCAGAGAGGGCCTCAGCGGGGACCAGCTGAGGAGAGTCCACAACGGTCCACTCACAGACGATACGAGGTAAAGAGTCCACTGAGGTAAACAACCCGGCGCTGCAGGCTCATTTACTTTTAAACAAACTGCTGAAAGCTCCCGCGCCGTGTTCCCGACCCGCTCCGGTTTTGGCAGCGAGGCCCCTCGAGACCATCTGCCCGAGTGCATCTTCAAGGGCCACTCGACCTGCTGTCACCAAAATGGCAGCCGCACTCGCCGGCGACAGAGGGCCGTAACATTCAGATAACGCTGTGGGACGGTCTGATAACAGTGTGGGACTCCAGCGCCCCAGATATGAACACGCTGAAAATAAATGGGTTTGATGATTTAAACATGAACTCAAACGCACTATTTTAGGAAGACGCCTCTTTCTGCACCAACACGGAGCTTCACAGAGAGTCTGCACTATAATTAACACTCTGTTGTTTCCAGGATCTCAAACACTCGGCCGATAGGACAAGTTAATTACAAGGTGTCGCAGTTAAAACATGTCCCAGCTTTCAAATTCAAATTCCAAATAACTTTACCAATCCTCACGGGGAAATTCTGTGGTTAGGTCTCTTTAAATGAATTGATTCAGACTTCATCGGCCACAGACTGATCGATCGAAAGAAGCAGCAGCTCACTGATCTGAGATGTCCACTGGCTGCTCTCTGTTGTTCATAAACCCAATGCAGGGGATGGTCCATGTTGTTCAGTATTGCATCCGTCCTGTTGTGAGTCCATTGCTCCACTGCTTCAACCAGAGTCTCAGTACAGTACTCTTTAAGGTAATATCTGGCACTGTTTATTATTTTTATTCATTCATTGTATCGTATTGTGTTTGGCAGAATTTTTCACCTGAAAACTGAACCTTTTTGATGGATCTAAAAATCTCCAGGGATCTGTGGAGGTGTAGGAGGGACTTCAGAGTGTGATAGACTGGTTAAAACAGGTCCTAACTTCAGAATGGAGAAAATATACAGTGTCCTTTGCAGTTTTGTGCTTAAGATGGCACGAAGAAGCTGATCAGGAAGGAAAAATCTGTTGGAACTGGACACCGAGAGAAGGATGGTGGACATTTAATCGCAATAAAGTGGAGTAAATGAGAAGCTTATTTAGCCACAATTTAATTCAGTCTTTCTCGTCTCAACAAATTCTCTTGTTTTATCTCGCCTTAAAACCATGAATCTGACGCCGACACATTGAACTCGTACCTTCATGTTTTTGCTGAGACAGAGTTAAAATGAAATCCCATCAAACATCATTCACAACAAACAGGAGTGCTGCTGAGCAAAAGGACCAAGGTCAGGTCTGCAGAGCCATGTTTAGTCACTCAAACGGAGACACAAATTGGCACTAACGCTAACTCTGTCGGCCCAAACGCTCACAGGGCGGTCTCACAGCAGCAAACACTCACAGAACTCACTGACAGAGCCTCGTGTTCAAGGTGAAGCTGTGGTATAATGCCTGCCTCCACAACATCACAAGTACAAAGGCCAAACGCTGTACATTACACCCCGCTCTATGCTGGACGTCTCAGAAGTGGTGTTGAATGTAGAACTCAAAGACATACCAGCCGTCAGTTTCACCAGGACAACTATTCAGACTTGTGGCCTTTGGTGCCGTATTCACTGGAAAAAGCTATTGATGGCTTTCTCTTCAGTAAAACCGAAGACGTTTAAGCAGCTAAAGTGTTCTGATTGAAAGGTGTCAGAATACACAGTGCATCAGTTTGTGTTTGGGACCAGTCAGGGTGACCTCTGACCCCTGTGCATCAGAACTGGACCAGTCAGTGTGATCTTTGACCCTGTGCATCAGAACTGGACCAGTCAGTGTGACCTCTGACCCCTGTGCATCAGAACTGGACCAGTCAGTGTGACGTCTGACCCCTGTGCATCAGAACTGGACCAGTCAGTGTGACCTCTGACCCCTGTGCATCAGAACTGGACCAGTCAGTGTGACCTCTGACCCCTGTGCATCAGAACTGGACCAGTCAGTGTGACCTATGACCCCTGTGCATCAGAACTGGACCAGTCAGTGTAGCCTCTGAACCCTGTGCATCAGAACTGGACCAGTCAGTGTGACCTCTGACCCCTGTGCATCAGAACTGGACCAGAGCAATGGAAGAAGGTGTCCTGCTCTGAGTTTGAGGTGACCTATTCAAATCCAAATTAAACTTTTCAAGTCCATCTAAAATGTGTTCGAATCCATCTAAAACATGTTCAAATCCAACTAAAACTGGTTCAAATCCAAATAAAACCTGTTCAAATCCAACTAGAAACTGTTCAAATCAAACTAAAACCTGTTTAAATCCATCTTAAACCTGTTGTGGTGCTAACATCTTGGAGTTAGATCTCACAGCACACCTTCAAATCCATTTAAAACCTGTTCAAATCCAACCTAAACTTTTCAAGTCCATCTAAAACATGTCCAAATCCATGTAAAACTGGTTCTAATCCAAATAAAACTGGTTCAAATTCAAATAAAACCTGTTTAAATCCATCTTAAACCTGTTGTGCTGCTAACATCTTGGAGCTAGATCCCACAACACACCTTCAAATCCATTTAAAACCTGTTCAAATCCATCTAAAACTGGTTCAAATTCAAATAAAACCTGCTTAAATCCAGCTAGAAACTGTTCAAATTCAACTAAAACCTGTTTAAATTCAACTAGAAACTGTTCAAATTCAACTAAAACCTGTTTAAATCCACCTAAAACCGGTTCAAATCCCTCTAAAGCCTGTTCAAATCCATCTAAAACTGGTTCAAATTCGAATAAAATCTGTTTAAATCCATCTTAAACCTGTTCTGCTGCTAACATCTTGTTACCAGATCCCACAGCAGACCTTCAGGGTCTAGTGGAGTCCAGACCTCGACGGGTCAGGGCTGTTTTGGAGGAAAAGGGACCAACACAATATCAGGCAGGTGCTCATAATGTTACACCTGATCGATGTATAGTTTTAGTTATTGGGGACAAACTAGTCTTGAGGCACTGTTTCCCACGTCTCAAACTTGTCCGCCATGTTTATTTACAGTACATTTTCACGTTTCATCGAGCTGACACGTATCGTATGTAATTTTCTACAATGCTGAACGTCCAATCAACTTGTAGATGATTCAGTTTCAGAGGCAGGTCGGGGGAAAGTACACACTGGTTTGTGTGAGCGGCGACTCATTGTTGCGTAACAGAGCGGTGGCAAGGTCAGTAGAGCTCAGCTGAAGGGATGTGTGCAGTGTGCTGTCACAGAGCAATCAGAGGTGCTTTGACAGCGGCTGAGCACAGGTCAGTCTTCCTGCAGCGCTGAGGACGCAGGTAGAATCCCATCTGTCACAACCACTACAAAAAGACTGATTATTAATAGATGGAGTCGAAAGAGCAAACTTTTCAGGCCTTTTTTTTTGCTCCGCTCAGACTAAATTTCTCTTTGCGGTCCAGAGTTTGCTTCTGTTTATCAAACAATCGCTCGGTCTGTCTGCTCCACACCATCACGCTCCATGAATGCTAACGACTGCACTGTTCGGGTTTAAAGTGAACACAAATTGAACTTCCCCTTTTGACCAAAGCATAATCACAACACTTCCATGAATTTAAATGATCCTGAAGGTTTGTAGAGAGCCTCAGGATTTCGCTCCAGAGAGAAGGAGGGCTAGGAGTGGATTGAAACGGTTTGTACTTCTTCCCAAACTGTATTTTTGTTTCAACTGTTTTGTTTAGCTGTAAACTATGCTGTATTGAAACACTACTGTGGAAACTACACAATACACACAGTAATCAAGAGTTCAGGAGGCTCTTCTTTAGTTTGTGGGCAATGAAAATGTTTCCTCTGGCTTATAACATGAGACAGAAATCACTGCTGTAAACGTGACTTTATTTAATAATGTGACCTACAGCCTACGCACTGGTACACACTATGTTTTTTAAGTTTTCTGGTGAGGTGTCTGTAGTCAGCACTATGTTTATTAGTTTTTAAATCAGTTCTGCCTTTAATGGACAAAGACAGAGACTGTATATACATGGCACAAAATGGAACCCAGTGCATAAAGCCTAAAAGCACAACTCACTCTAATATTGCACTTTAATAACTTCAAATACATTAAAATCACCCTAAACTGATGCACACATTAGCTGTTCAGTTTATTATTCTGAAGAGAGAAGCAAGTAAACGTCAGGTCATTAACACTGACCCCTGGTGGTCTTTTCTAAAAGGCTGCCCGGCTCTTAATTTACCACAAAAACCCAAGTCCATGATTGTTTTATGGGTTCTAAACTGGTTTCACAATCAAAACATCAACAGATATGAACAAAAATACAGATATACAGACTTCACTTTAAGGACAAAAGACTAAAATGATGAGTATTTGACTAATTTAATGCTTAAAAGTGCGGTGTGCAGTTTTCTGGTGGTGAAAAAACACAGTGGAAGTAGGTCAGAGGGTGATTTTACAGAAAAACAATGGATCAAAACCAGTTATTCATAAATACCCCAAACCTTCAACAGGATAGTGAGCTCAAAAACAAACTCATGATTCTTCCACTCGGCCAATTTAATAAGATGAGACCCTTTTAACTGTTTTATTTTACATCATTTTACACAATTTGGTGAGTTTACATTGAATATGACAGATGTGGTCCTAATCTGATATTAAAATCAGATTATTTATTATAAACCTGCGTGAGGAGATGTGTACGTTTAATAATGCATGAAATCATAATAACACATTTGAACACATTCTGGATTAACATCAATAGGATTTATTTTGTATGGAAATAACTACAAATAATAGTGTAAATCCAAATGAATAATGATATGGGGCTTTTACTGTATTAGCAACTGTTGTGTAGAGAACAAGCTAAAGCCTTTTTTTATTTCATTTTCTGCTGTTCCTCTGATGTGTTGCCAGCTGAATACAGTATGGGCGTCCCGTAGAGAGGCGTGTGTCTGTGCATTTAAATGTGCTGTGGTTTTGTCTTTTACTCGCTGGATAAAAGCTGCGTGTGTGTTTGTAGATATCCACGAGGGCGACGAGGCAGAGCAATAATAGCGCAATAGCAAACAAATTTGCCGCCCGTACTTGCCTATTCACACACAGGAAAACTCAATATACACAATCATATTTAAATAAGGGAGAGAGAATATGGGAGGGGAGAAGACGGATGGCTCGGAGGCTCAGGAAGAGGCTTGATTTACATGGTCTGTCAATTCCCTGTTGCTCTCCGACATACATAATGCATCTGTTTTATTGACTGCTGGGGAATTGTATTAGGAGATAGAGTGATACTCCCAAGAACAAAAGATGACTGTCCTTTTCATGAGCGTCATCGGGACACGCGTGTACCAGACATCCAAAGACATATTCTCCGCACACAGACACCTGAGGGAGCTATCGATAACACACACACACACACACACCGCGTTTACGCAGAGTGGATTTGACTGAACGGCTTTATATTTCCTGTCATGGCACTGCAGAACTTAATCAGAATAAATATTGAGGTTGGTGTCCTTGGCAATAGACACGCTCAACGTATAAATGAATTTGAAGGCAGGCTGTTGACTCCGGTGAATACAAAAACACGACGGAACAATATAGTAGACTGTGGCGACGGACTGGAGTATAAACTTAAAAGGGATATTATAGTCCAGGGTTTTGTAAAAGGGGTTGTATTAACTGGTTTCCACTGAGGGGAGGGTACGGGTCGGGTCAGAACGGGACAGTTTTGTTTGGATAACACCTGAAGAGGCATGTGTTTTCACTCTGAGGGTCCAGAGAGTGCCAGAAAAGTCCTGTCTCTATTAAGAAATAAAACGTATTTGAAGCAGACTTTTCTAAACTTGACTCATTGTTAATATTGAATGTAAATCAGAGTAAATCCTGATCAACTGTTTCTGTTTATTCCCATCTTTCTCAACATTCAATTCATATCTGCAGCGGTTTCCTCTCATTTAGACTCAATATTTGAGTTTGTACAGGTTCTGCTTGTGTTTAATGCAGTGTAGACGATAAATATAATGTTTAAATTCATAAAGTCAGGGGCAGCAAAAACCACAAACAGCTGTAGTATCTAATTAACAAAATACCAGACTATGACTTTTAATTCACATTTATATTAAAGATGTATTGTGTAAAATGGAGCACATCAGTCAGAACTATTTTCTATGTTTAATCAGATCATCTTGCACTCTTTGCATTTATCTATCTTGAAGAAATAGTCTTTTAAAGCTCCATAAATCCCAGAATAAGGAGCCATTTTAGTTCCATTACTTCCTGTTTCTGTTCTAGTACAGGTGCCCAGAGAGGACAAACTTAGCACTGCTGGAAGAGAAGCACACTTATGTTTCAAGACTAAGGACATTTATGAATAAGAATGATTTTTTTTCCTCGTTTTTATCAGACGTTTTTTCCACTGGGTTTGTTCACAGACAAGAGCATGTCCCTGCAGGGCTTCCATAGCGTCTCACATTTAAATAAGTGCGGATTTGCTATCTTGTCACCGAAAAGACGTTAAAACGACATGGCCCACCTTTAAGACAGTATCGGCGGGATGTAGGCGTGTCAGATACACTCAACCGTTGCTCCATTTTCTCTCAAATCCGTGGCCTAAAAGCTCGAAAAATATAGAAACAGCGATTTTTCAAAAGAGCTCGACAACCACCTGTTTGAGCTGCCATCTATCACCGCCGACATCAAAGAGCTGCACAAAAGCGGAGTGTGACGACACGGACAGGTGATATTAAGGAAACGGCTCGGTGTGTCTTGACAGGTGTGAATAATACTAATGAGACTCCTCAAACTTGGAAAAAGAATCCTTTACACGGCACAGACTTTGAAAAGAGTCGGTTGTTTTTCAAGCGTTTCCGGGAAGAAAAAAATAATCTGAACTAGAGAATAAGACGGTGACATTGAGGATTAATAATGTCTTCTATATGCGGTTACATGATAAAACAAACTTTGGCTGTCAGAAGGAAGAGAAAACACAAAAGACATGAGTGAACAGTAGCATTAGCAGCGTGTTGGAGTGGTAAGTCCGACTCTTAATAACTTATAAGGAGTCTTTCCTTGTTTTATCTCGTTCCTGTGCTTCCAGACCCTGTTTGTGCGCCGCTACAAAGACCAATTAGACAATCTTTGCGGCTTCCTCTTCGTCTTTCCCTTCTTCTACTGGATGCCGCGCAAGTTTTAATTGACAGCAGCCCTCCTATCTCTAATGCACCGGCTCAGAGGGACAAGAGACTCTCAAGGAGAAAAAAGAAAGTCCTGTCGCTATTCTTTTTAATTGTCAATGTCACATTAAATCAAAAGAACAGTCTCCATAATATATTCAGCGCACAATCCGTTTCCGTTCTGAAGGCGATGTGGGTCCGCTCCGGCATCGAAAAGACTAGCCGTTCAGAGGACTGGCTAATTACCGTCGGGGCCGCCCTCGGGGGTGGTCCGCGCACTGGATGGTGTTTTGTAATTAATACAAGCTTGATTAATAAGAACCTTTGGAGTCAGGTCCCACTGGAGGTCAGCGGGAGTCGTGGACAGTTCCGTAGGTGTTTAAGACATGTAGCTTCACAGAGACTTGTAGTCGGAGATTAAAAAGGTTTAATGATATTCTAACTCCGCACTTTTCACACTGGGGCCTTGCGGTTGCTGCTGCGATGACCTTACATTTAATTTCACAAAAGGCAGAAACACCATAATGCTCCAGATTTAGATGAATGAGCCGTTTAGTGACCGCACACGCTGGAAAGCTATTATTCTCCGAGAGCGCTACGTGCAGCGCCGAGGTGAAGTAAACAAAGTGCATTCTTAATTGGGCCAAATCAAACTTCCCACGTCCAATACACTTCTCACCGAGGGATTTGAGGCTGTTGTGCCGGAGTTAATGAGAGCCAGAGGAGTGAGAACACAGCCGATGTGACACACTCTCGAGGCTCTTCATTTGTGGACTTCCCTTCTGTTGGCAGCCGGCGGTTTCATCTTTAGCTCAAGAGGCTCTATTGGCAGGGCCAGGTCTACCCCCGGGGCCCTCAGGGGAGCAGCGGTGCAGCAGTACTAACACCTCAGGGAGCACACACACAATATACGATTATGTTTGCTCTTAAAGGCCAGAGGCTGCACACAACACGGGTCATTACAGTCTCCACAGCCTTTTAAAGGTTGTGTACAGTATGTGCATGAGCTGACGTAATTACATTTGGAAGCACAGCTGTCAGTTTATGGGAAAACTGGGGGAATTCTGTGAATGCTACCTGCTCTGTAGATAAGAAACAAAACAGTCTTTATAGGTGGTGTTTCCATTGTCAAAAAGGTTAAAAAGCATCACAAATAATAGTAATGTCACCCCTCGGCTGTGCTTCCAGGAACTGCAGAGAGGTTTGTAAAAGATGGAGCTAAATACTGCATCCTCACTCGGGACAAAACGAGAACAGCAATGTCTTGTTCTTGTAACAAACGGTCATACTTCAAGATAAAATACTGACTGAATAACTCAAACAAAGCTGGGATGTATTAGGAACCACTACTTTTACTTTTATAACTCATCTTAATAGTTATCAATTAAAAACATAGCAGTTTCTGTATAAATTGTAAAGCTGTGACAAAACCAGACACAGACCCGTACCTTTCTTCTAGTGGCTTGTCTCCAAACACCCAGCGGACGTGAGGGGCAGGGGCCCCGGCCACTACACAGGGCAGCAGCACACTGGAGCCCACCACTTTAGTCACAGAAGCAGGCTGCAGCAGGAACTCCAGCTTCCTCTCTTCTCCGGTTTCTTGAGGGAAAAAACAAAAAAGAGTTTGGGGCTGAATGTTGAGGTGATGTGAGGGTGAACAGTTGAAGAAGAGCAGCCACCTTTTACTTAACGGGTGTCATCTGTCTTAGAGACTTCAAAAGATCTCAAGTCTGGAGGGCAGGGGCCCCTGACACCCAAACCTAAAGTGGACACATGAGTAATGCCTGTGTTGATGTTTGGGACAGCTGAAGACTCAGGAACATTTTAGGAGTTCAGTCAAGTCCCATTTATTTCCAGCTCAAACCATCAATAAACAGACTTATTGTCATTGTGTTAAAGCAGTTCATTCATTAAACAGAAAACATATGATGAATGTATAATGACAACTATATTTTCATGGCTTTTACGTTTGATAAAGTGATAACTCTTGGAACAGCTTTGTGCTTGCTTCTCAGAACAGCAGCCCTTTGACACTCCATGAGGCGTCGTTGGAGGAGACATAAAAAGATAAAGCCCCCACTGGGTTCTTGTTGAAGTCTGATTTACAGCCTCTAATATCTCCTCTGTGCTGGCAGGAGCCTGGTGCTTAACAACTCAGTAAATAAAACCTGTGGAGGGGCCAGAGCAGACACTGCCACAAAGGAATTCAGCCCCTTTGAGTTATAGCTCCACTATTGTAGCATCCTGATAACCTGAGTGTGATTTCGAGCCCTACTTTGAGCCAGCTTTACCTTCAATGAGCCTGTCCGTGCTACTTTTGGCTGTTACAACTGATGCATTGATGAGGTCCAACAGAGACTGTATAACATGTTGACAGCAGGTGTTATTTTGTTCAAATACCTGGGAGTATCTGGAGCTGAGCCTCGTCGCTGGTTTTAGACGAGCCCACGTTCTCCACGAGGCAGCGGTACAGCCCGGCGTCGGACTCCGAGGCGTTGCTGACCACCAGGGCTCCGCTGGGCAGCTGGACCAGCCTGGTGCTCAGCTCCAGGGGCTGACGGTCCTTCTCCCACCGCGTGAACGGCACCAGGTCAGAGTTCACCTCACAGGGGACCACCTGACTGTCCCCGACGTGCACGCTGGCTGCTGCTGGTTGGCTGGCAAACCGAGGCATTCCTGGAAAAAGCCAAGAGACAAGTGTTACTTTCACAAAGAATGATTATTTATTTATTTAACATTTATTTATCCAGATCCACTGAGAGGAACAATCTATTTTTTCAAGGATGTCCTCACACTGATACACACTGAAAAGAAACGTAAAGATACTTCACATAAAATGACTCTATGTTTCTGTTTATTTATTTATTTCATTTGTGCCATTTCATAATCTTCTCCAAAAAACACAATAATAAACAAAAACAGGAAAAAAACAAAACAAAGCAGACATCATCCCAATCATAAACTACAGCTACATCATCTGATAATAATAATAATCAATAATCAACCAATCATGAGCCCACACGCCTCCCTTTTCACCAAAACCTCATAGATTCTTCTGTCTTACAAATATATATAAACCTAATTCTTTCATTTATTTTTTGCATAACATAACATTATTTTCTTTAACTCAGTAATACTAGTACTATACTAAATACTAAAATCAGAACACTATGCATCTGAGATGAAGTTTAAAGAATAAAGACGGTCATTTGGGAAAAGTACAGCTCTACACCTGATTAGATATCGGATTAAAAATAAAACTGAAAGAGAAACAATCTCAGGGAGAAAAGACAGAGCCATTTTTAGCAACCCTCATCAATAAACGACTCAATCAGGTTTTATTTCAAAAACAATTAAGACTTCGAATGATGAAGAAGTGATAAGCTCAAAGGGGATAGTTCAGTGATGTAGGTGTAGGTAGGTTTTGTCGGCTCCAAAACACTAGAATTGTCCAAAATAAACACGCAGGACTAACTAAATACAAAGCTGTATTATTCTAGCAGTGTTTAGAGCCGTTTAGTCCAGCAACATATTAGAAGTGACATCTCACGATCCATATTCAGGATCTAAAGTGGGCAAAAAAAAAAGGAAACTGTACCCCTCCCACACAAACATGTACGGAGGAGGCACCATCACTTATCTTCTACGGTGGATGTTAATTTGCAAAACAGAGCAGCCTAATTAAAACCGACTAGATCCACGGGCTGTATGTATGTAATGCTGCGCCCCCAACTTTCATCTCAACGCTAAATAATTATTTCCTGCTTTTGAAGCCATCGATACGAAACCGACACAAACAGACCCGTCTCCGAAACCACAGCAACAACAATGAGTTCAATTAAAAAGAACTTTCAAAACTGCACATGGCATTCTTGGGTTTATTAGAGAGGAGAAAGAAGGAGCTGTTTTTAAAAAGCCTCTCGATCTGAAAAGAGAATCATGCTGTGTTATTATCATGGAGGGCCTCTTGAGTTTTTGGGCTGTCTCTGCTTGTTTCCGTGGTAATGTGCTGCATGGGGTAGAGGAGAAATAATGAATAATAATTTGAGTGGATAAAGACAGCGTGGTTGGATTTGTCAAGAAAGTTAGAGCTCTGAGGAAGGAAACGATGCTGAGTGATGATTTGGCGACGCCGCCCTTCTCTAACCTCTTCAAATCTGCTGCCAAGAGGGACTCGGGGGTAAATCGCACTTGGAGATAAGGCCCCAACAGCCCCAGACTCCCCTCTGGGCTCGGGCCAACGCGCACATCTCCTCCTCGGACTATATCTCAGCGCTACGGTTGCACTAATATGGGTTTAGCTGATGCCGGCGCTGATAGGGTTGATATCAAAGCTGCCAATCACATCAACGAAGAAAAGATTCGGCTTTATCCTTTCCCCGTTGGATCGAATTAGAGTTCTGCAGATTAACGGGCACGGAGGAACACACGCCAAACTTCTAGGGAACATTTCGTCGAGACAAAACAATGTCTTCACGGTACGATGCGGATATGAACTGTGTATTGATAACACGTTTCCCATTAGCAGAATGGCACAGGTCGGGTTGAAGAGGCTTGTGTTTCTGCTGCAGTGGAATTTGAAGCAAGTGTTAATGCGCTGTCTAAATTTAAAAAGCATATTGATGCAAGAAAACAGTAGTAGAGCAAGACTTTTAAATGGTTTGTTCCCAGGGATATATTTTTTAAAGCTCCAGTATCCTCCAACCTTTCCTGCTTCTTTTATTTAAAAAAAGGTAAAACCGGACTAATTTTCCACAACAAAATACTAAAATGTCACATTAAATCGAAGTTTAAAGCTGACCTGAAACTTTTAGCTTTAAGATTATCGTTGCTAACATTTATCTGTGTTTAATTTGCTGATGTTTCTCTATTTTTATCATTTGTTGCTGTAAAATAAGACATATTTCCACAGAATAACCCATTTCCTTGGTTTATTTCTTCGTTGTTGACATCAGTGTCGACCAATGGGAGCGCTCCTTTTTACCTGAAGTGAGCTGTGATTGGACAAAATCCTGCTTCTTTTATTTAAAAAAAAGGTAAAACCGGACCAATTTTCCACAACAAAATACTAACATGTTACATTAAATCGAAGTTTAAAGCTGACCTGAAACTTTTAGCTAACACTTATCAATGTTTAATTTGTTGCTATTTCTTTATTTTTATCTTTTTTGAGCTGTTTCTCTGTAAAATAAGACGTATTTCCAACAGAATAACACATTTCCTTGGTTTATTTCCTTGTTCCTTCGTTGTTGACATCAGTGTCGACCAATGGGAGCGCTCCTTTTTACCTGAAGTGAGCTGTGATTGGACAAAATCCTGCTGTGGGCTGATCATTCTCATCTATTAAAATCCTTAATTATAAAGACTAGATCACGTCTCATGTTTTCACTGATGATTCCTGTTACAATGAGCTGTTAGTGATTAAACTGTCTAAAATAATTAGGTAATCCTCTTTTAAGATGAAATCATGTTAAATACAATGCTGTCAACTTTTTGATTCTCTAAGAACCATAAGATGCCAATTAGTGAGCTGTCACAGCAGTGGTACAGTACAATATTTAAATGTTTCCCACATCCAACCCATAACATACAGCTCTGGTCTTTTATTTTTCCACAATAACGTTTTCTGCCTCCGTTTTCTCTAGAATTGCACTGTTTTGTTGCACACGGCCTTATCTTTAATAAGTCCATTGTGTCTGAAAAATGGAAAAGCAGATATATCAATGTGA
Source organism: Rhyacichthys aspro (assembly GCA_036850595.1). Classification (NCBI taxonomy): domain Eukaryota; kingdom Metazoa; phylum Chordata; class Actinopteri; order Gobiiformes; family Rhyacichthyidae; genus Rhyacichthys; species Rhyacichthys aspro. The sequence goes on along the minus strand of CM072150.1, from coordinate 3,927,734 downwards.
GACCTTCAGAATCAACTGTAGAGCCATTTTTAGGAAAAGAAAACGCTTCAATAAACAAAGCAAAGCAGCAGGTGGTGAACTGCCAGTGTGTTCTCCGTCTAAATGACTCAGTTTAGAGTCTAAAGAGTTTGAGGATCTATTTTGTGGCTGGTTTTTGAAACACAGCCATCATTGTGCTATCATTGATCACATAAACAGATGGGACTTATTTAACATGCATCAATAATACGGTATGTCACTAAATAACATCATAAAGTCCTCTCAACATCCAGCTTCCCGTTTCTGCATTCATCTGCAGCTCCGTGACTCCTTCAGCTCGTCATCAGGTCACAATCAACGCCGTGTTGTTGTTAATGAAGTGGACGCTTCACCTTACGATCCCTTCGATATCCGCCACTTTAGGTGCACTGTCCATGGAGTGTACTATTAGCATATTAGATGCAGGTCGGGGCAGGGCGTCGGAGAAGGAAGTGGGGAGTGTCGCTCTTAACGCCATCGATTCCAATTAATCACAATTCTCAGTTGAAATCGACTGCTCGGGAGCTTCATTTCCCAAAGCTGTGCTCAGCAGCTTCTATTGAACAGAGCGGCTGTATTGCCAATCTCAACACTTATTACCTGTGTGTGATGAGGTAAACTATCCAAGCGTGCAGTATAGTCTCTGCGGTCCAAGCAACAATGGAAAGACTTATGCTAATGAAGAACAGTTCCTTTCTCAATAAAAATCAAAACACAATTCAAACAAATATCACAGATTTCAAACGTTTGAGGCAGCAATGGGACAAAAAACCCCTCCTTTGTCAGATTCACAATCAAATGAATGAAGGTGTCCGTCATCGGAGACAAGGGTGATGCCCCAGAGAGCTCGGAGCGGGGCGTAACGAGCGTCTGCCCCGCCTCGGAGCAAAACGCAGAGGAATACATGTGCTACGTATACCACAATCACACAGTTGGGTTCCTACTATTCTTAATTAAAACCATCCACTGAATAGCAATGAGCAGCTTAATAGAATATGCAGAAGGCTTTAAGGATCTCCCTCTGGATTCAGCTGAATTTGAAACGAACGGCACAATAGCTGTCTCCGGCCTTTTATCAAAAAATACAAAATGTGCTTTGTGTCGGGTGTTTACGGCTTCAGAAATGCAATGATGCAAAAAAAAAAACTCTTATCCTCTTTGCTGTGTGTATTTAAGGCTGTTCCCTGTTCGCGCTGTACCTCCCTCGTGATAAAGGTGGGATTGCTCAACTATGAAAGGATGAGTTTGTTGTTGTGGAGGTTGATGACATGTTTGGGCAGAAAATGGACAGATATATTAACAGCACAGGCTAGGTGCTAAGGAGTTTTAGTTTTATTTAGCACTTTACCACATTGTTTAAAGAGATTTTCAAGGATTTTCAAGGTAAGGTTGTATGTGGTACCAGCTTTATATGAGCAGTCTGTGGATTCAGGAAGAAAAAAATCTCTCAAGAACGAATGAAAATCCTAGAGGGCTTTCTTATAGTACTTTTTTTTTTTCCAAACACAGATGTTATGGTGGATTTATGGCCAAGAGTGTGTTTGACAAAAAGAATAGTGCCTTCAGTGAACTATAGTAACAACTATTTGTGTCAAGAAATAATACTGTTCTGTAAGAAAGATAGTGTACTTCTAAATAATAGATTTGTTTGTTCAAAATTGTCTTTTTCGGGCATTTCTTGGTTCAATTACAGTTCAGCCTCTTTCTCTTACTGTTTCCTGACTGTTTCTACACTGTATCTATCAAATAAAGGCTGAAAAGGACGAAATAAATAGTCTTTTTCCATAAATTCTGGTACTTTTAGAGTTTTTTTGGCTGTGTTGTTACGACAGTGATGCCATATTTATGAAGACTATCCAAGAGGCAAGTTTGGAAGAAAACTGAAACGTTGGGATCATTTTAGTGTATTTTGTACAAATGTGACTCTGATAGGCTCCAGTGTATTGGTCCATTTCTGCTCACTCTATTTGAGCCTTAAAGCACGCCACTCACATAATTTCTCACAATAAGTCCTTGTTATATTGGAGTTTTTGTCCAGCTGAAGGTACATTATCAGTGAGATAGGCCTGATCTCATGTGAAGGAACCATTAAACTGGTTTTCCTGGATAAATAAAGGTCAAATTAAAAATTAAAAATGAATGGAGAGTATATATTTTTGGGCTAAATATAATGTGGAACCAGTTCTCACAGTAATCTACAACCTGTAATACACTCTACTTTATAAATCATGGAATTTCACTTAAAATATCACACATTTGCCTTGTCTTTTTGGAGTCTCACTTCCTTTTTGCCTCAAAGAGAAGCTGGCAGAATGAGGCTGGATATTAGCAGGACAAATTACAAATGTCACGGAAAAAAATAAATAAATAAATAAATAAAAAGTGGGCTATTGTGTAAAAACAGTCTGAAGCTTCTGCACCACACCAGTCTAGAAACTCCACCAAACCGTCTGTGATGATAAATAATACAAACACATGGCCCGACGCGAGGACAGCGTGGGTTCATACACAGGTCATCCATTCATTCATCCATTCATTCATCCACCAACAGCTTTGAGTCTAATCTAACTTCAGACAGATTTAGAAAATGAAGCCTATAAAAACACAGTGCATTAATGTGTGTGCTCATTAAATTATTCAACATTCATAACACATGTTTCCAAGCATATTGTCAATTCAATTATTCATGCAGATTGTGTATATTGGGTGCACGTCTATTTTCAAATGACTGAATTAAAATCTGCAACATTAGAAAACACGTGTCTGACACAGAAAGCCTAAATGTTCAGGTTTTTCTTCGGGATCTGCTGCAGAGACGCCGATTATAGGGAAATAGTGTTGGAGCGCTGGTGCTCAGGGAATAAGGGTTTTCCAAATGTATCCTAGCAACTGATGAGGAGTGTTTTTGACAGTGTTTACATATGCAACGTATAATATGTCAGATTTCATTTTTCTCTTTGTCAAACCAGTAAACTTTAATAACCCTCGGGTGAATGAGGGGGAAAAAACAAAGCAACAGTTTATATGTGTTTGATGAATCGTGCATCCAATTACAACTGGAATTGAATCAGCTCAACTCATAATATTTATCTTATATCATGTGAAAGGTGAAAGACAATAGAGAAATACTGTTAGATTCTATTAAATGTATAAGATTACTGACTGATTGACATTGTAATTAGAGAAAAAGTGTGTTGCAAAGAGAGCTGAAGGTCGTTAGCATAGGTTTGTTTATGTAATGTAACGTTGGTGGATGGAAGGAGAACATTAGCAGCAGAGGCTAATTAGCACGTGGTTTACACAGTAGACGCAACAGAAAGCTGATTTCTTCTCGTATTTTATTACATTAATAAACTGAAACCACACAAAGCCAGGTCTCCACGGCTAAGTCGACCTATTACACATGAAAAGCTAAGTTTAGTCTGTATTATTTACGCCAATCATCACTGAGAGTTGAGTTAAATGAATCCAAAACGTGTACTACAGCATAAACATGTACTATTACACACATTACACAGTGACCCCTGACCTCCAGTACAGATTACAAACAAAGGAGGCGCTATGAAGAGACGCTATTTGGTACTTAGCATACAGACTAGCCATCTAACCACTATGAAAGGATATTATCTTACATTATTATGGTTATTTATGACAAGAAATTGCAGGATTTGTTGATGTTTGATATTTGTTGCAGCTGTGAGATCCTTTTTTGTTTTTTTGTTTTTAATTATGACACCCAATTTAAAGCCACGGCATATAATTAATTAAAGTTGGTTGTCAGCAATGGCAATAATGGCAAAGTGTGACAGTGGCATTATTAGTACACATTCAAAACTCCATAGAACCCAATGGAAGTTCATGTTTCTGCAGCAGGAGTGGACAAACTGAGCACTTCTGAAGGAAACCAGCCAGTAATATCTACGTAAATGTGATAAATATATGGATCAACACATCCCTGCAGAGCTTCTGTGAGGTGTGAAAGTGCCATCTTCATCTTCCCCTCCAGAGGCACGTTTAATGACCCTTTTATTACTCGGTACATACTCGGAGCATCAGTTTTGGCTACATCAGGATCACCGACAGCATCTGTAAATGAGTCAAAGGCCCTCAGCTTTACCAATACACATTCAGTTCAGGTCGACGCCGATTCCCATGAGGTTAGTGAAAGTAATTCGGAGATATGTGAGAAATCAATATGTGAAATTGAAGTTCAGCGAGAGCCAAGATGAGAAGCGTAAAGAGCAGATCAAGCCTTTTATGTCCAAATAATACGTGTAACCTTGTGGACGTGCGTCGAAGCGATATTTATCAGAGTCCACACAAAGAGGCTCTGTCTTTTACTCCTAATGACACCTCATTGGCTCCACTTTCTTTGTAACAACACCTTATCAACAACAGGTATTCAATCCATCAACACAAAAATGCACAATAGCCAATCTGTTCACAGGCCTTATTTCACTCTAAGCTAAATCCATGTGACTGAGCAAAAGAACCACATCCAACCCTCAATAAAAGATAAATCAGGCGACACGTGAAGACACCAAATCGATAGCTTTGAAAAGCAGAGAGTCGGGCTGAAGACGGGAGCGGCTGCGTAATCTCTGAGTCCGAAAGACGACGGGAAAAAAACACCCAGGACTTTGATTAGCTTTGTTAATGTAGAGTCTGGAAGTGTCGGTGAAATCCCCTGTACTTTCTGTTCTTTGCTCACTTCACTGCGTCTCTCGCTGGTCTTTGAAGACCTGCTGCAACATAAATGATAATTAATTCCCTAATTGAAGGTTGCACAGCTCCAGGGGTGGATATTCTTCCATTAAAGAGAATCACACTCTTCTGCTTGCATACTTATGACTGAATATATGCCACACAGCAAAAAAAAAACACTTTTGTGAGTCAGTTTAAATGTATTTTTTAACTCACTGTACTCTTTATAAAAACCATCATACTTCTCTAGCATAAAACAGGCTAAAGCATCCACTGACTTGTAATCTTTTAACGTTGCAGCCGTAATGCTTGTACAAATAGAGCAGTTAAATATCCACCCACTCTCTATGGTTCTCTATCCACTCACTGACAGCACACATGTAGTAAAAAAAACATCTTATTTTGGCAGAATTTGACGTTTTTGGTGTTGATCTGCTTTACTTTCTGTCGTCAAAAATGCACATGGCTCATGATACGCACAAACAGCGAAAAGGACGATATATAAATACAAATCGTGATGAGAAAGACATTTATGTGTATGTCTATCAGGATTATATGCAATAATCTGATGCATAATTGTTATATTAGTGATGGGAATGGTTAATATCATGGTGTATTTAGTTGGAAGTGAATGCTCTATTAACCTTAATGTACCCATAATGTGCAGAATTCTTTATGTAAATGCATTTTGGTGAAAAAAAGGGGGTAAAATTACCTCTAACCCTCACTGTTTAACTTCAAACTCTCTGATATAGAAAGATAAGATTAATAGAGGCACATATGAGATATAGTGGGTTATAGTGGGTTAAACATACAGTCAAGTGTGCTTATTTATTTTAAAACAATGGTAAACACTTAGTTAAACGCCTTAAGGTTGGAACACACGGTAAATATAAAGCTTTGGCAGAGGTAGATGGGAGGTTGCTGCAGGTCGCCATCGTTCTGTTTCGAACGCAGCAGAAACCTTGATCCTGTCGGGAATGACAGGTGGGAGGCCTCTGAAGACTGACAAGAATGAAAACAGGATTAATTAATAAGTGCGCTGGAATCTAATAAAGAAGTCAGTGAGGCTCTTCATCATGTATGGAGCCTGACGGGACCGGAATACTGATGCTCTGATGAAACGCACCGTACGGCTGTGTCATCACAACACATTTGTCTTTTTTACCAACAGGGAGGGACAGTAAGGGAGAGGCTGTCGAAACAAGCAAAGCAGAAATGATGGACTGGAAAAAACTGCCTCCAATTTGTCATGTGTCAAAATAAATGTTCAACGATGAGACTAGTTCGCAAACAAGTCTTGAAATAGAACTGCTTTTCACCAGGAACTTAGCGGCTAACACATGTGGAAGAATAGATTGTGGTTTTGTGGCGTGAAAACAAAAGCAACCTCATCATCATCATCATATCCACTCCCTTAAACTTAGATCTGGTCAAAATCCTCATAGTCTTAAACAGAATTGTGATAAAACCAAATATAAACGTCATAAACCAGTCCAGAAATCAGTTCAGCTTTTACTCTGGAGACATTCAAATAGTCTAGATCACACATGTCACACTCAAGACCCGGGGGCCAAATGCGCTTTGCAATGTTTTATGTGGCCCTCCAATGTGTTTTTGTAGGTGATATTTTCGGCACTAGGTTTTAATTGGATTTGAACAAGATTAATTTGTTAATGAAAATCTTAAACAAGTTTTTGCTACAAAGCTATATAATCTGCACAAAACTAAATAAAACCTGTTAAACTACATCTAAAATCTGTTCAAGGTCGTCTAAAACCTGCTCAAATCCAACAAAAACCTGTTCAAATCCATCTAAAACCAATTCATATCATATAAAACATGTTCAAATCCAACTAAAACCTGCTCAAATCCATCTAAAACCTGTTCAAATCCAACAAAAACCTGTTCAAATCCATCTAAAACCAATTCATATCATATAAAACATGTTCAAATTCAACTAAAACCTGCTCAAATCCATCTAAAACCTGTTCAAATATAACTTAAACATGTTCAAATCCATCTAAAACCTGTTCAAGGTCATCTAAAACCTGCTCAAATCCAACAAAAACCTTTCAAATCCATCTAAAACCAATTCATATCATATAAAGCATGTTCAAATCCATCTAAAACCTGTTCAAATATAACTTAAACCTGTTCAAATCCAACTAAAATCAGTTACCATAAACTGAGGAAAATAATAGTTAAAGATAACTTTAGTACAACTCAAATGAAGATGAACTCTTACATTCAAAATTTAATAAAAGCTTCCTAAGGGCCACCATCTTCGGCCCCTAAAAGGCCCCTCACCACTTTGAGTTTGACACCACTGGTCTAGATCATCTCATTATCACAATACACTAAATAGTTATCACACCTGGCATCTTTTCCTGATATTGTATTCTGCCAATGTAGCCGCTTTAATCCAACGTCACAGCTTTTCACAAACAGCTGCGGTCATGACACAAAAAGTGAGCCTTCACCAAACGCAGATGCACAGAGACAACTATTGGAGTTTTTATAAAGTATTGATCCTCAGCCAAGAGACTGCCTCGACTATGTTAAGCCAACTCTGCAGGGTTTATCATCTCTGATAGCCGTAACCCAGGGGAGGGATATTTTTAACCGCTAAACCACTTTGGGTGCAGACCAGATGTTGTGCACAGAACGCCCTTCGAAACATTTACGGCTGTGAGCGGATGAGCCCGGGGCGCAGCTGCTGTTTACAACTGAGGCGAGAAGAAGTCACCGCCGCCTGATTGCAATGTTTCCCACCCATTGCTCAAGAGATGCTTTGTTTTTGGAGGAACACGGCGAGGAAAAGACAATACTATACTCGCATTCGGAGGCAGCGACCGGAGGAGATGTCTACGGTGAATGTTAATATGGTAAATGTTAGCTCTAAAGTCTAAAAGAACACATCGGGCTGAAGCGACGGTGATCAATGGCGCGGAGATGAGACGGGACACATTAGGCTGAGTCTGCTGACACACTCTTGGCCCTCTGACAGTCACTGATGCCTGGAACAAACAGCACAGCCACGGGGAGGCTCACAGGGAGATGATGGATGGAGACACATGACATGCATGGGTCAGTTGCTATGGGAACACGAAGATGAGAGGCAATCAAAGCCGTCTCATCAAACTCTCTCCGCACAGTTTATTTATTTTCGTTAATTCCTTGAAAACCCAAGGACAGCAAAGTATCAGACAATGTCGAATATTTGATAAAGTACACTAGGTCACTAGATAGGGGTATTACCAGAGAAGAACACAAGTTATATGGATAAAAATGAGGTTTAGTCAGCAGTGTCTTGGAGTGCATACTGATGAAAACAGTGGGTTATATGTTCAATAACTAAATTAGGTTCTAAAGTCCAGTCTCAGAGCCATTATAATTGTTTCTACTGCTACTAAGTGAGCTGAAAAATTACTAATAAATAATAAATAAATAATACAAGGCCTAGAGTCTCTTAATACGTGGGACGACAAAAAATGCAAGGCCATGAGGTATTTTTGAAGTGGCCACGTGATAATTAGCGGAAGATCCCGCCTAGAAATAATTAAATTAAGGTCAGGACAAAATAACGCCATTCAACATGTGACCTGCTGAAAGCCAATAGGGGAGTGACACTAGTTAACGAAGACATGGAAGAAACAATAAACAGAGGCTATTTTAATCAAGCGTTCCTTTCTGTTGGGAATGAACAACAGAGATATTTTGACAGCACTTGCTTTGGGATTGTGTTGAGATCTCAAGGTCTTGTATTATTATTTTTCCATCCTCTCCAGGGCTCTTTAGCTGAATGTCTTCATCCTGACAGGGGTTTTCAAAAGGGTGCATTTTCCAACACCTAAAGCACACGCCGAAAAAGCAATGTTTTGAGAGATAATCGCGCCAGTGTGACCAGGGCATCAGTCTACAGTTTATATTATTCATAAGCCCACTAGTCCTGGATGTCTTTAGTATTCTGCTCTGCTTCTGTGATTTGTAACCTGTGCAAGCTCCCATGCAGATCTCTGCCACTTCTATAAATGGCTTCATTGGAAAAACTGTAATATCTTGCCGTTAATAGTTTGACATATTTCTCTATTAACTACAACCTCTTCCTTCTCCTCAGTGCTTGATATTTGCCTATTTATTTGTGCGCTGTAAACCCTTTTTAGCTCATTCTGTGAGTCATTTGGCGCGGACATCCTGGCAGCAGAGACAGTATATCTCAATGGCACCTTCCTGGCTAATGAAAAGGATAAATAAAACAAATTGGGTACATGGTGGTGTTTCGTTGTTATTATTTGGAGCTGGTTAACATCCTGGAGCTACATGTGTTGTTCTGTTTCACCTGTTCACAGCTAGCGTACATTACAGTGTCTGAGAGAAAAGAGCCCTTTTTCATTAGATGTAATTGAGTTGCAGCCGAAACAATACAGATTACATTAGGGCCCTTAATCATGTTTAGGTGTCTTATTATATCACTGCAAATTTAGCACACTCTTGACCCATTTGGAGGCTAACCTTCTGCAGAGGTCGTTGCCACGGGAGACAGAGGCTGCTCCCCGTCCTCGAGCGTCAGATAAATGCGTTGCCGTACATCCGTAGCTATTTGCCTCTCGCCTCCCCTTTACCTCGCCGCCTTATCTGAAAAACGAGGGAACGGAGACGCCCGCAGGATTTTACGGCAGCTGTCAATCAAAGGCAGCGCAGGTGCCACGGCGAGCTGCTATCTCCGGAGCGCCCTCCTCTTTCATCAAGCCCTTGTTTCCTTTAGGCAGAAACACCCCGCGCCCGTGGAGTGAAGAGCCCCCGCGCCCGCCCCCGCTCGACAGGCCATCGAGATAAAGAAACCAAACGCACCCCTGTTCTGCTGTTGATGGACACCCAGATACGAGCTGAAAGGATAACTCTCGGCGCTCACCTCTGCTCCTAATACGTCTTTACTCTCAGAATTCTGCCACAAAACCTGTCTGCTTCCAGTTCCCCACATTGCATTCACCCAGCCTCCTCTCGTTCCCATCAGCCCCCCGTCTCCGTCAACATCTCTGCAGCACACGTTTCGGTGGGGGCTCTATTGTCTGCTGGAGATCTGGGGTTTGTTGGCGGCACATCTGGAGATGCTATCAGGCCTGTTGCTCTGTTTAAGCTCCAGTGGCTGGTGGGAAAATGAGATGGATGGAGGATGGGCCGGCGAGAAAACGGGACGTCTCCACCGAAATGATGGAGTGAGAGGGCACAGAGGAGAAAATAAGAAAGAAGACACAGACATACAACTGTGGCTAGGCCTGGACTCAGTTTCACTTTAAACACATCTTGCATTTTTGCCGTTTGTGAGAGTTAGATTCATAATATGTAATAAGATAAAGGCAGTGTGCATTATACGTATGTATGCTAATCTCATCAGACAGATCTCAGTTTGATGAGAAAGCACAGGTCCCATAAACATCTGTGTTTAACTCTGGGTCCTCTGAGACAAAAAGTCATCCTCCAGTGACTTTAAAGCTGTATTATAAATGTAAAGAGAGCAGCTAACCACGCCCAAAGTAGGTTGCCATTTAGCAAAAACATGTTGGTGGCTGTTGCACTTTAGTCCAATAAAAATGTATAAAGGTGTGCTCATTTTAACAAACACTAAATGACTCTATACTGAAAGACAGCTACCAATAATACAACAAAACAAATACAAAAGCAGAAACTACTGAATCCATCCGAGGACATGTTTTTTTATTGTTGTTGTGGTGCCCGCTCTGTTGAGGTGTAAACTCCTCAATAAAAATGATGATGTAAACAGCTGTGTCCCTGAAAACTATTGGCAACGCAGCTACTCGCCGAGCTACACCGAGAGAACAACAACAATGGCCAAATTCAGTGTGTTTGTGCTCCGAAAACTTGTGTTCCCATAATACATTGTTAGCATTAGAATCATAAAACCACACAGTTGCGTCAAAGCTTGTAAAGTTGTGGATTTGTTTTGTTTTTTACAGTCCTCTCTCCCCAGTTCAGAGTATTCCTATCAACAAAGATCATTTTGTCCCTTATATATCTGAGACAAAGCAGATAAAAATGCATTCAATTAATCCAAGGACCACTTTTATGTCTGGTTTTGATTAATTCGATGCTCAAATGTAAAGTAATGGATGTAAAACAGTAAAAAGGGCGCTGAAAAAGTAGCACAATATGAGCCCCAACACTAAAGAGCAGACTATAAAACACTTTTGAACAGCTATTTACTTTAAAGAAAGGCCTAACCTGTAGGTATTATCCACAGCGATGAAAGGGAACACTGTGGCGTTGATAAATGAGAAAAATGCAAATGTGTCAAACGTTGCACATAAGCATTCTGCAGTCTTATAGCATAATCCATCTTTTAAAACACAGCGTGGGTGTTTGCAGGAGTGGAGGTAGAAAATGGGATATTTCCTGCAGTCCTTGAGGGTAAAATGTTTGTTGTGAGTTTGTTTTAAAGTTTTATGGATGGTAAATGTACTAGATGAAGAAGATAGTTGTCTGAATAGTGTCTGTGTGAAGAAGGAGACGAGGGCAGATAATTGTAATCACGTAAACAGCATAGTATACAACTTAAATTTCAATGCATAAGTTGATTTTTTCTAAATGTTTCTTATTTAAAAGACAGAAAACCTAAAGTCTGCTGTTTCTGACCAGTGTAAAAAGGAAAAAAAACATCTAATGGACTGGGACAAAGGCAGAATGATGCAAAATACATTAAATAAATCATCGTAATTTCACATTTTTTTATTCCAGAAAGCACAGAACTGACAGATGTTCAATAAAACCAGTTTAAATAGTTAAAAATCGTGGATACAGGAATCTTACATACAATTTCAAAAGGAGGTCAAATGAAAAAAAACCCTAAACAATAGCAGTATCCATAGTTTTGAAGTGATGTTTGTGTTAAACGAAGTGATAAGCCTCACTGTGTCCTATTATTGTGTTATGTGAACGGCGTCACAAGAAGACATTAATAACAGCCCCGAGATTATAATTTTCATGTAGATTTGGGAACAGCGTCGAAGCGCGCGCCATTTATTCAGACCCTCAGGGCTTTTAGCGGAAAGTGAAGTAGTAATTACTGTGGCTGGAAATACAGGACCTGGCCTACCTTCACGGCACCAAATCACGTTATTGTTCCTTCCCTCCAACAATTCATATCATAATGGCATTACCCGTCAAGATTCTCAAGCTGATTTTTGTTTGCATATCACTCAGCGCTAGTACATTGTGTGAAAAGTGAATTGTGGGTATAATTCATTCTGCTGCAGAAACACTCCGGCTCAACTTTTCAACTTTGGAGTCAATAGTGTTTAGAGCGACGGCGGGTGCAGAGGCACAGAGGCTCAGAGGCAGGCAGAGGGAGAGCTGACAACGGCGCCGGAAATATAATGGAACTCTTCAAACACAAAAGGGATTGGAGCAAGTATCTGAAGAAACCGAGGGCAGGAATGGAACTGGTGAACTTCTCCAGTCTGGATAATTATACTGTTCCTGCCGTAACGACGACGCTGCACCTTTACCTTTACTTTTTGCATATTCCCATTGTGTGTTTTTTTTGTATTATGTGTCTTTTTACACTGATATAGCTTTATTTGTTTGGTTTAAACACTCATTATGAATTTCTTGTACTGGAAAACAAGGCCAGGACGTTTTTTGGTCATTTATTCAAAGCCAATCGTTGCTTAAATCCACTCTAAGTTGCCAGACATACACAGAAGCAGAGTTTCCACTCATTGCAGTCTCTTATTGGCTATTTATTATAAGCTCCACAGGGGTCAGAGGGTAAATGGGATGTCCATCAAAAGTTAAGTTGTCCCCGATAGCACCGGCGTCGCTAACACAATCAAGCTAACCAATGTTACGATGGATAATCAGTGGGAAATAAGCACAGAAAATGAGAAATAGCAGCAGAGGGCAGTTAGTTTTCACGGTTATTCTTCTCTGTGTGGAGTCAGAGGAGCATTTATTTTCCTGGAGTGGATTTATTACACTCTACGAGTCTAACAGGATAGTTTTATCGGCTGGAGGAGTAGAAGTTGTGTTTGTCGTATTGTTTTGTTGGTCAGAAACAAGACTTGGCTGAGACTGTTGCTATGGTTATATCTTAAAGTGGTCATTGATTGCAAATAAATTTAGCATCAGTTTCATCATCACAGACCAGTGGCTCTTAAATGGTCTCAATCGGGGCCAGATTTTCCATTGATTATTTAGTTGTGACCCACTATTTACAAAACCAAGCAGCTATTTTTCGTAAATAAACTTGTTTTCTAATGGCCTTTATGGCAAATGTTTTATTATAAATATGGTTTGTAAGTGAATCCATATTGAATTTGTTTAGGCTTCACAATTTAGACGATTGCTTTCAGTGAACATAGACAATATTGGGTAAAAATAGATGTCAAAACTCATCTGTACAGTTATAAAAAAGTGTCCAAAATATAAATGTGGCCCATGAAAAATCACAGATAATAGAAAATTTGTAAAATAATACGACTGATATCTGCCAGAGAGGAAACAAAACGGCACAACTTTTAAACAGGAAGAAAAGAGATGAGCAGAGGACGCACTTTACAAAAACAACAACAAAGACAAAACTAATTTCACTATACTTTTTTCTAATTTTATAAAAAGAACAGATGAAGCATGCGCCGGGAACAGCTGGGACCTCGTCAGTCAGAACGGCCGGCAGTTTTCGTCGTCTTTTACCTCGTGGAGAAGTGTGATGGGCTGGCAAATTAATGTCACTTAGCAGTCGCACACAACCCTTACAATCATCTCTGGGAATTATATAGTCATTTTCATACCCAGATATTACATTTATCCACTGAGGAAAGGGAAAAAAAAGCTCAGATTTAACTGGCATAAAACTGACAGGGCCAGGTTTTATGAAAAGGCAGGAAAAACTGATTAGGATTCTTGAATGACAGATTCTTTAAGTCTGACAAATATGAAAAGCCCAATGCAATTTCCAAAGAAGAATAGGAAGAATTAACTGTCAGATGGATACTTTATGATTTTATACATGTGAAATTAATATTTTCACTCAAGGAAGCCGATTGTTTGAAAGAAAGTGAGAGGAATCTGCTTCACTCTCCTTATCGTCCATATAAATATACTTTCACTGAGTCTTTTTCATTACAGACACAGATACCGAGTGCTAGAGACTGAAATGATACCATCGTACAGCGAGTTTAAGTTGTGTGTCATTTTAATAAAAGTAAAGGTGCATGTGACGGTGCTTTATGTTCAACACTAGATTACCATAAGAACAAGAAGTGATAATAGTGACTGATTTTTATGGGATTAAGAGGTAAAAGATGTGACAGTGTTGATTTCTTAAGGATGGATGTAGTTGTTGTAGCACATTAGCTGGAGCTGACTCTTTGGGGGTTCACACTTGTATTCTGTTTAATTTAGTTCACACCAAAACATTTAAATTGATCTTTGAGCAAAAAGCCTCAGTCCTGCTCGAATTAACAGCAGGCATTTTAAACTGTGGAACAAACAACGAAAAAACAATGCCTTTCTTAAGAAATACTCTGAATTAGACAATCAGCCCAAATGCTCATGAGGCATTTTAACTTCTCAATGCTCCATGTTTGCCCTCATTTTATTTTGATGATGGACTATTATTGTTTTGGTTCATTTTTCTACTCACAGGACGTTACATGATGTTTTTGTCACCTGTTCAGGCTCGTTTAGACGTCTGCGGTCCGTTTGAGGTTTTAATCAAACAGTGCCAGAGTTCAGTAGGAAGTGCTTTTTTAAAGGGGTCTTGGAGCATGTTTGGTGCACACACTGAGGTTCATACGGAGCATTCACATTTATCCAAGAGAACTGCAACCACACCAGAGTCTGTTTGAACAGAACCTAACACAGAAAGTGTGAACACAGCCTTAGGCTCTCTTCATGTTCAGCTTGTTGAGGTTTGTGTGTGAAGTGCCAGTGTTTGCTGCATCTACTGCTGGCACTCATCATAAACAGAGAATTATAATGTGTTAGCCTCATTAACACGTAACACATCCAGCTTTGGTGGCACTATCAGTCTCAGACACTAGTATCAGATCAGTACATCCCTCAAACACATCACATTGATTGTTTGGAATGATATTAATAAATGTGACCAAGCCCTCAGATTTTCACTCAATCAATCCAGAGCAATGAGCTAGCACATGTCATCATGTAGACATCGCACACTGACAGCACACTTTCAGCAATCATTACCCCCCAGATGCAAATGCTGCACAACAAACGTCAACACATCAAAGAGAGAACACACTGTACATATTTAACAAGCCTCAGAGCAGCTCCTCTTCTGTTTAAATCAGCAGCATACTATCCCTCTGTGGACAATTCTGGCACTTTACACTACTTAGCTAGCTGTTTATTTATTGTGCTTGATGAGATTTTCAAATATTCAATGGATATATTAATTCAGTATATACTACACCAAATTGGATTATTGAAATACTCGGCACAGGAGAAAGACAGACTAATCAATCACTCAAAGTTAATAGAAAAGGATGCAACAGATCTGGAGAACACCTGGACGTCCTGACAGCATGGCATTAGCAATTAGTCCGATCCATCTGCAGCGCCTCGGCTTCGAACGAAGCAGATGCTCCGCCGAACGCCTCCGAACTAAATCATCCATTGTGACGAGTCTTAATTTAACAGAGCCGGGGAAATGTGGTGTTTCCAAAACGGGAGATGAGCCCCCAAAGCCTTTCAAAAAAAAAACGTGTGGATAGAATATAACGTGTTAATTTTTACTTCAAGATCAGTGCTCCAAGTTCAAAGACATGAAGGAAAAGAAATCAAAACGGCTTTATGTCAAACTAACATCCGGCCAATCATGTTACAGCTTTCAGTTACAGGTTTTCTTGTTTTTCCTTTCATCGAGGAGCAAAGATGGAGGAGACTTCTGCAAAAAAGCCCTGGTGATTGTTGTTTTATTTCATTTTCTGTCTGAGGTACATTATAAAAACATCTAAATGGATACTCTGCAGCATCACTGTTTTAAAATATGCATTCATTCCACCTAAATCCCTTACTGTACGTTAAATATCGAGGTCACACAGTCTCCCCGAAGCTCTTCTGTGTTCCTACAAACACAGAGCATCCAGCACGAGCATAATCTTTGGAGCATAAGCCATATCCTGCTTGTTGTTTGGAGTGCGAGTGCAAAAGCACGAGCGACACGAGTGTTAAAATGCGGCGCAGACCGGTGCAGAGAGGCTGGAAGGTGAGGCGGTCGGGGGATAAAAGTGTTGTCAGCCGATCCGACATGATGTGCTACTGCTGTTCTCTGTCTGAGAGAGCGGCAGACGGGGAGGAGAGGAAACAATAGGCCAGATCCCCATCACTGACCTTGGAGCACCGGTAGTTCTGCCTGGAAGAACGCACTCTCCAACCACGGGATACAATACAGAAGGCACTCAGTCGTAAAGACAATCTGGTGCCTCACATTAGAGCCAGGAAAAATATATGCAGGGATGCAACAACTAGAGGAAATAATGGATTAGAGTCGGTGTTGCTCAAGTCGGTGTTTAAAATGATCAATCTGTACTTTATTTGTGATTATCTTTGCTTTTTTCCAGGCAAATTTTAAAATGTTAAGTATAAACTGAGCTGTGATGCATGTCCATATTCAAGTAACATTTTGGAGCTGTGAATTAAAGCTCTTGTACCTCCTTTTTGTCATTATCTACTAATGCTTTTTGAAAGCTTTAGTCGCGTCTGATCTTTCCAAAAACCACTTGCAATATGGTTAAATTCACATATTTTTTCTACTTTTTGGCTTTAATATAATCCAAACTAGGCATGGAATAATGTGAGATACTGACAGTAATGAGAACCTTCAGCTTTATCACAGTTTCATGGTATTGTATTGTACAAATGTTCTTATTTCCAGGTAAAATGGATATTGGAAAGAGTGAATTCAGTTAGTCAGAGCTTGGAAACTGACTTTTTCACTGGTTCCACTGGTGTTACTGGTTTTGTTATTCAGCCAAGTAAACCGAATGATGCTTTAAACTCTTGTCTCATCAGCTCACATCACAAGAATGGAATATCATGGTATTAGTGGCTTAAATATTGTGGTTATCGTGTCTCAAAATCATGTTATAGCTTGAAATCCTCCCAAACAGAACTTTACCCATTTATATTGCACTCGGTTTTATTTTGCATCATTTTCCAGGCTTCTGTTTTTCCACAAACTTACTCAGTCGCTAAAATAAAAATAATAACACGTTGTCGGAGTTATTGACGTCAGGATACAATGCTACACCAACACTACCAGCAGGGTGCACCTTCTCCAAACGCCACGCGCTTGTAGTTTTTAATTATCCGGCGAGCCACATCACACTCAAAAACGCTTTCATCCATAGAGCCCACAACGGTGAACCTGACACCACCTCCTCCACCGGTCACTGAGGCGTGGAGAGGAGCCGTCTGAGCGCGCTCCCCGGGGCCCGTCCACGCAGAGTTCAGGACAGCTCCGGCAAAAGGAGAAACCACCGGTCCTCCCCGTGTCGACCCATCCGCTCGGTCCCGTCTCCATCTTCCTGTTTATCACACGCTACATTCAAACGCCACATTCCCCTTTCGCATTAAGACACAGCCCGTCTTTAAGCACGTCTGAACAGGCCCCAACAGCTCCCAGGACTGTTTTTATCCCACACAAAGAGCGGCAGAGGTGTCCCATTCATTACCAGCCTTTATTTTCATCCCTGAAAAACACACAGGAATACTTGGCAAGCACCAGTGGCCGTCCTCTTCCATTTGCGTCAGCTCTGAGTGACACTGAGTGAGGAATGTCTTTGGTTAAAAGCAACAAAATAAATGCAAATGTATGTTCCATTAACGAAGCAAGGACTTTTCTTTTACTGAAGTATCAACAGATCAGTCTCAAATAATGCAGACGTGAAAGCGGGGACCCTGGGATTCTCACCAACACAGCTCAAAGCATCCATCTGGAATACAAACTGAGTGGAAGTGCATTCAGATGCTTTTGGAGGGGTCACCTCTCACACTTTGCATGAAAGACCCATTTCAACTCTGTCACTTTTATAGAACGTATGCCTGCAAATGGTGGCTCAGATGGTGCAAAAAAGTCAATCCATAAATAACAGTGGTCTCTGAAGCTTAAGAAAGCAACATGCTCACCAACTGAGCACTTCTCACTTTGGTTTCTTCAGAAAACTCCATCTGTGCCCAAGGCAAGGCACTCTTTCACTGCAGCATAAGCAATGAAACACTCACCATTGCACCATGTTTCTGCTTCAGCATGAGACATGTTAGAGGAATATATATTCAGAACATATTCTATTTACATGTAAAGTTGACTGAAACGATAAAAAACCTCAATGTATATCTGGCTGTAAGCGATATGAACGCTACCATTAATAACACAGTTTATCAACATGTGGAGGGAATTTGTTCTGATGTAACCAGACAACACAGGACGGGACCCGAGGGTCAAGGACAACATGCTTGAAAATCCAAACTGCACACTCGCTGAGCTGTGTGTAATGTTTTCCGCCCTGCCACATTTTGTTGCCGACCTGTGTGTGATGAATATTGAGGTGTGTTTGAAAGGATTTTCCTGAGGCGCATGGAGTTAAAAAGCTGAGAGTCAAGTCTCTTTCAGGTTTCAAAAGCCCTATGAAGACCAATTTAGCTTTGAAATACAGGGACTCTTTATAATGAAAAGCCAGAGCGCCTCATGCACGCTCACTCGGACGGGCTCCGGGAGATAAAAGGCGATGTGCATGAGCACGCCGGCCCAAGTATCGCTATCTACTGCACAGCAAGGACGAGCACAAGGACGGCTGATGTCAATATGGAAAGAGAGGATAAACAAATGCTCCACAGAACTGGCCTCTTCTGAAGCACTTTGAGATGCTTCCTCCTCAGCAACGACACAGGAGTCATTTAAAACAAGGATTACACTGGGCCTGATGCACACGTCCGGGCAATAAATGAGTTTATGTGACTGGACTGTGAGCTGGAGATGTGATTAGATTCTGTGTGTGATTAGACATGTGTCAAATCTTATGCTTTTTAGATTTAATTTAACAAAGTATTTGGAGTAGGTCTAGTAAGATTCTCTAAAAGATCTGACAGTGAATCAGATTAACGTGTCATTCTCCTTGATTGCATCGTCTGAGTGTGAAGATGTGTGATGAGCAGATACCTCACGTTCAGGACAGAGGCCGGGGCTGAACAGAAGCTGGGCTGGAGCCAAGGTGTAAAGAGTAAAGAGGGGACGACACAGAGCAACTTATTGAAGTCATTATGCTCCGAGTTCATCTTTATCTGCTGACTGCAGCAGTCAATTAGCCCTCTCATTAGAACGTGGTAATTGTGCCAGAGCACAGAGCAGAGACGTTCAGAAATGGGCTGAGTTCAGTCCAACAGTACAGTCCAATGGAAATGCAGCCTCACCATAATAAGCATCCATTTTCTTATGTCTAAGAATAAGAATAGCAAGACTAAACAAAGACTCAGTGTTAGTGATGTTTAGCCCCCAGTAGGATCTGTTTAAAGGACATTCCTCTAAACCTTGTCAATTTCCTCTCAACAGGTCCCAGATCTGTAAGAAAGAAAAGAACCAGCTCCACGTCCTATTCTCAAACAAACTGAAAAAGACAAAGAGCCATTCTAAATGTAAATTGAAACAACAGAAAATTGTAGCTTTGTTGCTTTTCCATTTTGTCTCTATTACAGATTCAGACATTAAAAATGAAAAATCCAGTTTCCATTACCACCAAAAGCAAAACCAGGGTGATTTTAAATTGAATATATCTTGAGACCTGAAAATGTTTCCACAAGAAAGGATAACTATAGCAGTGTTTTCCAGGAGTTATATTCAGAAGTACAACTATTATTATCCGTGAAGGCCTCGGTTAAATAACACCACAATTTGGAACACATTAAATGTTTCCGTTTGTGTTTTGGTCCAGACCCGTCTTTCATTCCCAGAATAATGCTGATCTTGGACAGAGCCGTGTCACACACAGAATATCTTTCAAAAAAAACACACAAAAACAATTAAGCGTCTGAGTGTACCTTGGCAGACACACACTGGAGCACACACACAGCAGGCGGAGGTGTCTGGAGAGCAGAGATAGGGCCGTCTCCATACACCTACCCAGAGGACCTAATCAGTCGCTGAGTACACGGCAAATGGAGGCTGTCATAGCTCCAGCTCTGACTCCCACAGCCCACTCTCCTCCTCGTACATTCTCCACTGTCGCTCCATCCCTTACAGTCTCACCGCTAACGCAGACGCAACAAAAACATTTTACTTTTGACTCTTTCATCACTTGTTCCAAGGGTGCGCTGGGTTTCATTTTTCAGCTCCGGGTTTGATTAATGCACCGCCGCAGAAGTAAGTCTCTCGTTTGGCGCTTTATCTGCAGCCTCTCTCTCGTCTGCCCCATCCGTCCTCTCGAGTGCCAGAGACAGATGGAAATCTGGGTAATGGAACGCCACCGTGACCCTCACCCTGCGTCCGGGTCGCGACTATTCGTCACGGGAACGACCCCGGCTCTCTGCAGCCGTCGGAGGCAGGTCTGAATATGGACATGTGCACACTGACACAAGCTCGGATAAAGTGTTTTCAGTTTTAGAGAAGGATGGAAACAGGTTTGGACAGTTTAGGAATCAGGTCTTTAAGTTTGTGTTGCTGTATGCATTAGAGCAAATATAAAAAAGCAGAAGCTGGCTTTATTAAGTTCCTGAAAAGCCTTGTTTCCATCGTCAAAGGGAACAGCTTTGTTTTGAGTGTGGTCCTCTTTCCAAAAAGGTGGAGCTAAACACTGCAGTCTATTGATGGAGACAGAGGAAGGAGAGAGCCTTATTCTTATATGACTCTTACAATTAAAAACAGCTGCATTTTGCTGCAAATAAACATTAAACTGACTCTGGTTTACTCCCATCTTTCTGAAAATTTAATTCATGGAGCTTCAGCAAGTTTTCTATAATTTAGAGAGTTAATATTAGAGTTTGCACAGGTTCTACTGCAGTGTAGACGATAAATACAATGTTTAAATTCATGAAGCAAGAGACGTACGGACCGGAAACTGCTAAAAAACACAGAAAAAGAACAATATTCATCATGTTTTCTGTTTTAATATGACGTTTCTCACAAAAACAAGGAGGAATTACGTTGAAAAACATTGCCGTTGAATGTTTTTTACCTTTTGCTTCTTCTTTTCTCTTGTGAGGGTTATCTATCGTCCAATCAGCTGACGGCAGTGTTAGCTCCACCGTCTCCAAAGTGGTACGCTTTTTGAGGACAATTCAGACTCGTTTTGGTGATGGGAACCCGCCATAACTACCCTGAGCTGCAGCGTACCACTCCAGTGGAAACAAAGCTGTGTAAATATGAAGCTATAGTTCACTCATTGTATTGGAATTGTATAGAAACATAGCGACAGCCTTTACATCTTGTTTACTTGTTGTCATCCGGAGCGCTTCCCAGCTCCACCCTATGTCTCCGTCAGTACTTACCCTACGCATAACGACTCGGAGGCTGCCAGCTGTTCCTGTTGACAGATGCATCGAAAAAACAAAGAGCCTTCGTTTGTTTAGGTCTCATTAATTTGTTACTCGTGTCGCGCAATAATCCTTTCGATGTTACACGGCGACGCTGATCAAAGCAGGGTTTGTACGTGTACGTCTTTACTATACATCCATACTCAAATCTATTATATATTATCACATTAAACAGCACAAAGAAGACAAATCTGAGTGCTCTCTGTCTGAGTGTTTATTACACAGATCTACAAGTGTTCAACTTTTAAAAATAAAACTATGACACGTTTGATGGATTTTCTTCTTCTGGTGGTTCCTCTGAGAATCCAGGAGATGTTTTTTTTTTTGTTGTTCTTGAGATTTATTGCTGTTTGTTTGCGATTTTGCTGCTTTATGACTCGGGTGCAGCCACTGTGGAGCTGCAAAATGGTTTGAGTGCTTTTCCTTCGGTCTGTTTTTTGTTTGCCCCTGGGTGTGTCGGAGCAGAGGTGCAGAGCTAAAGGGATAATAAAGAGAAAACGGACGGCTGAGAGCTAGTAAAACAGGTAACGGGGAGAAATGGGGTGTTGATTTAGTAACAGGAAGGAAAGAGCCACCGACGCAGACCAAAATGGGAGAAATCGAAAAGTAGTTTGCCTTTGATGGTGATAAAAGTCGCAGAGAGTGGACAGGATAAACGCAGCTCATCAGACGGCGCGTTCTCTTCGGGCTAAAGTGTTTGTCAGTGGTTTGGAATCATCTGATAGGCCCGTATCTCTGCAGCAGTAAACAGATGGGCCTTTGAGATTACACACAGTTGTTTGTGTGCTCCTGTTAACTCGTGTGAACTGGGGGTTTTTTTCCGTAACATTTTATCAGCTCTCAACTTTAAACGATATTCGAGGAAAGAATTGATTAACGTTGCACAAAGGAAATCCTCGACTGTTATTGATTGAGCTTTTTAACACATGCAAGATTTGGTTCAGTTTTGTTCTCTGTTAAGCTCTAACCTAATGTAAAAATTAGAGCTGTGTTTACTGAACGACATTCGAATGAAAAGTGAATAATAGTCCTATGTTTATCTCCTTCGTCACTGTGTTTAAATGCACGGTTTAAGCCTTATTTCCACTGGAGTGGTCCAGTGTGGGTCAGTTCTGGTGTGTTTCCGTTACCAAAATGGGTCACCAAAACCATGTTGCACTTTTTCCCGATGACAACGCTCGCATTTATGAACAACAGCTGTTTCTGGTTTTAAACAGAGTCAGCGTCGTACGGCTCTCGCTTCACGAATTTAAACATCGTATTTATCGTCTCCACTGCATTAAACACGAGCAGAACCTGTGCAAACTCAAATATTGAGTCTAAATGAGAGGAAACTGCTGCAGCTTTATGTATTTAATGTTGAGAAAGATGGGAATAAACAGAAACAGTTGAATGTCTCGCTGCTACAACAGGATTTACTCTGATTTAGATTCAATATTAATGATCCAAACACAAGCCTCTTCAGGATGAACTGTTGAATCCACAGTGGTGAGGTCAGGCTAATGCTGCTATCATACAGTCTTGGTGTTTAACAGAATTCAGTCTTAAAAGAGGAGAAGTTAAACTTGACTTGTTTGCAGCTCAAATAAACCAGTCCACTTTAATAATAAGTGTGTAGTTTGTAAATAAATAAACAGCTTTGTTGACACTTGGGAGGACTGCTGTAGCGCTAGCCGGTCTGAGCCAGGGTCTGACTCTGCATTTTGTTGGTTCTGGAACAAGCTCAGAGCACTTAGTCTGAATTCTGCAGCAATAGTCGGACTATAAACCGTATTATCCAGCTGTGTTGGCACTACGGTAAATTGAAACTGCCATTCAAAACAAACTAAGATGTTATGATGCATTCTAAACATCTGAAAATATTTGGACTCGGATAATAATTCAGATTTCCCTTGTGCCATGTAACCACATCGAGGAACAAGCCATTTAGGAGAAGAAAGAATGTGTTGATTCATCCAGAATGTCTTCATCTGACTTGCTGAAGGAAAAAAACAGCTGATGTTTCATTTTTCACTATATATAAAGATGCCAGCTTCATTAATCAACTGTACGTCATACACAAAACCACAAAGGACTATCTGTGCAACACTGACGCAATAACGCCTTTTCACGTTTTTGAAGCCGTCATGTCCCTGGGGCTGCGATGTACCCCCCAAAACAGATTAAAACACATCAAAAAAGGGATTAGAGGATGTGCCGACACCCCGAAATCCTTCAAAGTGCAGCCGACTCCATCGAAAGGATGAGCGTGCTGCTGCGGGGAGGGCCAGACCAGACTGCAGTGAAATCAAAGCACAGTGACAGGTGACAGAGGGTATCTTAATACAGCCGTCTACAGGTAAAGGGAGAGGCAGGGTAGATGTTTCAGGGAGGAATAAACTGAGAATAGAGGAATGGGAGAGAGAGAAAGAGGAAGTGGATGTATGTTCTTTGGGGTTTCCCTCGTGAGCGCTGGGAGGTGGGGCGTCTTCAAAGGCTGCTGGTGGGAGCAGACAGTTAAGATGGGATTTCTCATTACTCGCGTCTCGCTCTGTGTCCCGGCTATCAACGCTGTGTACGGCCCGCTCGCTCCGCTATCATTTTTCCGCCCCTCCTTTTTCCTGACGGAGACTCGAGCTGAATACATAAGATCCTCGTCCACGGGGCCACGGGCTTCCCTTCTTTATTCCAAGGCTGTGTTTCTCAGCGTCTGACTGCGCACAAAGGGCTAAGAAATAGACAGGGGCTGAAGAAGATGAAGCTGGGGAAAACTGAAGGGACTCGTGACGAAGCATTAATGTCACAAACACATTATAAGGCACCTTGAAAACACACTTTAATGTCTCTCTCACAAAAAAAAAGCCTCAGTCTTAACCTGTGCATCATCCGTCAGTGTCCAGTGATAAGAAAGTCACTGGCACAGGAACTGCTTCAGAGTCGTGTCAACAAAAGCAAAGCGCTGATAGTGAGCTGCAGAAAGATGAGCCGCCACAGTCTCCTTCAGCGTCACCATCAATATCAGCTGGAACTAACTTCTGCTGCTGCTCCACAAAGCCTTACCTTATCACAGACAGCTCTAGGTGTTCATGAATTCAACCCAACTTCAAACAGGACACTACTGGAGATCTATAAAAGACCCTGGCCCTAAATCCTGACCTCAACGAGCTGCTGTATGTGTCCCGTGTTAGTGTTAGCTCCATCTGATGCAGCACTAGCACGAGTCAGAACTAAAACACGATATCAGAGTCAAATACTTGAAATATTTTGTAAAACACATGGAATTAGTCAAAGTGAACGTCTACTAGAGTTGATTTCCTTTATAAAAAGTATAAATTACATTATATTATTTCAGATATTTGTGCGGCCGAAGACAAATTGGTTCAGGTTTCATTTTTTTCCCCGTCTCTTTCTGTAAATTCAATGTAAAAATGCCGTTCTTGCAGTGAGGGGGGAGGTGTATCACAGAGAAGAGTGACCGGTGCGTCTCATGACAATCAATCCCAGGTATCAGCGCTGCATTTGTCAGATATGCCGTGTGTCACACCAGCCGTGCGTGACTCGTGTGGTTATTACATGTGAGAGGTCACGCCCCCTCCTGCCCCCGCCTCCGCCGCGGTCCCTGGGTCTGATGGCCGCCTAATGGCCCGCTCTCTCTCCGCTGCAATTAACCTTTTTATTGTCCAGCTGCCAGGCCGGCTGGAGATGGAGCGGCCGTTTAGCTCGATGTGTGAAAGAGTGGAACCATAAAGGCAACTGCATGAGGGCTTTTAGAATATCTATAAGAGCTTTAGTGTGTTTCTGGACATTCAACCTGCTCCGTTCTTCAAATACAAAGCAGGTGAAGCTGAATGTCTGCAGGCAAACTGAAAAAATACAGTCGCTCTCGACAAATGGATTCATACATTTGACTAGTGCTGGTTTCTAGTTGAAAGAGGACACTGCTGCAACTTTACAAATAAACAAATAAACAAGAGGAAACGTGACCTCGTAATGCAAATAATCATTTCTATTTAAAGGCTGAAGTTTATTTTGTGTTCTTCTCTCACAGAAAGAAGGTTGTAGGATTGATCCAGTGTGAAATTGTGGCTTTAAAATGTTTATTATCTTTAACATTAATTTCCTCCATTTATGGAAACGTGTTGTAGATAGATTTGAAAAGTGCGCAACATTTTTTTCTGAGGTTATTTAAGAAGATGCACCTTTTCAAAACCCTTCCAGGATGAGGACAACAGAGGAGAGTTCAGAAACTCAATCTACTGTAATAACAAATGATTATTTCTATAATCAACTAATCTGACAATATTTTTTTTTTGATTAAATGATTCATAATAGGACAGTGAGCTAGACCTGTTGGACTAACAAAGACAAGTGTCAAAATCTTGTTGTTTTATTGTTCCTGTTATAAACTGATGATAAAAGAACAAAATAATCACCTACATTTTTACAAAATCTGAACCAAATGAAGCTACGACACAAACATAAAAAATAGAGCAGAGACACAAAGATGGATTTATATCAAAAACACAAAATGTTTCTGTGGATTTACTGCTATGTCTTTTCTCAGCACATGTCATGTTTCAGAGTCAAGATTAATCAATTATTAAATGACTTGACGATTATTTTGATTATCAGTTATTATCAGTTTATCCGATTAGTTGCTGCAGCCATAAAATCAACATATTGTTCACAACTTTTTAGCATCACTTATTAATCTGGAGGATTTATAATCGTGTTCATTCATTTATTTATGAATGTGTGGACCCAAAGTGAATGAATGTAACTTTGTGAAATGGTAAAACACATCAGCATTAACCTGTAATCCCAGTTTCCAACAAGAATCTCTTAATATCTCCACACAGGCGCCGAGGAACAAAGGTTTACACTGCAGTATCCTATTGTCAACACGAGGCCTCTCCAGAGCGTCTTTAAGTCCGAGTAAAGTACACAGTGAGTGCATTCTGTGGCACCTTCCAGCTTAAATTGAATTTGGGGCCACAGCTCGGCTCAAAACACCTAATAATCCCACGTCACTTACACTTCTCACACTCAACAAGGTCACGCTGTACAAGGAGTAATAAGAGAAAAAAAGAGCGCTGGCAGGGATTTATCGAGGAGGGCGATGTAGCCAGGATCAGGGCGTCACAAAGTGGACACATGCTTCGTAATTCAAGGGCAAAGGGTATTGATCTAAAGGAGAAAGAGGTGACTTAAGAACCTTTTATAGAATGAGAGAAATGGGGGGTCTACTGCTGCAAATAGTTCAAACGGAAAAGGATTGAAGAAAGAATCGGAGTCAGATGACGTTACATAAAGGTCAACTCTGAGCCATTCAGAGATGGAATAAAGCCACAGAAATACAACCTACTTTACTCCCTATTTCTCAGGAAGAGTCTGAATGAGGCCTCCTGGTTCTCCATCTTGGATTTACTTCAAACTATTGGGATCTATTTACGAATCAGTGCAACAAGAGCTTTTTCAGTTTTCAAAAGGCGCATTTCAAGCTAAAAATAACGGCTGCTAATAAACTGCTTTTCCCGAATCAGTTCATTCAGGTGTTGTCAAAGTGATGAGGAGCTGCAATAGTAAATGAGAATGATTTCAGAGGCTGAAGACTGTGACAAATCCAACTAAAACCTGTTTGAATCCATCTAAAGCCTGTTGGAATCCATCAAAACCTGTCTGAATCCATCAAAACCTGTCTGAATCCATCTAAAACCTGTTCAAATCCAACGGAAACCTCTTCAAATCCAACTAAAACCTGTCTGAATCCATCAAAACCTGTCTGAATCCATCTAAAACCTGTTCAAATCCAACGGAAACCTCTTCAAATCCAACTAAAACCTGTTCAAATCGTATTAAAACCTGTTCAAATCCAACTAAAACTTGTTAAAATTAACCTGAAACCTATTTGAATCCAACTAAAACTTGTTCAAATCCATGTAAAATCTGTTCAAATCCAACGGAAACCTCTTCAAATCCAACTAAAACCTGTTTAAACCCATCTAAAGCCTGTTCAAATCCAACTTAAACCTGTTCAAATTCAGCTAAAACCTGTTCAAATCCAAATAAACAGGTTCAAATCCAACTAAAATCTGTTCAAATCCATCTAAATCCTGTTGAAATCCATCTAAAACCTGTTCAAGACCATATAAAACCTGTTCAAATCCAACTTAAACTTGTTCAAATTAATTTAAAACCTGTTAAAATCCCACTGGAACCTGTTCAAATCCAAATAAACAGGTTTAAATCCAACTAAAATCTATTCAAATCCATCTAAATCCTGTTGAAATCCATCTAAAACATATTCAAGACCATTTAAAACCAGTTCAAAACTAAAACATACTGTTTCTTCTTTAGAATAGTTTAGTGCCTTTTGTAAAGTTCCAAAAATATTCCCAATCAAATGCACTGAAGAGCCATTTAAAACACCGCAAAGGGACACATTTAGCCCTTGAGTCTTAAACCTGTTCAACACGTGACCCTCTTTACTTCACTAACCTGCGACGGAGAGGCGTGCCGTGCGGCTGGAGATGGAGCCCAGGTTTTCGATGGTGGCCACACACTGGTAGGTGCCCTCGTCAGGCTTGTTGTGCTTAGAATGGACCACGTGAGTGAACAACAGCGAGCCATCGGGAAGTATCTGCCGCCGCTCGTCGGAAACTAGGCTCAGGAAGGTGCCGTCCTTCTTCCACTCTATCCTCGCCGCTGTGGCCGCGCTGCTGTAGGCCGAGCAGTTCAGCAGCGCCGCGTTGCCCCGGACGGCCAGCGTGTCCTGGGGCTCCACCGTGAACCAGAAGGGAGTGAAGGGCTGTGCGGCTGAACCTGGACGAAACACAGACCGAGAAAGGTTAGACAAATCAAAGACGGACACCAAATTCATGTGGACATACTGTTGAGCTGAAGCAGGAGAAGTTAGCACCGAAAAATAAGCCAATCTTTGCTTGAAAGCTGTAAAAATGTTAAATTCTCTTGAAAGATCTTCCATTTTTACGAAGCAGAAATCAGACAAATCATAACAGTTTCTCTAAAATGGGATGGGCTTTAGGCAACGCTTTATTTCTCCGATTGACTGTGTGTTTATCCAGTTCAGAGGCGGGTTATTCTGTGTTGGTATTGTCCCCGAGTTGGATTTACAGCAGCAGATGCAGAATAACTCAGTGAGAGAATGAGAAAACAAACAGGGTAAATGGTTGTGTCTGTGTACGAGAATAGAACTTCACCAAATCACAACAATCACACACCGCTACTGCACACACATAACGCCCTGGACCGAACACAAGGACAAGTCTCTGGCCCCGAGACTCGACATGTTCCTGAAGCAAACGTCTCCTCGTTCATTCCTTCGTTCGAGCCGCTGCGCCTCAGTCTAACCCGGAGACTCAAAACAGGCTTTTCATTACGAAACCGCAAGCCCCGCTGGAATTGGACGAGAGGAACTGACAAATTTAACCCAGTCTGGCCTCCTTGGCAACTTAATGTCACGTCTTGCTTTGTTCTAAGTAGAGAGTGCAGCAAAAGAGTAAACACTCTGAAAGCCGCTCGCCGTTTCTTTTCCCTCCAACAGAAATGGCAACATTGCAGTGTCACGGATCGTGCCAAAGTCAAAGAGTAAGTGCAACCGTTTTGCATTTGTCCTCATTCATTATTCAGGTGCTCGCGCCCTAAGAGTCACACAGTGGTATTGTTTAGATAAATAACACCAATTATCAGTTCAGCGGGGATAGAGAGGAGCTAGGAAAATAATTAAGGGCAATGGAGGAGTTTTAATAATGCAACGCATGGAGTGAAATAAGTGTCTGAATGTTAAATGCAGTTTAAAATATGCCTGCTCTCTTCTGTGGAAATGGCACATCTCCAGGGTAGATCCGAGGAAGACCGGGCAGGAGAGGAAGAGAGATGCTATGTCAGTGGTTCAGCTATTTAACTACTCGGAGGTAATTTCTCTACCTTGCGGCACCGAGTCCCTAGCGTGGATCCAAAGAGAGGAGCGGTGTAATATGGTCTGTTGCAGTGGTAACATGGCCGCTCGTCCTCAGCACACTCCATTCTCTCAGAAGCACAAATAATTAGAGCAGAACGCAGCAGAAAATGACTGAGTCAAATAGTTACTTCCGCGCTCACAGAAGGGAATAAATGCGTTTCAATAAGCTGCTCAAATGTCTGATTTACTAATGAATAAGAAGAAAACGTCCACTTTCTTTTTAAATACACTTAATTAGCAGATAAAGCAGGTTTGAATCCTTCACCCTGTCAGTCTCTCTAATGTCCCATCAGTCAAGTGTCTCACCTGATCTCAAATAAAGGCAGAAAGGTCTTACACTGTGCTCCACGTCTGACTGCAGCATAAAAGACAGACAGACTGGAAGAAAATGAAATATGCCTCTTCTCTGAGTCTAACTCTGTTAACTCCAGTAATACAGTAAAGAAGAGCTAACACAGAACTCTTTTAGATCTAATGACAGACAGCAGTGGAATAAAACCAAATCTCAGGACACCGAACTTTATCAGATTTGCTGATGCCAGAAAAGAAGCGCTCAAACATATGCATTTTAATGTCCCTCGGCAAAGATTCAGCGCATAAACAGCATCGAGCAGAAAGTATACAAGCTGTAGCTAATGTCACAACTCTCTGTTAGTGAGCGCTTTTAAATTTGACTTTCGGTTTCAGGCAAATGGATTTGAGAAGAGGCGAGATGTATTTGTGCACATGACAGACGGGGAGACAGCAGAGTGGGCCGACTGTGAGGGGAACCGGACGCGACGACGGACCAGAGGCACCGCAGGCCTTCATCAGCTCCGCTTTAGGCCCGAGAGCTGGACGGATTCCAGTCCAAAGTCTCACGATCAGAGGAGGAGACAGAAAGGGCGTCCTGTCAGGGTCAAAACGGCCGCCTTTAGCAGCTTTTTCTCCCAATCGTAGGAGCGGCAGGGAAGGGCTTAGCTTTAACTCTGCTGTCGGACAAAGAGAAAACCATCTGCTTTCACGAGTCGACTAAATATCCATGTCGACAGAGCGGTTAGGGCAGCGGCTCAGAGGCATCCCGGCTTGAATACCTAGCACCATTTCTACAGCTGGAATCTGTGCTCCAAACAGATAAACCACAGCAGCAGGACCTAACCACTCAGGAGACGGGACGGAGTAATCAGTGTTGGTCCAACAACATGAAGAGCACACAATCATTCTGATTACAGCATCAACTGTGCCAAACAGAAACCTCTGCATCCTTTTCACCAATTTTCTCTTTTTCAATTTTGTTTTCCAACATCCAGAGGAAATTACAAGAGGCCAGCATCAACAATGAGTCTGGCCTTGAACCAGACAAGACTGAGCCTTCCAGAACCAAGGCTGAGATACATATTCTTCACAAACACCTCTATTATTCACATAAGACACATGTTTACTCCCTAGAAAATTGGTGCTGATTAAAAAGTTAGAAGATAGATGTGTACAGTTCTCTATTTACTATTTTAGCAGCTGCATTCTTCCACCCAGCAAACCAATAGAAGCACTATAACATCCCCAAATAATGGCCGCCTCATGGTAAAATCTGAGCAGAATCTATAAGAAAATGTACTGACTATACAAATACCCTAGAAATCCTGGAATATCACTTTAAAGACTGAAATCCAAATGACTATTCAAGCCCTAACGTCCATTTATCTCCAAACACTTAGAAACAGTTATTAAAACATACATATTTCACTTCAGTGTGTCTCAAATGTAAAAGTCTGCAGTCGCCTCTTTAGTTTGGGACGATATACTGACAATATTATCTTTATTACTCTCTGTTTATCCCTTTGAATGTGTGACCTGTCAAATATGAACCTCCGATCTGCTGCTGTTTGAGACTCTGGCCTTGTGCAGTTTGTTTGAGCACATCACACGAAAGTAAAGCAGCTCAGCATCAAAGGAAGACTCTCAAACTGCAGCATTACTACGTTACTATCAGAAACAAGCCATAACATTGATTATTGATTTACACAACCGGCTGTTTCATCTCAGAAAATATGAAGAAGTGTCTAGAATAGATCCCCAAATGAAACGTGCGGATCCAAACACAAGAAAATGTCTCTTGGAGCCGCTTTTACAAGAGTGTTTTACACAGTGGGCTTTTAACAGCCGCCGACCTCAAGAAAAAAGGTGTTGTCAGAAATCACATTAAGTGTCCGGTCTGATCTATTGTGGCCGTGCCGTGTGGAAGCCCCCGTTTTTCTGGGAGAAAATAGGAACCAGCACACGACCGGGGGCATCCAGCGAAGACAGAGGATCCTGGAGGAGAAAATGAGCTTGTCTGCTTGATAACTACGGCCTGCTGCCTCGGTCTCAAACCCACTTTGCTCAGCGGCTCTACGAGCTTCGGCGGCGCTCTTTAAAAAGGGGCCGCCCCGCTTTTATATCGCATCACTTTCACTTCAGAGACAAACACTGTAGTGCGTTATTTCCCGACGTGAGCCCTCGCTGACAGCACGTTTCAGATGTTACTGAGAGCGTTCTGTCAAAAAAAAAAAAAAGCGCTGGATGAGTGATTTTATTTGAGAGAACTAGACCAGACACAACACTCTGAGAGATTTCTCTTTCTTGATGGTTGAAAACTGGGTTGGAGCGTCGTGTCCCGAGTCACTTGTGGAGCATGTAGTCGATGACAAGTATCTATTTCCTTTAAAGAATACACTCCAGCCTCTCTGCAGTCGGGGTAATATCTGAGAAGAAAAGGCAGCGTGTGACAGAGTGGGGGTCTGCACTGTACACAAAGACCCCCTGTTTTCTGCTTTTCTACCCTTGCCACAGCAGGAAGCGTGCTACCTCATTGACCCAACCCCCGAGAGCCGCCATATTGACTACCCTCCTTATTGAGCCGCACTCCAGACAGAACAGACCCTCTCTCAAGTGAAAAACAGGCGACAACTGAGGTAGTTCTGTGACTGCTCTCACGAAATACAGACTCAAGCCCCTGCAGGATATTACTGAGTGTTAACCAGAGTGGCAAGGGTAACTTTAACCAGCAAAATGTACATCTATAAACTATAGGATTAATGAAAATTAGTGACATATTCCGTGTGAACGTTTAAAAGAAAAACATTTGCCTTTTACACAGATTTTTGTTGACGCAAATGCAAATTATTTGTGCGATTAGAACTATTCTACACACCTTCAACAAACAACAGTCATCTTTAATGTAATTGTGATTGTTAAAGACACTCATTTCAACACTTTAAAGATGATAAAAAACCTGTGAGACTCAAGAATGCTAAGAAGCTATAGCCTTTGTGTATTTTTGCAAACCATTCAAGTCTTATGTGTGTGTTATTTTACCGTAATATGCATTTGTATAATGTCTATGTGCCTTTAATTATAGCCCAGTGTAATACATCTGCTAATCTCATCAGACAGATCTCAGTTTAACAGTCTTTGATGGGGAAGCTGAGGTATTATTTGGCATCCAGTGACTTATAGCCTGGCTAATGTTCTCTGCTCACTCACTAACAGCACACACATAGTCAGTCACTGCCAAAACCTTCTTTACGCAACTTTTTGGAAATGTCTTGTTGCAAAAATGTGCAGCTCATGTTGTTTAACAGCAAAAAGGGACAAATGCAGACAGAAGTGACATTAGTTGGACATATTATCATTTATATATAAGAAAGGAAAGTGGTTAAAGGAGGCTAAAGTCTCAAGAGGAAATACTCAAGACAAAATAGACAAATCTATTATATATGAACCACTTTAAGAGAAAAGACCAAGCTCATTTCTTGAGGTAAATGAAAAAGTTCCAGTCGGCGCCGCAGAGAAGCCGGGTCTTTGTAATGAAGCAAAGCACTTCATTCGGAGAGCTGCCACCTCTGCCGTTGCATCCCGTCGCTGTTTGTCCTTCCACCAAAAGCATCAGGGTCGTTTAATGACACTTAACGCTGTGAATTCTTCCCTCCCACACTTTTCTGCGCTCTCCTTCATCCCGGCACTTTCATTCGGTGTCTGCCGCGGTACGTCTCTTTTCTAAAGCCCATCTGTCGCCGTGAACACCTCGGGGAAATAACAATGATCTCGAGACTTAACGCTGAGGGACTGTGTGGTTTTAATAGAACAGGAGGAGGAGCAGCACATAACGGCTTTTATTTGAGATATGAATTCATTAGGGACAAAGAAGCAGTGTCCTGTTCTCAGTCAAAGATGAGAAGAGAATGAATAGTCCTCTTAGGGGGTTTTGGTTTGGAGTGGCTGAAGGTAAAGTGGAAAAGTAACTTCTTTTAACAATTTGGGCGTTTGACTTGAATTGAACCAAGACGGGAAAGATGAGTGGGAGCTTTAAACCAAACCTGAAGGCTTAAGTCTTTATAAACATTGGTAGGATGCAACATTTGTGTTTGTTTATGTTAATTAGCCATGTGCTTTTCTGTCTTGTTTTTTACAGAACAGATAGGACGCAGCATAAAAGGGAACAGCTGATCTTTTTGTTGAGCAGTATCATTACAAAAGGCCGATTGAGACGTGATATTGATCAGAGAAATTCCCCCCAATATCATAAAAAAGAGCATAATAGAGGCTAATCAAGCAGGACTTCCACTGCAGTAGCCTTCTTGGTCGTGCGGAAAAGGAACGGAGAAATTAGAGGGATTTCGTACAGTCCTTTTCATTTAATAATCCTGACATTTCCTCCACATTCGGGCGGTGTTTCACGAGGATTTAGCGCCAGGCCCGGAGGCTGACCCCGCTCGAGGATGACGGGAGGCGCCACGACCCTCGGTGTTCCCTCCAGCCGCAGATGAAAACCAGGAACTTGAGCCAAACGATGAAGGATGGAGCGGATGATTGTGGAGCCTCGCACAAACTGGCCCTTCCAACTGGCAGCTTAAAAGAGGGAAGCGTCTCATTTATCTCTCTGTCATCCGCCAGAGATGCCGCCGCCGTAAGGCTCGAGCCCTCGGAGGAAACGTGACGGCGCGTCCGGCGGGGGCAGGTCACCGCGGCCACGTTCGCTTTAGTTACACCGACTTCAGGCAGAAAATGCCACCGATACAAATGTCAGTCTCCTTTTAATCAGATGAAGGAATGGATCCCACCCAAACGAGCTGCTTAATAGGATTAGCACATGCTCCGAGTGCAAGCGTCTGGCAAAATATCACAACTGAAGAGCCCTGTGCAACGGCCAGGACACAACTGAAGGATTTCTGTTTGTCAACTGCATCCAAAAATATATCACACAAGACGAAGAATCCTCTGGTTATTGTGTAAGAATACCTGATACCTGCGAGATGAATACATGCAGCAGTGAGTGGCACATTGATCCCAGCAGACACACACTCAGCAGGGTCTGAGGCGGAGCAAAAAAAACCTCTCCCACGTCTCACTGCGGCGATAATTAACCCACAGTGATTGAGCCTTGAATTCCCCTCTTATCAGATGAAGGATAGGCCTACAGAGAGAGACAGAGAGAGACAGAGACGACCTACACCACAGAGCGCTGGGTTGGACACGGAGAGAAAGCACATCGACACCTTTTAAAACAAAACAGTAAGAAACGGTGTGTGTCCTGATCTGAATGGGAGGCCACAGCTCAAACGGACTAAAGGTTAAAACTATCACTTAATGTCAGGATTTGAGAGCTGCCGGGGCTAACCTTTTCATTACTAAAAGTCTCACTTACGCACCACATGCCGCTAGAATGCCAAATAAGTGGAATTCTCTTTGGAGCGTGTATAAGGCTTGTAGGTTTTCCCATTGCGGAGTCAGACAGTGCGTTTACATGCAGGTAGTGAATGTCAAATGATTGCCTTTGTCAGATTGTAAACTTCTGTAAACATTCATTCAAAACACAGCTGGATAATGCAGTTGATTGTCAGATCGCTGCATGTTTTTGTCTTGTTTTTGCACCGAGCTTGCTCCAGAGACGGACAGAGACACAGAGGGCAGTGTTCAGAGACAGACTCATTTTTAGAGCTGTCATGTCGTAAAAAGTTTAGAAGAACAAGCTATTCTTCACTGTGTTCTTCTGTTTTTAACTCATAAAGTCAGAGTGTTGCTGTTGACGTTTATTAATGACAAAGTTTTGACCTTGTTGTGCCTTTTTCTGGTGAAAGTATGATTAACTGTATCAGAAAACTTTTAAATGGATGTCTTCACCGACTGATAAAGACATAGAATAGTAATATAAATAAACTGTACCATATGAAAGAAGCAGCAGCCCTCATCTTGAATTTTGATGAAATGGGAAAATATCTGCTCGGTGACAGACTGTATATATTAAGATGCAATTACTCCATTTTGTGTTTTCTGTGCTTTAGTGGTTTACGCCTGTGATAAATGAGTCTGTTTTCCAGAACAATAGAAACCAATTGTGTACATTTAGCTTGTTTTTTGACGCTCCAAATGCATTGTATCTGTGCAGTGTGTCTAGTGCGTATGTAATTTAAATATCGCTATAAATCTTTATCAATCGCTGAAGTGAAGCGTTGGTGCTGCCGTTAGAAATGACACGAGTAGTCCATAAATTAGGACATTTTCCACAAACTTTAAACATCAAAATATTTTCCAAATGTGTTGACTTCCATTTAAACTGATTTACGACAAGTGCCTTTTGGGGGAAATGTAATAAAAAAAGATCAGTGTTGTGTTTAATTGTGATTAATATTAAAGATTTTGATATCAGTCTCAACAGAGTTCCATTTCCAGGAAGTGGTCACCACACTGCGTCGATTGAGCAGAGTTCCTCTTCCTCCGAGAACAAAAACACAGCAGATAGTGATCGGAGACAGGAAAGCACACTCATCTCTGCCCCAGCTCCGGCCCATCCCCGCTCGCCCTGCTCCTAAAGACAATCGTGTGGCCGTAATCAGAGAACCTATAGATTTTTTAATGAAACACAATATTGTGTTCTCTTGCCCCTGTTTTTTGGCGATCACACAAACACACACAGAAAAGAAAATCGATATTATCCGGTACGCCTCAAACACGCGGCGATTTATCAGCGTCGGATTTCAAACTCCGGCTCCGTGCCTGTTTCGCCCTTGACTGCTGTCATTCTGTTATTTATGTAAGCTGAAAAACACGCGGGAAGGAGTGATTTTTAGATTACACCGAAGGGAAGCGGACGTAAATGCAGTTTGAACGGAGTACGTCTCGTCCAGAGGTTGAGTCCAGCCGTTCTGTCTGGTCCCGGCTCCTTAGAGCAGTCGAGTGTGGCCAATATCCTTCTGATAAGCTGGACGCCAATTACCAGCCCCAGACACAAAACCATTTCAAACTGACTCCATTTAGCCCCTTGTTAAGATAAGGATCTGCATGCAAATTCTGCTAATTACAATAAGAAGGCTGAGTCACATCCACCCCCAACCACTTTTAATGCTCCCAGTGGGCCCCTTTTATGTTCACTTTTCATTGTGGGGCATTCCAGGCTTATACTAAAAAGGTGCAGTCCCAACATGAGTGGCCCTGTCTTTATTCTGCAGCAGGAGGTAGTAAGAGTGTAGAAATACAAGGCTCTGGACTGACTTCCACTTCTCAAAACTGGAGCTAAATGAATAGTTAAGACTGAAACAGGACTAAACTAAGCTCCACTTCCTGATTTTCTTTTTTTGTCCTTGTCTCAGACTCCACTCTCCTCCAAAAGCAACCTCTCCTGTTTCTCTTTTATTAAAAAACAAAACCAGACCAGTTTTTCCTCCAAAATACTAATCCATTTGACCAAACTGAAGTTTAGAGTTTAGCGTTAGCTTAGCTGTGACTCCTCCTCATTAAACATTACGTGATTGAATTGACAGTATTTATCTGTGTTTTACGTTGCCTCCCTTTTCTCTGTTGATGCTTTTCTTTTTTCAGCTGTTTCTCTGTTAAAAGACATATTCAGCTGAAAATACACTTTATCTGCAGCTATTGAACTTCCTGGAACGGTTTTCTGTTCCTGAATAGAGGTTCTCATCTATTACACTCCCTTAGAATAAACAGTAGATGGATTATAAAGACTTTTTTAGAATTTAGAAGAAAAAAATATCAGGTAAAGTCTTTTTAACATGAGTAACATAAGACTAAATGTAGGAATGAACCAGGACTTTATCAGGATGGACCACAGTTATTATTTTTGATAATTTTGTGGCAAAAAGTCCATTACATTAAAGACCATAACATTATTGCCCTCCAAGTAGTTATGGATACTGCAGGAAGGATATACAGTATTGACCATATACTGTGCAGCGCTACAATCAACTCTCGTATGTACTTTCATGTTGTCAGCCATCTTTGGGAGCTACCCTTTCCACTCGGGGCAATGAGAGCTGCCCAGTCTGTTCTTCCTACACTGTTTCAATGCACAGAAACAAGATCAGAGTCCATTTGCACTTTATTTATTTAAGCAAATTAGTTCTAGTTTTGATTTTACGTTGCTTTTTTTCCTGCTTCCTTTATTACTTTAGCTTCGTTGCATAAAGAGCTTGAGTGGTGTGTGCATAAAACATCACACTTAAAGTCCAAAAAAAGCAGACAGTGGTCATTTTTGCTTTATCACTTACTTAACTGTGATATTGGTCAAAACATTTCTACCAATATCGCGGAAAGGAGCATTAAAGGGTGTACGGTCATGAGCAGAATCCTCGCCTGATCAACAAAGTCCTCCAGCTGAATCTGCCTGTATCTATAGCTCTTTCATGTCGAGTAATCAGACCAATCTGTTGAACTTAAATTGCAGAGTGTCTTTGAAAAGCCTATGCACAAGTCCTCCTCATCCCAAGGCTCTTTTTTTTTTCCAGAGTGAGTTGTTTGTGGCTTCAAAGTCTTTTGGCGAGGAGACGCTGTTAGGACTGCTGATAAAAAGAGCAGCCCGTTGCAGCGCGTTGGCAGTGATTTGGAGGAAAGCATTTAACAGGAGAGATCAAAGCCTCCCAGCCAACCCTGTGAGGAAGACACAATTACTATTCTACTCCAGACAGGATTAACATAAGAATAATAAAAAAATAAGTCTCAACCAAATATTTAGGGCAGTGTAGAGAAGTTGGACTCAAAGGAGGAGGCTGCAGTAATAATGGGGGACTTAAGGGTTTTACTGGGGTTAAGTGTTTGCACCAGAGGCACCGTTAGATTACAAAATGAAAAGGCTCTGTGTGGCATAAAGGGAGGTCTCGGAGATATTATAACTTTAGTGTACAAAACTGACTGCTCCCTTTGAAGTGGGGAGAGCATCTTTTTTCTTACAGAAGCGTTTTATTTTTAAATATCAAGGGTAAAGTTGCTTTTCAGGCCTGAAATATTGCGGTCAGTCAACACCAAACACATACAACGCTGTGCAAAGGTTTTAATGTCAGTGTGAAGAGAGGCTTTGAAGTAAGAAGAAGAGGAAAAACTCTTATCAATTTGGCTTGACCTACCCTTGTCTTCAACACAGTCGGACTTTTTTTATGTAACTTTGAAAAAGCCACGACTGTTAACCACCGCACCACGAACCGCAAACCTATTTAAGTCATATTTTCACAAATAACATATGAGTCAAACTGTAATAGTACCCAGAGGATGACAAAATACAGTGATTCAATACGACACAGGAAAACCGCAGTTGGCTGAAATACAAAAGGTGAAGGGAGCAGTCAGAAAAAGGAACCGATCTTATTAGAAAACACAAAGATAGAATATAAGCGTACGTGTTTGAGCAATTAGTAACCCAGCACTGTCACGTTAGCTTTCTGGAGGGTGGCTAAACAAAAGCTAGGTGATTGTTGAACACATTCGAGACACATCATGAATAAAAAGCTTAACAGACGTTGGTATGAAACACTGCGAACCAGAAACATGTCCAGGTTCATGCTTTTGAACTCTCTCTTGTGTATTTTTAAACTGGTAAGATGTATTGGAACAGCCTGCCCTTTCATTCATTCAGCAAACATAATACATTCATACATGTCATTAAGCTCACCCACTCCTGCTGCAGCGTAGAGCGGGTAAAAGAGATGTATCGTGGGTAACCGAGAGCGAGGGGTGACATAAACAGACGCAGGTGACGGCCGCTGATACGGACAGAAGAGGAACATTTAACGCGGGTTTTCTCTCTTTCTCCAAACACAGGCTCAACACTCATTACACAACGAGCTTATCTGTGCTCTCAGCCCCGTGTGCCGGGCGGACGGAGCAGCTCGGGCCCTCGTCGATGCTAATGTGGATCATATTGCAGGTGAGGATGAGAGGCAGCGATGTGGCAACCAGACAGTAATAGGCTTTTGTTGCGCAGTCGAGACGTGGAGCAGAGATTCCAGCTGGAGTCGGTAAAGCTACGTCACAGGAAGAGAAACAACCGCTGCATTTGTTTGCACGAGGAATTACGGGCCTGGAAGACGAGCAAACACTTCTTAATGAACTATACAGAGGACGCAAACTGATTCTTAACCTGTATGGTGTGAAATAAGTGTGTTTATTCAGGAACTAGCGTGTCTGACTGTAGCTGCAACACAACACGCAACCGTTAGCGATTCCTCGATGCCGCCTTATTTGTCTGCAGCAATTATCCAACGTTATCAAATCAATTTGCCAGAGCTCACCCGACAAACAGTCTTATCTCTCGTCTCGGCGTCAGAGAGTGAGATAGATGAATCCTATTTCCTGAAACCGGCATCAATCCCTGTTCTGCTTGTGTGAAGAGATTCAGTGCCCCTCTTACCCTTCCTCCGTCCGCCTCCATCTGCTCCTCTTACAATAAAAACGTGAGGAAACACTTGACGTAGAAGCGAAGACCCCCTTCTGCTCCAGTGTTTACGGTCCGTCGAGAGCAGTCGGCACCTTTGAAGCTCAGAGTGGACGCTCCAGGCCTGGGTTAAACCACACGAAACGGCCTGCTCTGTTCATCAATAACTTATCAATCGTATTAGCACTGAATATCAATAAAAGAGGAGGATTTGGTATGCTACATATGGTCCAAGTGTGAATAATTGACTGGGGTTATATGAAATCGTGGGCTGAAGCA
This sequence comes from Rhyacichthys aspro, assembly GCA_036850595.1. Lineage (NCBI taxonomy): Eukaryota > Metazoa > Chordata > Actinopteri > Gobiiformes > Rhyacichthyidae > Rhyacichthys > Rhyacichthys aspro. Next base: position 3,887,529 of record CM072150.1, on the reverse strand, counting down.
ACACACATTCACACTGCCTTCAATTATTGGTTATAAACTAAACAAAATAAACTCCCAGTCTCTATGTTCAGCTGGTTATTGACCGTCTCAGGGCTTTACCTTCTACAGCACAAGCCTAAAAGGAGTGCTTCCTACACACCTGACGTATAATGAGCTGTGCTTCTGCCTGAATGTGGGGTAAATAAGAGGCTGAGTGGCAGCAGCTGATGAGCGGTAATGATTCGTGCGCAGCGGAGTCTTTTCCCCCGAGAAATCCACACCAGTCAAACCAGGAGGGCTCCCTGGACCTGGACTGGGCTAATCCCTGACACAATATGGCCGCCGGTAGCGTACACGCATAAATGGGGCAATGGTAGCGCCTTGTGAACGTGGATTATTGTTGAGAGCGGATCAAGACCAAAAAAGACTTTCTGCTTTCAGTCAATAATACAACAGAACAGAATAAAAAAATGATTGAGGTGTTCTTTTAATCCCAAGAAAAGATAAATGCAACATTAACGACTGAAAAAAGACCAAGATCGAGACCTTTACAAAACAGTCTTAAGACCAGCTTCTAGACCAATCCCAGCCTCGAGCACTACATCAGTAATTTAAAGACTGATGAAAATATTAAAACTGATGAGGCAAAGGTCAGGGTCACCTCAGCTGTTTCCTGTTTCAGTGACCGCTTTAAGGGAACACATTTAATACTTTAAATACTCCACTGCTGAATGACACATGGATATGCAAATAAATCTGATAAAAAGTGTATTTGACAGAGTGCTGCGTGGGTCCAGGTGTTATGGTGTAAAATCACTGCCTGAATTAAAATAAATGCATATAATCGGCTACTTTCTAAGCTGAAGGTGGCAGTAAAAAAGACAAATTATTCACTTTTTTTCAGAAATTTCACAAATAATTCAAGTTACTTCTCTTTTTCAACAAATCCCATCTAAAATTATGGGTCTCTGGCGTCAAATAAAACGTATTTGCTTCTCTTCAGATCATGGAAACACACCTAATTTGCATTAATTTTACAACAATTAAAAATGTGCGTCAGATTTGCTTCATGTTTTATGGAAACACAGTTATCCTTTACTCATAACAGACCCATGGCTTCAACTGCGATCTTATAGTTTAATTAAAACAGAAAAATCAGTAGGCATTGTATTAATCCAATTCAATTCAAAAACCATCATCAGAATGAAAGAGAAAAAAAATTGGCTTATTTACAAATCATAAAATATGCAAATGTATTGAACGTTGCTGTAATTTGACTTGATTTAACTTGACACTAATCATAATCTCATCTTCTGCCCTAATCTCTGTCCAAACAATTTACCAACGTCACACTGAGACCTTAAGCCTTAGGAAAACAGAAATAGTATTAGTCACCCCAAATAGTTTGCATATTTAATAGCTCCTCTGCGCTGGAGTGCTTCTCGCTGGCTTCTCTTGTCTGCTCCATCACGTCTGAGTGTTTGGTTCAATTATTCATGCTGCCCTTGCAGGAGGCAGGTTATCCAAAAGGCAGGCCGGTTGGCTGTAGTGCGTAGGGGCCACTTCAGACTGTGTTTACACGCTTGTGGGGATTGTCATTGAGCGCTCACCTGTTCACCGCCCACAGAGCTGTCAGCAGCACCGACGACGCGGTTGCTATGGAATTACTTGTACTCCCGAAGCATTTAATATTCATATGTGAAGGGATATCTACATGTGCAAATCAACAGGAAGCATATAATATCATATAAGTGCGTGTGACGTTCAGAGAAGTCAACTGGGATTTGGTTGTTAAACATTTAGCTACTTACGTTTGTTTTTTTGCAAGACACTGTTAAAAGATGCTTATTGTAAATGTTGTGAAACTAGGTGAACAATAGTTGCTGGTTTTAGTTTACAGCTTTTATGAAAAACTGTTCAGAAAAAAGAAAAAGAAGCATGCTCTTGTTGGAACTTTGCCTTTTTGGTTGCAGCAGCATAAAGAGTAGTGAATGTCATGGCGCTGGAAAAGAGGATTTTAATGGCTTTATTTGACTCTTGACAGGACTTTGGGTTGACTCCAAGTCTGCCTTAGATGGGGGCTACGGATCCAGGAGCACCTTTGTTCAGTGGTTTAGGCAGTGCCACTTTAAAGAAAAGTTAAACTATGGAGTCATTTGACAAAACGGTGTGTGTGGGGACTACTTTTATCCACATCCATTTGGTTTTCTGTCAAAAACAGCACACAGGCCTGCATTAGGAAGGCCCGCTCTGACAGGGATTAGGGAAATAGAAGTCTGAGCAAAACGAGGAAAACTGTTAGCGTGCACACATCTATTACAACATCAGAATATCATGAGGAACAAAAACTTTTCTCAAACATGACTTTGAGGCATCCCATCTCACATTTGTGTTTTTTTCTCTTTAAATGCTTCTGAACATGACACATATCTGTCATGTGAACCTTTTTGAACATGCCTCTGGGACGGGGATAATTAGCTCTGACGCTCATCTATTTTAGGGACAAGCCAAAGAGCTGGAAGTGTGTGCCCTCGCCGCTAAACACAGTATATAAAAGCTTTAAATGAAGGATGGATCCCTCCATTAGCATAGCTCCTCTGAAGCTCTGTTTTCTCCTGTTCTCTCGGCGTTGTGAGGAGGAGGAGGAGGAGCGCCTGTCGTGTTGAAAGGCAGGGCTCATAATTGCTCTTGGCTCTTTTGATGTGCAGACAACGCCATAATCCCTTCTAATCATATTAAGGGGACCCTGCTTGGCCAGCGAGGGCCGTCCAGCTACAGCCAAGATATAGGTAATACGCCTCGGACAAAGGAAGAGACAAAGACCAGACAGTCTGGGACCATGTGACCGGCTCCGGGGCGCACCACTGATCTCACAACAGCACCGTTCACCTGAAGACGGCAGGTGATACTAGCCCGTTGATGTAAAAGAGTATCTAGGCTTCATCTGTTTCAGTAATCGATTCATTTTCACTTCATCACTTCAATGAAAATATTTGTTGGACCTCATTTGAGAAAATAAATGACTTGTAATTTGGTTTCATCAGCTCACAAGAGACCAATGTAGCTGATATTTAGCAGACTTAAATGAATCTGAACACCTGGTAGGGATTTAGACATCAAAACTCTGCTGCCTCAGTCGTTTCAGACGTTACATTTCACATCTACCAAACGAGTCTTCCTAAAAGCAGTCATGCAGTGGACCGTGCTGTCTAAAGAAACTGGATATGCACAAGGAAAAGTACAATAAAAAGCCCAGTGGCGGTGGTTTTCTTGATGTAAGCATGTCCTTGAACACAGCTCCAGGAATATCACAGCCACTGAACAGAGAGGCCTGGTTAAGACACTTCCAACACAATCACAACCTCTGACAATCAAGTGCTACGTCCACACACATCCAGCCTTTTGTACTGACATCTTATCAACAACGAGCACTGTTCACCATTAAAAAAAAAACTTCTTTAGTCACTCTCTGATCCTGAGACATGTTCCTTTTGGTGGTTTATACAAGCTCACGACTTAAAACACTGCAGCACAAGTACAAGACGTCTCATTTTTCTGACGTGGTGCAGATTTGATCGAAGAGGAAGGTGAGCCTCTAGAATCACCTGTTTCCAGTGTCGTCCCGGTGCAACAGTGCGTCTGTGTAAATGTGGAGGAGCATGCGTAGCTCAGAGAGAGGGGGTGGGGACCGCCGCTCTGGCATTGTTGTAGGAATCAAACAGCGTTACCATAGCAACGCTCCGGCAGCGGCAGTCTCTACGCAGGAACCAGAGAGTAGAGGCCCTCGGGACCCCCTCACCCCCGTCCCCTCCCCCTCCGGCCCGTCTGTGTGCCGGGGCGAAGGGGGGCGTCCTCGGACAGACCCCGGAGCCGTCCTAGAGCACGTCCCGGGCCACAAATCCACTTTCAAACATCAAGGTCTGTCACAGGACGGACCGAGGTTTGGGAGCGCTGCGGGAGCCGGGGTCGGGGGAGGGGAGGAGCACCACCCCCTCCTCCGACTAACACAGGTGGGTATTGTCTGCAGAATGGGGCTCCACTGGCAGCCAGCCAGCTCAGCTCAGTGACTGGGCCAGTGCTGCTACAGTCCACTGACTGCACAGGTCCAGCACGCCAGACTTCAGCCTCACTCCAGCAGCGCTTTAACTGTTTCCTGTCCAACACAGCTCAGAAAAACACCAGCAAAAAACACCAGCAACAGCTCAAGTCTGCTCAGATTCAGTGGACAAGGAGACGAGGAGTCAGTCACTGAAGTGTCTAAACTACACAGAGTTTAGTAAACATGGGGTTGAGTTTCTGTTCATCAACAACACCATTCAAGAATCAAAATCTATGGCAGCATCTCCATGCCCCATTGTTCCTTTGTTCAGAGCCAGGTGGGCTAAAAAGGGCAACCTGTCTTTTCCAGAGTAAAGCCACAAGGCACAAGGATGGAGGCTAGACAAAACAGGTCTGCAGCGAACCCACACAAGACCTGAACAAATAAACCGCTCTGCACTGTGTTTTCAGAAGGTTTTCACTGACATTATGAACATTTTACAAGTTCTCACACTACCGGCTAAGAACTATAACAAAGGATAAGGACGGTAAAGTCTGCAGCTATGAATCATGACAGTAGAAGACACAAGACAAAGAGACACTTCCAGATGTTCCGACAGATTCACAAAAAAGAAATACTTGTCGTAGTTGGAGTTAATAGTAGAGGCCCCTGTGTAAATAAAGCAAACCTGAAATACTGGGTTCATAAGAAATGCATTAAGTTTAAAAATCCCTATAAGATCACCCCGAGATGTAAAATAAACAAACTCTAGAGGAAAATAAAAAGACCTAGCATTGATTTATTACAGAAGCCAAAGACGGCAGCTGTAGTTCAGCGCCAGGGGCTTTGTAAAGAGAGGCTATTGATGTAGGCATGGATTAGCTGTCAAATATAAACGTAAAAGCAGTCAGATCATAATTTCCGATCAATCAGCAGGGCTCAGTGTCACTCTGTCAAGTGTAACACCAGGTGATGGCCACGCACACAGAGCCAGGCCCTTCTAACAGAACTTACTTCAATAAAGTTTGCCTGGAGTTTAGTGCATTGTGCTCATTAAACTGATAAGATCTGAAGTTTTAAAGTTGGAAGAATTATAAACGCTGTGAGGCAGGAAAGCGTTTTCTTTTAGGGGGAGGGGGTCCACAGGGCATTTGTAGAGGGTTATTTTTTCACTTTAATTACAGGCCTCTTGTTTAACAGATCTTACTCCAGGAGCTAGAAACTGGACAGAAGTGGTTAGAATAGAAGTGAACAAGTCATTTCCAGTCTGTTAGGTCCATTCCACTTTACTCTGAACACACAACAGTCCAATGTCTACACTCTGAAACATGAAACGTTTCTCCTTTCCTAAAGGACACCAGAAAACACAGACATCTTATCCATGCACCAGCTCCCACCAGCACTGCACACTCAAAGGATTATGGGATCAGCAGCGGCTGAGTTAATGAAGGCTACCGTGCAGCTTTCTGAGAGCTAAGCTCACATATTCACGCACTGGCTCCAGTCTGTACTGCACTTTATATTTATATATATTATATATATGTATATGTATATATATGTATATGCTCATACTGCATCACATACAGATACATAATGAATGATGTGCACAACAGAACAAGCCTATTTCGATTCTGTGTGTGATCCCAAACAAACACTGGTGACATTCAGCCTGATTAAGATGAATGGCCAGACTCCTGCAACATTTGGCCTCGAGGAGATCCTACGCTTCACTAAAACTACTGCACAACATTAGGATAGGTTGTGTTTTTACATTTTAGAACATGTTGCAGCAAATTATTCACAATTATCCTGAGTGTCCAGTTCCATCTTCATAGAGTATGATGTTAACAGTCAGTATGGTTAACATTTATATATTTTATTAATATCTCAGACCAGAGAAGTTTCCAGTCAAAAGGACCAACATCTATTGGATAAGGCCCTCTCATAGAAATGTAATGTTGATTTTAAAGACTACCACCAGGGGTCTTTAAACAACTCCAGAAAGGCCTGTTAACAGTTAGCAGCAGTGTGTTGTCTCTGTGACTGTCAGACTGTCAGGAGGTTGAGAAAACTGTTGTGTGTAGTAAATGGAGATGATGTGTGCTCAGCTGGTGCAGAATTTAGAGGCTTTAACACTTTGCTTAAAGCTCAGTGCCACAGTTAGCCCCTCGCTGCACTGGCTGCCACTGCAGTAGGTCTCAAAGCTCTGAGCTGCCAGAGCGTTTCTACACATTTATGAAGACGGCTGACACCCAGAGCCAAAGGCCCCGTCGCACCATTACCGCCAGTGTCTGCCACATTAGACCAAGTTAAGTTGTGTGTCAACACAACAGACAACTGAATGTCAGTGAATATACTGAGGCACAATAAGTGGTCACTGCTCATATGTCAGCATGTGAATGTCATTTACACTCTTACAGCACAGACACGTTCATTTCATCATGTGTGCTTCTGGTTCGTCCTCTCTTATCCTTCTCTCACCACAGTTGTTTAAAGGGAGGCAGTAAAAAAGAGCTTGCATTCTACATAAAACAACCTGTTAGCCTGCAGCTACTGTTACAAGTAAGGAGCTGACAAGCCTTCTACACGACGACTGCAACCACTGCCAAGGCTTTCATAGCGGTTCCTTTGTACCGACGGCTACATGCGCTCCCACCAGACGTCCCGGCAGAATGGGTGATGGTGTCTGGAAAGCACCCATGCCTTGCCCTTTATTCCACAAATGAACCCGTGTGATATCCCTGTCTTGGCACGGCACTTTTGTCACGTCGTGTTGTTCCCTTCCCTGAAATCCTTTTGTCTAGTGGCTTTGAAAACCCCAGTGCCACCGCATGTGTCCCCTCCCTTCCTCCGTCATCTCTCCTGTGGCCTCAGGTCCCCAATTCCCCGTGCATGATTATTTACATCTCATTATCAGGCTAAAACAAACACGGGCTTTGCTGTACAAGTATAATTTCTGCATCCAAAAGTGGCACGTCTGTGAGCAAATTGCATACGGCTGTGTGTGTGAGGTGTCTGTTGCCGTGTCAATGAGGGTTAAGTCACCTGCTGCGCCACTGATTGCACCGTCCAACAGCAGCGCAGCGGGGTGTAATCAGAACGGAGGAGGAAGGATGACCCTGTCTGTTTCAAATGTGTCTTCTACTTTAAGGTGGGCTTCCTTTCTACGGATTTGATCTTTTGACAGATTTACGCAGACATCGTACTAGTGGGTAATGCAAGAAATCCTCAGGTGTTCATTTTATTCTCATTCATTTCACACTTTAACCAGGCTTTTTAGGCAGAAAAAGGACCACTCCTATTGTCTTTTTCTCATTTGTTACACATCTGTTTATCCAGTGTGTAATACCCACCATTACCAACTCAGTTCTGGTGGAGCACGGCAGGCACAGCTTATTGTGGACGCCACTCGGGACCCGTCCTGGCAGCGCCACGCAGCATCGCGCCGGCTTCAAGTCAGACAATGAGGAAAGGCAGAATGGCGTGTTTGGCGAGATAATCCATTCCCGCTCACAAATAACACCTCCCCTCCAGCTTCCGGGCCTTCCTTTTGTTGACAGGGGCCACAGTGTCGCTCAATATTCGACCTGACAAGCACGGCAAATCGGCGCGACGGATCCAAGTGTCAAAAGGAAGCGAGTTTGTTTGCTTATTGAGCCGGTAATGGTGGGAGGAATGTGTGAAAGGAGTCTGAGAGGGAAGAGCTTAATGCAACGGGAATGTATACATCAAATCACAAATAAAAACAAAGAACGGAAGAGAGCGCAAAAAGGAGTGGGGTTAGTTTAAGACGCAGGGGTTTAAGGGGGTAATAAAACTCCAGAGCGAGTCGCCGATGATCTGAGAGGAGCGTTGAGGAGGCGGCGGCTCCCGGAGAGCATTGGCAGTACCCAGGGAGATGCCTCACACTGTTTGTACGAGCCGTCTGTAAACCAGTGGGCGTAGATGTGCTTAAGAACAGCCACCGTGGATTTCTTTGTCTGAGCACAGTCGGGAGCTCCACGTTTCATATCCCGTGAAGGGAATACCACAATCTCCTCAAATGTACTTCCAGCCTCACCTGAAGGGAAGGAAACAACAGAAAAAAGAGAACCTGCACGAGGCAAAAAAAAAGAGGCAGCGTACAGAAAAGTTTTTATATATCGCTCCGTGGAACAACCAGTGTCTGTCAGCTCCAATAACTGAGAGGAAAAAGCAGCAACAGCACTCCCAGCGAAGAGGCTAATGACTTTACGAGGATGTCAAGACGTCCCAACGATCCTGATGGAGCCGTAATGGTCGTTATAATCGCGCTCATTGCCCAGTCTTTTCGATGGTGTCACTGCAGATCGATAGAAGTGACGTCACGGGCCTCATGAGCCGAACACTGTGGATACTCTTGCTCTTAACTGTCTGCATGTTATGGCAGCCCCTTACACACTCAATTAACCAGATTCATTAACCAGCCTCATTCTGAATCAATTTGGCTGTCATCTCTCGGCGCCTGTTTTGAGCCAAATAAAACCCGCGCATAAAAAGCTGACACTAATCACACATAAATAAATGGCAGACATTAGCTGGACATTTCACGGTCTGTGTCGAAGCGTTCGTTTTCTCATTTTCCAGAAGCTTCTTTCTGCTTCTAATCTGCTAGTCATCTTGTTCAATGGTTGGTGTAAGCGCCTACTTCTTCCGTAATCAGTGTTGGAGCCATGCCACGACCGAGTGCTCCGCTAATGTTGGAAAAGTTCACTTCACATCTGTCTACGTAAAGCCTGGCCGTCAAAGTGATGGTCTTCTCATACATTAAATGAAAATAAAGGGAGAATTTATAGCTTAACACCAACACCTTCCAGCATCCGTGCCAAGTATTATTTAAACTTGGCAGCGACAACAGTGATGATGGCACCTTTCCACAAAGTAATGTGATGGAAGAAGACTCTTACAGCTTGATAAGCACTCTCCCCATCATCCTCAGCTATTCTCCATCACATACTGTGGCTTTGTGAGCACACATATGTCACGATATTAAAGTTTAGACTCCAGACACAACACTCCACAAATAACTTGCTCCACTTGGACACAAAGAAAAGTGTGGCAGATTTGGACTATCACTTGCCACTCTAATTGTCCAACAGTTCAATCTGTTTAGGCCGTATTACCTTGTCAAGGCTTAAAACAATCCTTTATGAGGATTAAGTCAAGGCCTCTGGAACAGCATTAATTTGGCCTGTGGGCAGAGCTCCACGTCGCAGATGGACGGAGAGGGTCAGAGGGACAACAGCAGCAGAAGATAATGAAAGACACTAAAATGGTGCCATTTCTCTGAAGCCCATTCCACAGTGGCCTGCGGGGGTGAGGCAGGCTGCTGGAGTTACGGTGCCATCAGGATGAGAGAGCCGCCTGTCCAGCCAGCCCCTCGGCTCTGCAGACAGTCTGTGCTCAACAGGACCCACCACTGGCCAAATGACCCACGGAGCTGGGGTTCTGTTTCCCTTTGAATAGAAACAGGGTCACCTCGATACGCCCACATCACCAGAATCCTATATTTAACTCTGGCCGATAACATATTAATATAACTCTGTTGAAAGCTGATTTGTTTAGGTGTTAAACTGATCCCTGAAACCTGACTTTGACTTAGTGCAACCATCGGCACGGGCCCCATCCACACTACAACAACACCCGTTTTTCAGAAAAGGTGTGTGGGGTCAGGGCTTCAAACCGGGTCAGGGGTCCGAATGTTAATGAGGTCATGACTCGAGGAAATGTAGCTAATAATCATTCATTTATTCATTTTTTAATCTTATTTCAATTTGAGGATTTACAGGATTTTAAAAGTGTCCTCTCCGGACGATCCTCCCTCTCACAGCCCTGTACTCATCTTTCATACATAAATATCATGTGCTAAGCTGAAATTCTTCTTTAAAGGGCATATTTAACTACATAAGTGGCTCCCATCTGCTTTGGATTGACAGCAGTTGTTGCCCCACTGGAGCGGCCTGGTGTGGTGAAACATGTTCTTGGATAAGACCAGGCTAACGCTGAGATGAAAAGTTTTCAAAGTGTTTTCAAAAGAAAGCTTATAGCAAACTTGTTTGGCTTTTATGTTGGTCTACTACTTCCTTTTTAACCTTTGGATTCACTCAATAGTTGCTTCTATAAAATATAAAGCAAATATAAGGCAAAACGTTGAAATGTTGCAAAAATAAAAGGTGGTCTTTCGTATTCTGATGAGTAGCAATTAGCCATGGATATAGATATAGCTTTGAAGGGTTCTGTATGGGTGACTTTTGCTCTTTCTTTTTGATTGTGTGTCTTTTTAATGCCACCTGGCGACACAGATGTAGACAATAATATGTGCTGGTTTTAAAGCAGGCAGCAAAAGCCATAACTCAACAACAATACTCAGAATAAACACACTTGAAACACTGGAAAGAGCCAACAAGGTGAGTCTGACATTCATCCATCCATTTATTTGAACAAAAATCTGACGTTTAAATCACCTTTATTTATTGCAGCTGAGTGTTGTTCATTAGAGCTGGGGTTGTGGTGCGTTCACTGACCAGAACTGTACTCTAGAAACCATTTACAATCACAGAGGACGGTAAACATCAGTGTATTCTCGGCCCAAGTCTGCCTCCCTCGCTGCTTAACGACAGTTCTGCTCGCCATCATTAGTCCTGTAAACATCAGCCTACATCCTTTTAGAAATGGAAACATCACGCCTATTACACTCTCCTGTGACAGAGACAATAGTGGGGAGCAAAGATGGAGCGTGCTATTTTCTGGTCGGCCTATTACAGGAGACTGTTTGGAGCTTGATGATGAATAAATCATTCCAATATGGCTTTGGTGGAAGGGGCAATTAGACGCTGCAGCTTGAGGCTAATCAAATCCCAGCCTCTCTCTTCTTCCCTGGCGTCCATTAGAACGGGTGAGGATGACACTAAGTATATGTGGCCTCTGTTTTCCTGGAGCCACAGTGTAAGCCTTTGATTCTGTGTCGTGTTAAAAGGAAAGACCATTCACAAACTGATGCAAAAAGTACAAATATGGAGTATCACCGACAGCTTCGAGGTTAGCGTTAAGAAACTTTTACCTCAACAATGAAAAGGTAATCGAAACCCATTTTGTTGAAGACTATTTTATTGTAAGAAGGCAGTATTACAGTAATGTCAGGACGTAACACTGACCTGACAGTTCCTAAAAACCAATTAAACTGTTAAAATCTCAGACCCTGCACCACTCGGGGGAGTTTCTAATAAAGCTTTAAAAACAGGACACTTACTGCAACTATAAGTCTAGGAAATAGAAAAGTAAAACATGATATAAACCATAACGACGCTGGACATCGCAGTAACAATATAACTGCTTCAATAGGACATCTTTGCAAATGAAAATAAATATAAGGATCATATCTCAAGACTTACTTCTACTGGTCCTAGTAACTTTTACATTTGGTCACACAAGAGTTTGATTTAATATAAACATAGACAGAATCAATGTCTAAGCCTTAATGCAAGAATGTGAGCTCAAAAAGCACTGACCAAACAATAAAACACATCTTTCGCTCAACATTCTGCAAAAACTAGAGATATCAAGCAGTTATATACAGCATAACCAACAATGATTTCAATTCACTTTCCAATAAAAACAGTCTATTACCATAATACATACACAATACATGTGCAATCCACTTATAAATGAGCAAGTTACTAGTGCTTTAAGAGGCCAATAAATGGTCTGATCAAGCTAAACTAACCAGGAGAGGGTTAAAGAACAGATTCTGGGGTCTATTCCTGGTCTGGACCGGGGTGACTGTCTGTACGGGACGAGAGGACAGCAAATCAATGAAGAGTGACAAAGAGAGTTGAGTTTTCTTGAGCATCAGCTAGTACAGAACAGATCAATGTTTCAGGACTGACGCAGCCCGGCGCTTCTCTTGCACCATTCGGACTCTGTAACTCAACAGTGTGTGTCACAGTGTACAGTATACGTTCATTCCGTGTGCATCCGTCTTCTCGGCGCAGGCCCGGCCCCGCAGATCCCGCTACACTAACACGCCGACTCCCCGAGCAGCGGAGTCCGCCCGCCCTGCATCGAGGGACTGAATTATTTATCGGAGGCCCTTTGCAGCGTGTCAGCGGCTCCGCGGGATGAAATGATATTTATGGAGCCCCCTGGGCAAGGGTGTGGAGGACAGACGCAGAGACAGAATTAGGATGGTACGAGGAGGAGGGGTGAGCCAAAACACGCACAGTAATGTAAATATGGACAGACTGAGACAAAGCAGTGAAGCTGAGGCAACAGGAAGTCAACGAGAGTCAAACGACAAGAGAGTTCCTGTGTTGATAAGGTTGAGGTTCATTTATTCAATCCAATGCAAGGATATGGGTGAGAAGAATGAGAATTACTGCAGGTTAAGTTTGTCCTTTCTACTCTCAGGACGGGATCGCTTTCTCCCAGAGTGAAAAAGTCAACATTTTGGTTAAAAATGGGGTCAGGTTTCTTTGTCTGTGCCCACATCCTGCACCGGACTGATCGATGCGCAAAAAAGAAAAAGAAAATAGAGACCGCTTTAGATGGTTGAGGAAGAACAGCAGGAGGTAAAGTTGTATTGAAGACATAAAGAAGCTGGGGTTGCTTTGAAACAGACAAGCCACTGAGTCGAATAAAGCAGTCACTACTGGTCCACGTGTTGTTGAAGAGTTGAAAGACAAAAATCAGGAGCAAAGGAGCTTTCTGTGGCGTGTTTCTTATCACACGGCAGCCATGATGTGTCCTCCACGCGAGTCTGTCTCTGGAGGCGCGAGGAGGGGTCAAAGATCACAGGTTCACCTCCATATTTCTGATGTAAACGTTGGCAGAGATGTGCCGCTGAACGAGTGTGTGTTGGTGTTGTGCGAGTCGTCATGGCGCTGCAGCAGTGGGAGTAATGGGATTGGGTTAATGACTAATGAATTGTGGGTCTGACGCCAGCGGCCACCGATAAGACCGTGCCCCGTGTGGGTCCGTGAACGCGTGTGTGGCTGGGCTCTTTATAAGTTTTGGATATGGCGGAGGGGGGTAGAGCAGATGGAAAGGAGACGGATTAGGACGGGGCTGTGAGGCTGAGAGCTGATAGCACCGATGGGTGACAGACATGCTAGAATTTACCACCGTGCCACACAGAAATGTACCACTGACAGGACCTGATTATGAGTCCTGTCTGAAGGGAACAACAGCCACAGACTCCACCTTAACAAGAGGCAGTTCTGTATTAACCTTACATGTTAAAAAGCTTGGTTTAATGCTAATGTTTGAGTGACAACATGAAAACATTCAGTATTTGTTCAAACTAAAAGCATATTCAAGGCTTTGTTCCAAACATCTATTACTATTCCTTAGGTTTAACATATAAAATACAAGCAAAGCTGTCCAAAATATGAAGAGAATGTGCCTTGGAAACAGTTACCCCTTAGTTTGAGGGGGTTGTTACCTGGCCTCCAGACTGACTGTGTGTGACTGTGTGTGACAGTGGGATATGAGCCCAGTTAAAGAGACTGGTGCTCGTCAGACTGAGCAGCAGCCTCTAACTGAAGGATGTGGCAACAGTCTTTGTCTGTGTGCCACTCATTGTTCAGCCCCGGTGTGTGTGTGTGTGTGTGTGTGTATGTGTGTGTCTGTCTGTCTGTGTGTGTGTGTACAATGAGCATGCTCAGACATGGCATCTATGTGCCATTTGTTTGCCTGTGTATTTGCCCACAGAATTGCCTTTGTGTTTGGGTCTGTGCACACTTGGGTGCAGGAGGGAGCTATCAGCATTAGCAGAGTGAGGGAGGATTGGGAGTTTGGTCTGTGGGTACTTCAAAGCCTGCGAGGCTGGCTGATTGGCTGGCAGGATGAAAATCCCCTGAGGACGAGCAGACCTCAGATTTGATTACAAACCAATAATGTGAGCTTCATATTTGCAACGTGAACAGGACTCATGACTTGATTAGACAGTGATTATCTTAGTGTTGTCCAGGCAGACACCAGTCAAAGGTGTTAAAGGATTAAAGAGACACAAAGACAGACGTTCCACCTCACCATTATAAATTATTACTACATGTATCCCCCATAAATCAGAACAATACATACAGTTACCAAACAGCCACAGCATGGCTTCCCATAATACCCTTCACATCCATCTTTTCCGAACCCAGCGCGGCTCATGTCGGTTCTCTGCAGTCGGCAGACACTGTGACATTTGGTCTGAGAGTGAGCTCTGTGTCTGCTGTTTGACAGCCACCGATTCTCAGCCTGTTGTGATGAGCATTAATTACCATGGAATGGGCTGCTAATGGTTGTCTGCTCTCTCTCCAGCCCCCTCCGCTCGCTCGCCGCTCCGTCCTGGGTCTCCATGGCGACCTGTAGCTGAGTGGCTCGGGGCCTTTTACGAGGATGTGGCTGGGGTATAATGATTGGAAGGCGGGCCTGACCCCTGGGCTTTCTGTGCCACTTGACTGGGCATAGTGGTTATTAATGGACACTTTCTCTGGCACCTCACAATGGGCCTGACTACTAACAAGTTCAGCACCAGCTCAATGGAACACAGTACACAAATCTTGACTGTCCCGTAAAGGAAATAAAAGTTGAGTGTTTTAGCAAATAAATTAACTTCTCTAAAAAGTACTTGATTGTTTAGTGGACATTTAAATGTCAATAAAGGCCTTTTACCTCTTTATCATCACAAGAAGAAAAGCTTCAGCTGTTGATGTGGAAGGAAACCACAGACTGACTGAATATTTTCACACTTTTATTCATTTTTATTCTTTATTAAATAGACACAATAGTTGCAGGTAAGCCTCCGAGGCTGAATATATTCAACGTGCAATCATGTGTTGAACATAAGAACAGAGAGAAAGCTCAACAATTGGTTGTTTGCACACGTCAAACTAAACTGAAATGTGACAGTGGGCAATGTTAACGTCTGATTTGATCTAACATTTACCAAAGCTGGAGGAGGGACTTTACTCTTCTTATCTCATCACTTAAAACAAATACACATGGATGGATATGCTCAGCTGCCTCCAAAAAGGGAATGATGAGTCGGGGTGGTATCCCATGACAACGGCGAGGAGCATATGGCACACAAGAAATTCAATATGAATGTAAATGAAGTGCAAATTAAAATAAAACAGACTGGAAAAACACATACACTTCCATAGAACATTTGGAAGGTTTCTTTTTCAGGAAACTAACAAACCTGAACATATCTGGAGCTGACCGCGCCTCAGAACAAACTGCACACAGTGTTTGCACCGATAGCGAGCTGACATTCATTTAAACCATCGGCTGGTTTCAATTCTCCAGGAACACTTGACACTTGGAGATTCAAATCCCTTATATCTGTACTGTCCTTTTCAGAGGGTTTTGTTATCCGTGTGCACAAGGTCAAACACTTCCAGCAAACCTCAGCCACAGCTCAGCTCAGTTTTATTTACACTCTCATTTTGCGATGGTGGTTACTTTTATAAAAGCCGGAGCCAGACGTTTGTAAAAGAGGAGGTGGATGGATCTCAGAACTGAAAATATAATCCACTGCTACATGAATCATTCCCCTTATTCCATTTACACACCTTCTCAATGTCGAACAGCTACCAATCTCCCATCTCGGAGTCAGCGGCCTCTTCCACATATTAATGAGTGTAGGAGCAGATCAATAGGATGACAGCAAGACTGATTGCCTCGAGTTGGGGAGGGGGAGCGGCTCCCGGGGGGAAAAGAAAAACAAATTCCGATGGGCAGCGCTCCTTTCAGGGTTCTACAGCATCAAAGCCCCAAACTGGGAGTAGTGTTAACGTCTGTGGTGTTCCTCACAGCTCCACACACAGCAGCAGCATCACTGAGAACCTCCGTCGGAAAAGGTCAGCCGTGATTCAAAAGTAACTCAGGAGCTGTTTGTTTCACTGCGTCTTTACACGGACAGTGCTTTTGCAGATACACTGACATTTGACCATACGGTTCATAGAGTAGGACTCATGAACCTGAAGCTATTAAAGCCACAATCTGAGCCGCGGTGCATTATTCACAAAGACAGAAGGTAGTTGTGGGGATAAACCCTTCACAAGATAGACATGGTCCAGAATTATGACTTCTCTTAATCTGTCAGATGGGACTCATTCCATTCCTTGTTTCTATTGATTTTTATGCCTTTATTGTACTCTAGTTTGAGCGTGACAGTGTGACGAGGGACAGGTTTGTGGAGATATGAGTCTGATGTGTGTGTGAAGGGTTTCAAACACAGTGAAGCTCTTGAAAGGCTAAAGATGACCAAAATCTGAGCTTCAAGACATTCAGTAAAAACTGTTCCCAGCAGCAGCGACTCTCACACCGACGCACAGACCGTTATTGAGTAAAGACCAAAATAAAACGTTCAAACATGCACTCTGTGAAACCACATTAATAAATCAGTGTCATTATCCAGACAGGAGGATTTTTGGAAAGCATAAGAGACTCCAGAGGGATTAAGTGCAGCAAAGAAGAGGACTGGAGCAGTGCACATTTAGGCCCATTTCTTGCATATACATTTCATTTCACATGGTGCGGGGATTAAGGGCATTAGCGGACTGTCAAATGCTGTGTTTATGTTGATCTTATCCCTGATCGGACCAGGCACGTGATTAGCAGTGTCACATGTACGAGCACTTAACAAAGAAGCACACAACGTGGCAGCTATTGTCCGGCCTAATGTAAGTATTAAACCCTGCGACATGTGCCCTTTCTAAAGACCTCACGTTAAATACAGCGCAGGTCTCGTTACGTCTCTCTGTAAAGCTCTCGTTCGACACAGCTCTCGTCCGTTCGCTTCATTCATTTTCAGGAAGCAGACTGATGTATGATCGCGCTTCTACGTCCACGCCGCTGTTTACAATATGATAAATCAGTGTTTCTGTTACGCCACAACACTGAGATCACAAATCATCCCGCTGACACGCCCCTTTCATTTGGGGCGTGGGGTAATGTAGGATTCAGTGACATCTATCACACACATGTTTAAGCGCAGTGTCACATCTGTCTACTTTATGTACATTTAGGCTCTAGAGATGATTAACAACTGCATACAGTGATGTATTTCTGTGTCCTTTAATGATGTTCCCAGACCACTTCTACAGAAACATGCACATAACAACATCTAAGCTTTCTATAATGTCAATTTTATTTTTATTTATGACTATTTTCCTTATTATTTATATTTAGTAGAAGCAAAAGAGTGTTGGGTTCTCTCGCTCCACCTTCATCATCCAAAGCCATCCGTGTGTAGGGAATTGGCTTTTCTAAATGGCTTTTAGTGACTGAATATGAGCGAATGACTGTTATTCCATGTATGTTTCTGTGTTGTCACTACAATTAAATACCCCCACCTCACCTGCAAAGAGGCTGGAGCAGACGGATGGATGAATAATATGGCTATATGGACAAAATCGCTGATGTTTATTTGATTTTGTGCATTCTCACCTCAGATTCTGTTAGAGTAATATTAATGTGTTAGGTGTTGTTTGCGTCTCGTGAAAATGTTACGACTAAACAACAGTTTTCACCGACTCTGGGGAGATACGAGTCAACAGCGGAGTTTGTTTAATCTCCGTTCACCTTACAACGCGTCATTCATTTGTCCTTGTCTTTAGGCCTTTAGTAAAAAAACAGAATACACTTGTGTTGTGTTTTTCCTTTTCGGAGTAAACACCCCGCACCGTTCAGCGGCGTTCCAGTCGTGCCGGTGGATGTGTCTGTTTGGGGCGCCGCGGGCTGTGTGGCCAGCGCCGCCGTGATGTATGCACACCTGCCCCGGCTGGTGCGGCGGGGGAAGGGAGAGCCTCGTCAAAACAACCGGAGCTAGAAACCGAAGGGACACGGGCAGAGCGGGAGAGGGGGAGACGCCTCCAGGGGCAACGCTGGGGGGGAGGGGAACAGAGGAGCAAAAGAGCTAGAAAGCTGTATCCATTATTGATGCTAGTTTGGCGCGTGGAGAAAGAGATCTAATGTGGCCGTCAAGGTTGTTCTGTGAGGCCTCCTAAGACGCTCGTTCCACACACTTCCTTTTCTCAGCTTTAACAAACAAGGCATTGGCTGGAGATTAGCCGCTCACAACAGGTTGCACATAAAAGCCACAAAAATGTGCGCTAATTAGCTGACAGGAGGATTTCATCAAGTGAGAAGAACCAAATCATGGGGATTTCTTTGTGAAGTCTAAATATTCCATTACACTGTGCAAATATCATCACAGGATATTCATATTGCCATTTTAGTCCAAAATACCAAACCGATACTGTCCTTGTGTGTGCTTTGAGGGCCAATGGTACTTATTAAACACTCAAAATTCAACACATTCCAGTTTGAATGAGCACAAACGTGGGAGGAATTTTAAGCACGCTTCACTGTAGCTGATATTATACAGTTTTGCCATCTGTACGTCTGCGTTTAGCCTTTCAGATATCTATTTACGACACTGTTTCAAGGCATTCAAGCAACATATAGAAGAAGGAGAGGCAATAACTTAAGCCACAAACACCTCAATGTCAAAGGGAAATAAATGTCAACCTAATGATGCTAAATATATTGATGTAAAGACTTGTAGATAGATGGAGAGCAGCCCTTTGGTCCTCCAGCAGCTGGGGCGGGCCACATAACCACAGCGCCATGACGAATCTAATACAATTACCCAGAAAGAGGTGTTGGGGGGTCGACAGAGAGTGATGAAGCCTACATCAAACAGTGTTGATGAATGGAGAGCGGGGAGCGGCCGACCAGTCTGCAGAAGGCTGTTATTGATTGTACCGCCTGCGTTCTCCTCGTGTGGACGCTGACGAGAGCGCCGTAGGGCAGAGCCGGCCCCGCGGGCAGCACTTAGAGCCCCCTGCCCCCCAGAGAACTACCCTCAGATGAGCTGCCCATTGGTCACGCTGAATATCTGATTGACAAACACAACCGGTTACTACAACTAACACCTTTTTTCTGGCCCATCCCCCTCTAATAAACACCACAATGCTTCCGAGGCTGATTGAAATTCAAAGGCGAGCCTCGACGCCACAGGCAGAGATAGCGGCGGGCAGAAGGGGGTGGCAGTTGTGGCTCACTGGGGCCCTATAAAAAACACATGCTAAATCACTTAACGACGACTAAATTAGTCGCTGTGAATCTGCCGGGACGAGGGATGCTAACAGTCTGTGGCGCAGCGTAAAGGCTCTCACTGTGAAGTCAAACGTGACGGAGAACTCCTGAGGCTCACTTCTTTACATGCGAGGCTACGGCGAACCAAAAGAGATAACGCAGAATCATCAGCGTGTAAGACTGTCCTACCCGTTATCACCGGAGCAGCCACAATCGATTTCTGCACAATGAGGGCAGGAGGACGTGGCTGATGCCTGGCGACAATGGTGTGCATCTCATTTTGTCTAAGGCTGGCTTCGCTGCAGATTTATCAGCACGCTTGATCTCATTTCCTTCTCATATGCTGCTAAATCCCAGGTAAGACATACGCCGGGACGACACAGGGAGAGTGGCCAGCCAAGTCAGATTGGACTCCTGGAATTAATCTGAGAAAATCCTCAATGCTAACCTGCTTAGTCGCTGCTTAATCTGGGGGTAAACCAAATATCAATTACACTAAGAACAAAATGTAGGCCAGATAAGCAGTGATCCCCGTCCCAGCAGCCAGGACTCTAAGGTAATTCGGAAAGTAGGTAATTTCACGTCGGACGCAAATGTGACTTTCATTCACCCAAAGCCTGGCGGTAGATGTAGGGCGACTGAAGTGAAAAAGTGAATGAACGGTGTCCAGTAAGTAGAACGTAACCTTAATCCTTACGACACGAGCAATTTTCTCTGAATGCAGGTCAGAGCAAACACCTAACGTCTGCACCGCTGCACCATACCACTTTTACCCCCCGGAGCTACGCAGGTGACAACACAACAGCGTCTGGCTCTGAGTCACACCTGCATTCCACAGCGACATGAGACAGGTGAGTGGAGCGGGAGTAAACAGGTCTCGAGACACGGACCAGGTCTAAGGAATAACAGTGTCAAACCTGGCAACGTATAACACACCGCTGATTAAACACTTTATTTTGAATAGAACAGGAGTCAGATCATTTGTTGACGTCATAAAAAACACCACATTTATTATCAGTCAGCCCAGAGACGGACACTTTTGGATGAGATTGATATTTTTAAAAAGCGCAACAGTGATAAAAGTATGACGCCACCTCCAGAGTGTGACAGGATTACCACTAATACACTTCTGCAAACACGTAGTGCATGTTAGCTTACGCAACCATCAATTCAAATGATGAGTTCTATTTTCAGACCAAAGTGGGTCAGACGAGACCAAAAATCTAATATCAAACAATATAATAGTCCCTAATTAGTTACTTTTTTACCTTCCCTGCTGTAAGCTACCTCTGAGCTATTTTTGGGCGATGAAGAGAAACTGAGCTTTCTTTTAAAGCCAACCTAGTTTGGACAATTAGGAAGACAATGAGCATCCTGCACGCTTCTGTGTGACTACAGTCTGTTTCCTGCCTTTATTGTTACAAGTGCTGGGCTCATTCAAAAGAGGAGGGGACGGGGGGAGGCCCAGACACTATTTACTCAGCGGGGAGAGACATGAGTCCCTGGCTTTCTAATGGCTTCCTGCATTTCACACTATTGTTTCCCCTCAGGAAATGTTATCGATGGAGACTGCTGCTGCGTTGACCAAAAACCCAGAGCAGTGCACAGATACCACGCGTTAAGTGTCTTTGAACTGAGAACAAGGGCAACATTTGTCTCTGGACTTTTGAATGTATATTTTAAAAGGCCTCAGGCATTGGACACATTGAGTTGTGCTGAGGTTTCTGTGAGCTGCTTCTATAACTGGAAATATGGAATATAAAACCCTTTTAAACTGAGCTGCCGTGTTTACATTAAACAGATGAACATTTTGACAGGAATCAGAGGTTCTTGGCAGTAGATGACACTTGTTTAAACATTAATAAACACAGCAGAGTAAAGTCTTATCGTCCAAGTCTTAGAAATGCCTGTGAGTGTTTGGAGCTGGCTGCTGTGAGTCTAATGTTGGTGCACATGTGAGAAGGGGTTAAGAGAGCTAAGCTTCTACAGCGTGCACTTGAACCACAGGTATGTGTGGGACTAGCAGAAACACAGCCCATAAAATCCACACTCAGCCTCAGTCTAGCACGCGAGGAATGTGGTGCACCAGCCCGAGGAGTGTTGTCCCGGGACAGGCCGGTCTCCTCGTCACCGGGAGCACTGGGAGCACTGGGAGCACAGGCACACTTCCACCGAGCAGAGCCATCCACGTCTGCTGCCAAAACTGTGACGTCAGAAAAGAGCGACACGAGAAGCCAAGTTTGAAAACGTATTCCTAATAAAGTAGAGTAGCTTGTTGTTCTTCTGTACAGCCGTATACAGACTTACTCTGGTTTATTTGGAGCTTTTTGAACTTTAAAAACAGAAATCGTCACCAGTTTTCTATATTTAACATTTTAAGGAGCACTATTTTATGTTACAAGCTTGTGTTTTTCATTCACAAAGGAAGAGTCTTCAAACCAGAAACAGAATATTACTGTTTATCACAAGAACAAGACATTGTAATTTGATTTTATCCTTTCGCTTCTTGTTTTTTAGCTCAGTAAATCTAATCTGTCCAGGGTTCAGCTCCACCCTGTATTACAAAAACAATACAGAATATTAAAATTCACGGCCCAAAATTGAATGAAAGGCCATCCCATTAGGAATTATTGACAGAGTTGGCAGAGAGAGTCATTGTGGCACTGGGCTCTCCACGCATTACCCCACAGGGAGCACTTGAACCCCTGACCCCCCCACCGCGGCTGTTTGGGGCCAGTAGGGGTGCGTGACACGGCCCTGGCCCAGAGACAGTGTCCTGCAAAGGCTGGGAATGCAGTGGCACTGTGGGGGGACCGCAGAGGGACAAAGGAAGGGCCACTGATTTGGGCTCATTGGGTTAGAGAGCTTCATTATTAAGTTCCCTGTCACTGTGCAACAAAAAAGCACTCTGTGGGCTCTGGGGCTAATAACAGCAGCAGCTATAACTCATCTGACATCTTCCTTTGAGGACGACTCTGGGAACAGTTCAAATCTTTCGACTGTAGTTTCTCGCCAAAGAAAAATTAAGCGGCTTTCACACCTGCCTAATTGGATATACTGGCTGTGGTGTCGGAGCACAGACAGAACACGGACATATTTTGGGATCCCGCTCGTGTACGTGTGCTCTTTGAGTGAATTTCTTCAGCAGGTGTCCTGAAAGCTGAATGACATGCTTACGCACTCAGGACTAATTTAGAGCACTTCAACTAAATCAAGTATGAAGAAAAGCAGAAAAGGCATTTGTGATTTTCTGTCTAAGCGTTCATTTACGCTCTGGGTCGTTTCTCGAAAAGGTTATCCGCAAACTCGCCGTCCTTCGCAGCAAAGACGCTCTCCCACTGTTTGAAAATAATGGCGGCTTGACTTCAGCGGCTCCCCTTCACGATGAAACACTAATGTGTGATGAGACGAGTAATGGGAACTGGAAATGGCTCGGCCTTTTACACTCCATTTTGTCATTTTTCTCATCAAGGCATTTGTAAAAGGATTCATAAAAGGTCAAAGATTCTAATGGACAATTCAACCCTTAATTTTGATTAATCTGCATCTACCGACTGGCGCTTTTCAGATGAGTTTTAACACTGATCATTTACAAAACTTCACCAGATTTCTTGAAATTAGAGAAAAATTAACAATCCTTTCACGCTCAAAGACACTGATTGGAGCTCGTGCATTTAGATTTTAGCTCGGTATTTGGACAAATCAAGCATGACGTCTGAGTCTGGGCTCGGAGGAACTGCACTTTCGAGAACAAAGGGTAAACACCAGACAAATGTGCTGAAGTAAATGCTAATGAACAGTGCAATGAAACCTAAATATGTCAGGGCCCTTCTGAAAAGAGGAGGATAAATGAGGAGACAAGCCCGACTGTAGTCATTACTGCTCATCTCGCTGGGTTCTTGATGGGACACCTCATTAAGAATGTGTCGGCAGCAGCTGGCTCTCTATCCGGCTCCATTACGGGCCCCCCATGCCACACCTCTGCCACCGGCCCTCCCTCCCCTCCCCCTCCCCGAGCCGTCTCCCGTGTCTCATATGACATCTGGGTCCCGGGGTCCTGTGATGGAATGCTAGAGCTCCGCAGGTGCTCCCCGTTGGCAGCCGTCCATTTTACAGCCACGCTGCTGCGAGGGCTGAAGTGACCTGTGGCAGGAGCAGAGGGAGGGGCAGCAGGGTCAGGGGTCAAGGGACAATGCTTTCAAAAACACCGGCTTTCACACTGAAATCATTTCCCAGGACTTTTTCTTCACGATTTAGCACAGAATAATCCCAGCAACGGTGTAACGAGACTAGTTTTAGCTCCTATTTTTAATTAAAGCAACACAGTTCACATGAAGCCATCACTGAGAAGCAAAAAAATGGTTTAATGAAGATATTCACCTTCAGTTTTTATCTAGTTTCAAACAAAATGCATTAAAAATCATTATAAAAAGGTGAGGGGTAAAGTAAAACGTAATTTTCCACCACAATATTTACTACTTCATTCATTTTTTATATATATAAACGGCAAAAGGATCACGTCTGGATTGTTTCCTTGCACCAAAAGTCAGGAGGTGTTGTCGTGTTGATGAGCAGCAGTACTACACCTACAGACCGAAGTCTTTGTGCTTAAAACACGGAGCTGGCGACAGTGAAGGTGGCAAAAAGCAACACAACAAATGCTAACAGTACAAAGCAATCTACCGGGAGGTTACAGCAGGTCAACAGCAGGAGATCCTCCAGAAACTCAGAGGTTAGCGTCGGAGAAAGTCCGGAAGATATTGGTTTACGAGGTGTTAAGGCACAGAGTCAGATAATTAGTCAAAACAGAGACATTTACACATTTAAAAAGTAAAAGAAACAGGAAGGTTGAGTAAGCCTTGTCTGTTTTGGACGTCTTAACTTTTATGTGAGCTCATAAAAACAGAGCTGATCCTCCATACAGCTCTTGTCTATAGTAACTTTACTCACTAACTGTGTATGACTAGTATAAATCTCCAAATAAGAAGCGTGTTGCTCTTTATAAAGTGCCACTGGGAAACACAAAGGACCAAATAAAGGCAGAGTGAAAAGAGCCAATTCCGTGACATCATGGCAGCATTTTTAAAAGCCTTACAGCAGCAATTTCACAATTTGCGTTGCCTCTGTTGACCTGGTTTAGCTTGAGATGAGCTCAGAGGAACTGGCTCCAATAACAGCGAGGAGCCCAGGCCGAAGGAGCTCCCGCCGGCACAAAGACCTCTCTATCTCCGCCGCACGTTTGAAAGAATCACTTCAGCTGGGTTTAGTAATAACATGGGTTATTATGGTTCTTTTCCACAGAGTCTCCATAGCAGCAGGTAAAACCCAAATAAAACCGAGGAAGTGGACTGGGCAGCCTTTAAAGCAGGACTAGGACACACATTGGTGTATATATACGAGTAGTACAGAGGTTTGTGAAGCTGTAATGATCTACACTCAGCTCCGTCTTAACAATCACTGCACTGCTGACATTTCATGCATGACAGTGTGCCATGGAAAAGTACTGGTAGGTCTAAAAATGACACCTTCTACTCCACTGAGCCCAGAAACACTACGCCTACTATGAGAAAAACTTCAGCGGTTTCGAAGGATTTTCAATACAGAAACCAGAAAAACCAGTTCCCACCGGCTTGTAAAAAAAAACGGCAAGAAAACCTGGCAAGTTCAAATAACAGTGCTCTGGCAGACTGGGTGAATATGCATCAGCTCATTAACAACCGAGCACACTGCATTAAGAGGAAACATGGTGCACCGCTGCTTTAGGTGCACTGACAGACCATATAACAGCCATGTCAACACTTTCCAATTAAATATGTCAGCTTTTAGTTTTGGCAATTTAGTCTTTTACCAGTTTGGAAAGGTCCCTCGTAAAGTCAAGCCGCACTAGTCACAGCCAGCTGCAGGCAAATCTGTTTGTTTGATTTTAAATACGACCGTTTTATATGTAACCCACAGAACACGCTCGGGGCTAAATCAAACTGGGTTAACTCCTTCCATCGCCTCACTCAAAATAGTCCATGTTTGGCTGGAGAGTAAGTTAAAGTTAGGAGAAGTTGTTGATAAAACAGCTGCCGTCTCCAGATGGGTGGCATCCGCTCGTACAAACGCCCACATCAACAAAAACACACACACATCCCGCCTCTTCAAAGCTGCCAGGAGCCACAGGCCGGGCACAAGACGCTGGCAGTCAGAGCCGGAGCGACGGAGCGGGGCTCACAATCCCCTCTCTGTGACAGGCCGCCCCCACAGCCTCCGAGCACATGAAACGCTCCTTTGACTGCACCGAGCACATTCGGAGACAAACACACACAGAAACAGGATGTATCGAGATTCCCGACAAACCAGGTCAAGGTCAACCGGGCCCGGACTGGACCTGGTATCAAATGAATCAAATGAAACCGAATCAAAGAGCCTCCACCTTTGTTTGAAGCGCGAGCCCGGGACAAGTGCTCTACAAACGACAGCAGAGAGAAGACGTCCTGGTTCATTCATCACGCGCTGGACGTCCTCCAAAAACACCGCGCAGAATAAATTCATGACCCCACTGCAAACACACGGAGGAACTCATCTTTCAACGGGAATATTAGTCTGTGCGTTTACACCGATAACCGCAGCCACTGACCCACAGCTAAAGTGAGCTTATCTATAAAAGGAACTGTACGAGAGCCCGTTCTTATTCTGAAATAAACACTTTCGCAGCTTGACGATTCAGGTATCTGTTACCTCTCAGCACAAAACCAGAGTGATTCCTCCACACATCTCACATCATTTCTCACACAGACCACAGTAAAGCCTGGTGAGATTCTCTGCAGTTCCAGGAGTTTACACTTGTTCCTAAAAAGACCAGATAAAGCAGTTGGACACCATCTTATTTAAATAGGTCGCCCCCCAAGGCTGTGAAAGCAGTTCATGTATAACCTAACTCTGCACTCATTAGTCCGAGTTCATTTGACAAGCACAGGCTGCACGTGTCATAATCGCAGCCGACACCGGGCCCGCCGCTCTCACAACCAAAATAGCAAAGACTTGAGGAGAATGTTCGGCTTCAGCTGCTGGAAGCCCCGGAGTCCACAGCTTCTTGCGTTTAAAGACCAGGCCGAGGGAACATACTCGCGCTGCCATTTGCCGCTGGCACGCTCAAGTCTTGTTTACACATGTGGTAAACTGTCTCAAGATCTTTTCAGCAGTTCCCCACATCAGACTAAAGTTTCCATCTCACATCAAGTGGAAAAACGTCTCAAAAAGTGCAAATTGGACAGTTCCAATCAAGTGAAAAACACAAGCAGAGACTAGACTGATGGTGTAAACTGTGTATACAGCTGAAACATACAGTAGGCAGTGGAAAATACAAGCTCTAAAAGGAGTTTTATTCATTTTAGGGCAAAGTATGTGTGCGTGTTATTCTTTTCCACTTTTACCATTAAATCACATCTCAAAGGAATGTTATTCTACTCAGGCTTATTTGGCGAGTTCTGCACAGTTGGCCTTGTAGATGCAGTGTGTCGAAGCATATCAGACATGACTAACTCCCTTCTTACTGGTGCGTTGCCAGCAGTGTTCTCTCTGCCTGTGCTATAGCTGAGACTGAAAAGACTGCTCTCCCAGAGGTCATTAGGACGGAGCATCATTCAATCACACCACAACATCCTGGAGAGTTTCGCAGCAGTGGATTTAAAACGCAGCAGTGAGCTCTTTTCCCTCAAGTCAGGTCCAAAGAAAACATCAATGAGGCAAAGATACTTCCAGAAAAAAGCTTAGCGTAAGTAAGTTCTGGATGGTTCTCGAGGGAGCGGTCGTAGAAACGGGAGCCGGGACGGACGGCAGCATCCTCTTTTCGCGTCACACTTTTTCAAACTTCCAAATTCTTCTCAGTGTTTTGAACATGAAAGAGTCAGTCAACACAAAGAGGACAGACAGACAGCAGTCGGAAAGACGGGAAAGGTGCCTCGTCTGACATCTGAAGCTGAGAGAAGTTCAGCCTCAAAGAGGAGCGTACAAGATGTGAAAGATTCTACCACAGAACGAAGAGCACTGTAAACAGGCTCCTCTCGTGACTACAGGCTTCCTTCATCAATATATTTGTTTCTGTCCATTTAAACAGAATAAATCCACTATTTCTTCAATAAACACCTCCTCCATAATTACCCTCTGCCACAGCAACGTGCTTTTGGATCATTTTAGACGTTTAAAGGCTTCAGTGTGTGCTGTTGCTGACAAGCCCAAAGCGCAGAGAGCCACAATAAAAATGACAAAAAAAAGGACTCTAAAATGAAAATGGGGAGAATATTGCTTAATGGAAATTTCATATTGCTGTAAGAAATTCTTTCAAGGCCACTGGACGTGTACTCAGACCGTAATGGGCCGGTACACAGGCCACAGCGAAAAAGAAGCAGGGAAAACTGTCTTCTACTGCGCTTTTCTGCTCCCAGCACCTGCAGCAGCTCTAATGGAGGCTATTACATATCAGCATTCAAGAATTTACCTCTGGATAAGAACACATTTACTGATTCTGTTGTGTTTTAGCCACGTTTTTACACAAGGAGCCTCCTCGCTGAACAAAACAACACACTCTTGAGTCTGGTCGATGAGGTTTTGTTCGTGCATCGTCGTGTAACCTGTGATATATGATATACTACACTGCCTGACCAAAAAAAAAAAGTCACCATCTAGATTTAACTCAGCAAAGCAAAAAACAAGACACTTCCATATAAGATCTTGACGAAAAATCCATGCAACTCTGGACGGGAATAACAATATCAACATTTATTCCTGTCCAGATCTTGTTTTGACGACGGGAGAGTCGACCGCTGCACAAATCTTCTCCAGAACATCCCAAAGATTCTCAACGAGGTTAAGGTCTGGACTTTGTTGTGGCCAATCCATGTGAAAATGACGTGTCCTGCTCCTGATCCACTCTTTTACAATTTGAACCCAATGAGACAGATTAACATCTTTTCAACGACCACAGGATGAGTCTTCCGTCTACTCTCTGCATCAGCCGGCATCAAGTTTGTTTCCAGCTGCAGCAATCATCCAATGTGAGGCTCGTACCCATTTGCTTAGTTAAATCCAGGTGGCGACTATTTTTTTGGTCGGGCATTTCTGTTCACAACAGCTGAGTGGATTCATGTGAACACAGGTTGTTTTGGTTACGCTATGACCCAGCATTTCCATTTTGTTGTCAAGTAAATGGCTGCTTACACCAATCCACTCTTGGTTTATGACCACGACACAAGCTCAGGGTCTCGCTGCTCATTATTGTTCCTCTCGGTGTGTGTTAAAGGTAGAGGAGTCAGACTGTTGTGGATATCTCTGATCCAGAAGATGGCAGACATTAACTTCATGTCATTATTTTTCAATCTACAACTAGCAACAACAAAGTGAAACTAAGTTATCGGGGGAAAAGCGAACACTGTTTTGTTTATTTGTGACAGATGAAGCAATGAGGGACAACTACTGCTGCTTCTTAACCTTAGACCCCAAACAAAAACCTGCCCTGCTGCCCCTCTAGATCAGGACGCACATCTACAGAACTGCACCAATCAATCTCTTCAGGAGGCGTATAAAAAGATATCTATAAAAGTGACACCTCCAGACACCTGTGTCAGAGTTCACTACAGCCGACACATTTAGCTCTGCATCTGAGAAGTAAAATGAAAACTCAAGGATGTGGGTGGCAGCTTTAGCCACAATCAACAAATGAAAGCTGACAGCTGTTGATTGCCCCGGTCTCCTCCACCAAAAGACCCACCAGCGGCAGATGTGAGCCCATTTATTCAAAGGGTATTGATCTGGCCTCGGTGCTGCCAATTAGAGGTGATAAACCGCTGTGACAGGTGCTGCAAATGATTTTAATGATTACTTTCATTTTGACCCCTACAAATCCAGGACCTGCTGCAAAGACAGGGGTTTGGACCGTCTTCACACACCAACAGGGTTTTCTAATTGAGGCAGGTTTATTAGTGAAACGAATGGATCAGACACTTGGCCAAATGAGCAATTATCTGTCAGTCAGACAATGAGGTCATTAGAGTTGATGAGCGAATGGAGCCGTAAATAAATGATCAGTAAACAGCGTATTCTGTTGGGCTTAGACAGCAGGTAACACTCTCCGTCCTTCTCACACAGAATAATGGACGTGTGGAGAAAACACTGTGCTATTAAGAGCTGAAGAGTTGAATAAATCATTTATGCAAAGAGAAAGAAAAGAATTATTTAGTTCCACCTTGCACTGTGAAATAAGCATTAGGGTGAATCAGCGTTAGGCGTTCACACACACACACACACACCTGACGCAGTTTAAACCAACTCTGTTCTGAACTGAAGCGCCTCAAAATGGAGGTAAAATCTACAGGTTAATGAGGAGTTTATAGAGAAAAATAAATAAATAAATGAGCCCATTAAGAACCATTGGATTCACTGTTTTGATTCCATCAGAAGGTTAACGTGAGCTCATGGTGCATTCGTGTGATCCTCAGAAAAACGTTTTATGAGTTTAAAAATGCAAATAAACGCCTGCTCAAGTTGGAACAGATCTGAGACTCAGGTGAGTCTGGGCCTGAGATCCAGTGTTGATGTTATTTTCATCATCGACATGGCGGAGGAAAGCAATTTTACCAAAATAACACATTTCAAAATATTTTCGAGCCTGTTTTGCGCAGTAATAACAAGTTTTTATTTAGAATATATACTCAGTTATTTGTTTACGTCCTGTATTTTCTGCCTTTTCTTGATCTGTACTTTGACTGTATTCATTCTTTCAATATAACATTAGCACATTTTGGTCTTAGTGTCCATTTATCTTGTTTAGTTTAAAATGCTCCAACTTCCTAACTCGGATTTTCCACGTTTCCGAGACCCACGTGAATGCACCATTATCCTCTGCTCTGACAGCGCCATCTAGGTCGTCACTTAGAAAAGCTCAGTCTGTTGTGTCATTTGGGCCGGTGCTCAAAAAGCCACTGTGAATGCTAAGTGTCTGTTTTGTTTCAAACTAAAAGCAGCTGAATATAAGCGTAGTCACACCCTAAAGATGCACCAGAGTGAACCACCAACAGCGCTCTCCCGCCCAACAACACGGAGGTAAATTATGTTCTTAGCAGTAGTCCACAGAGGAGCTCTTAAATGCACCAAAGAAAACAACTGTTGTTTATAAAGTCTGGCTAACGCTGCATCTGAGGTGGTCTGTGAAGCCCCCGAGAGTGGTCTGGAGGAGCTGAGACGCTCGCCAAATGTTTACACATTTCACTGAGTTATTTGCATTGTCCACTGGGAGACAATCAGCACACAGCTCCTTCCCGGCAGGATTACTAAGATAAGATAGAGCCTAAATGGGCTTTACACTCCTCTAACAGGGACTTGTTTACCAAAGACCAACTTTAGTGGAAAGTTTTCATGTACGAACCAGAAGAAGTGGTGAAAGAGCAGCACTGTGGTTGAACTTTAACTGATTGTCCTCAAGTTAAACAAAAAGGATGCTAACGATTATATCTGTCCCAAAGAAACACACATTCTGAGTTAGTGCTGCAGCTCTGCCAAGTTTGATGAAGATAAGTTAGCCCCAGCCAGGACCTCAAGGAAATGTGTTTTGAATAAACAGATATTTTTGGAGAGGGGGACCCCACAATTAGTAATTTGAGACTCTGCTTGTGTGTGGGTCTGCGTCCAATTCTCTGGAATCAATCAAAGCTCCCAGAGGAACTCCCAGGTCCCCTTAATCTCCTGGTTTTATTACTTTCCAGACTGTGGGCCCGTTCACCCTACCCCCATCTCGCTCTTTTGTACTGATCTCCAGCGAAGCCAAGGAGGGGCCTTTTCCTCCTCTCTCTCTCTCTCCCTGCACCTCTCTCTGGCGTCCAGCGCTGCAGAGGAGAACCTACAACTACTCTGAGCCTGCACAATAACACAAACACAGGCTGCGTGTCACAAAAAGACACAAGCAGTTTGCATGGCATTGGAGTGATGGAGAAAACTGGGCCATGCTTCACAACAGAGCCATTCCCAGACCACATGCTGCGGTGTGTGATAAGAGCACACGGCTTAAATGATACAGACATGACTCTGTCACGATGGGCTACGTGATAACGTCTGGAGCTGTGACTACACATTTCTACCAGCGCTCCGTTCATTTCTTTTCTCATCGTCCTGTGTCTGTAGCAGCTGAGCCCGAGCAGACACTGATCAATACCTGAAAAACAGAGGAGTGACCGCTTCCCTTCAGTCCCACCAGTTGAAACGAGAAGCACTTCTGCGGCGCTGTGCTCTCGCGCCAAAACAATTAACCAACCCAAATGAATTGGGCTCTGTTTATCCATCACCAAAACGAGTATTGACGCACAGGTAATGAGGGATCTGCTGTAACTGATGACGCTGGTTTATTTAGGAGAGCATCAATGACCATTATCTGTATTCCTCTAGCTATTATTGCACATATTAATAATCTCATGGATTATTTCAGGCTCTGTTAGCAGCCTACTCGCTTTTAAAGGAATAATATGCAGCAAATGATCCTTCTCTTTGCTGTGAATAAAAGTAAAATACAGATTTGGCAAGATTATGTTTGTTTTCAGGCCCCAGGAGTGGAATAAGAGATTTCCATTGTGTTAGTTTTCATAAAAATCGTGCATATATGCCCTTAAAGACTACATAACTAGTGCTAAAGACATATATAAGTGAAGAAAGTCAAATTAAATTAGGAACAGAGTAAATTTATATTAATGAATCAGCAGCAATGATAAGAATCCATCCGTACAAACGTACATTTTTCCAATGAGTCATTCTTGTATAATGGATGTCCATGGTTTAATATCTACTACGCCTTACGTGCCCCAAGTCCATTGTGTGTGGGGGTACCGTCAGCCTGTGGGCCCCCTTTATGTGTAGAATCGCCTCTGACTGGAGAGTAGCCTACTTTTAAACTTGCGTAAATGGAAGAGTGGCAGACCTGAACCAGCACAATTAGCCTCCTAGCTCCATGTCCACCGCCAACAGCCCGCATTCCGGCGAGTTACTTAGTGTTCTGAGACTCTAAAGGTGAGTTGACGAAGGCACAAACGCACAGGGGAGCATTTAGCAGAGTAAAAATGGCTTTACCTTTGTCGACATGCTTCGCCGCCGTGCACTCCGAGAACAGAAAGGTGAGACAGAGGAGACAGAGGAGCCACAGAGCTCCCCGCTCGGCCATCACTTTTCACAAATAAATCTTTGCAGGCTTCGGGAATCCGGGAGAAGCTCAAATATAGAAATCCTTAAAATCCCAGGCCGCCTTCTGTAAACGCACAAACGAAAAAAAAGTTCACAATCCTACAATCATCCGGAAGCAGGCACTTTCAAACAGAGCGGGCGAAACATGTAGCTTTAGACAGAGCCGCAGGTTACACGGACTGTTTTCTCAACTTGGTCGAGGCAGAGGTCGGAGAAAATACTCAAATCAATCCATTGGCACAGAGGCGCAGCGCCAGGACGAAAAGGTTTGTGGGCGATTACGCACCACCGCGCCGACTTTAACACCCCGATATGTGTCCAGCTTTGAAATCACAGCCGATCCGAGCTCAGGAAAAAAAAAAGATCAGAGCCGAGTAGAAGGAGAAATCTGCGCCGTGGCCAGCTCGCTGCTCACGGACGGGACGTGGAGAGCAGCGTGTGAAGGGCTGGATCTCTGCACGGCTCCCCGGAAAACAGGGCGTGGACTCCGACGGAACTCAGGATCCTGGCTCAACGGAGAAACCCAAAATGTGGTCTGGGACTGGTGCGTGCAGCCTGAAGACACTCCAACAGAAATATGAAACTGTTCACGAAATGTACAGGAAGAAATGTGATGGTTAATGAATGGGTTTGTCACCGTAAAGTAAAGTTGTCCTGGAGTTACACAACTGACAGTGCGTCACATACGATATTAAAAAGTACCTTGGGACAATTATTGTAACTATTACAGCATTTAACTCTGGATTAACCTTTTAGAAAATAATTAGAATAGTCAACATAAGAATATGCGCCACGCCAACAATAATTATAGTATAATTCTATAACAATACATACAAGATTTCTACAGTTAGTTAATCTGATACCAGACAATTATGGAACAAATAAAAGCGTTACTGTAATTATTTTAGGTTTAACCTCTTAGAAGATAATCACACTGCCATAGTCAGCATTAGAATACATACTTCCATAATCATAATTATTAGAATGATAATGAAACGTTTTATTTTCTTGTTGGTTCACTTTTGTCCAGCAGAGGGCGCAGATTCCTCTCTGTGCAACCTCACTGTCAGCGGCGCTCTGTTTGTTCATCAGTAGAGACAGAAAGACGTCTTTAAGTTGTTTAATTGAAGGTAGTTTATGTTAATGTTGTTTAAGAAGGCAAGTCTTCTGAAACAGTAGGTCATTTAGTGAATGTTGTACAAATACAACTCTGATAGACTCCTGTATTTTCTTTATTATAAGTGTTTTGTGGTAGATCTCTTGTGTCATTTCTGGTGATAAGCCCTCGTCCCGGGACAGAAAGGTTATATTGGAGATTTCTGTCCAGTTGAAGGTACTGTTAGATGATGATAGACAGGGTTCTACTGATCTCAGTCGAAGAACCTTCAAAATGATTCTGAGAACATGTTTTTTGGGGCTAAAAGTTACGCAGTGCTTACTTTCTTACAAATAGATAGGCTCACCCAACTCTACAACTTGCTATATCCTATAAATAGGCTAATTTTTTAAAAATGCAATTCATTTTCAAATATCTGCACTAAAATTGAATTGAAGTTTTTGCTTCTCTCTTTATAGTTTGAGCAAGATTACAGAAAACATTTCTTTTTGTATAAACTGAAAAAGATGTTTCTCACCTGTTCACAGTCAATTAGTGATTAACATGACTTAATGTTGATGTTATTAGTTTGACAAAAGCTATGTATAGTATATAAAAGGTAATATTTAAATTTTAAGAAGGTTTGAATACCCAAATTCTCAACTCTATTATACATTTAGATTATACTACATACTTAACTAGGCCTATACTTTTATTTTTAAATATTGAATTAAGTTTATTTTATTCAGAATCCATGCATAGTGTGTTTATAAAGATATTGCTCAGTTTACTATATACCTCTGAGAAATCACAAAGCACAATGTTTGTAGAAATCAAAGATATATAGCTGGGCAGTAGGGTCCTGAAGGGGTCGGCATCAAAACAGTGACAGCAGCTTTATTTTAGCTTCATCACTGAACCTGAACTCCCAGTTTTGAGTCTGAAGACAGTGTGTGGTTGGTCTGTGCTTCACTGAGACAGCTCCCCCTGATGGTCAGAGGGAATCACAGCACATCTCTAATTAAGTTTCAGGCTCTTCTTGTTGCAGAGGGAGCTCAGGGGGAACACTGACCTCATTTTACCTGTCAGGCCTAATGGGATTGGTTAGAACTGATGAAGGTGCCTTTAAGCACCTCTAAATGTGTGGTGCGCCCCACGGCTCACTTCTTCAACAGCTCTAATTGTCAAGACACAAAAATTATTATTATATTTGGGGGGGAAAAGCATCGTGTGGCAGTGTATTGTATATTATAGCTGTAAAGGAATATGTTTTTATCTGTTATTATTAAAAGCTTGAGTTTGCAAATATTAAACATGAATGTAAATCTTTTTTTTCTCTGTAATGCAGCTATAAGACCAAGCTGCAGTTATAGTCACATCTCCAACAGCGCTCGGTCTTCTTTCATTACCTCCTAACTCATATTATTGAGATGGAAGAGCTGAGAAGACCTTGTTAAAGTCTGTTCAAAAGCAAGGCCCAATTAAGTTATGTACAATACCACAGCTGGGTTCCTAATTCTACTGCAGCCTGTTGCTCTCTGCTCTGGGAACATATTTCTCTCAGATTAACACGAATAAGGTCATCATTTCAAATCTCAAAGCTCCGATATTAAAGCCGTATTCGCATCATGAACAAGTAATGGCATCCGTCGAGGAATATGCTGTTAGATGACTGCACGGTGGATTAACTTTATCTTGAGGCAGCTGTTACAAACGTTTCTAAATATTTTATGGTCTTAAAAGCAGCAAACAGATGTGTAACAGGGGCTTTATCATATGGCATAGATCAGTGGTGTCAAACTCAAAGCGGTGAGGGGCCACAATAGGAATAAGAATCATTTCAGAGGCCAAAGATTGTGATAAATCCAACTAAAACAGGCTCAAATCCAACTGAAATATGTTAAAATCCAACAAAATCCAACTGAAATATGTTAAAATCCAACAAAAATAAGTTTAAGTCGGTAGAAAATCTGTTCAAATCCAACTGAAATATGTTAAAATCCAACAAAAATCTGTTTAGTTCCATATAAAATCTGTTCAAATCCAAATAAAACCTGTCCAAATCCAACAAAAATCAGTTTAAGTCGCTATAAAACCTGTTCAAATCCAACAAAATCCTGCTCAAATTCAACTGAAATGTTAAAATCCAACAAAAATCTGTTTAGTTCCAAATAAAATCTGTTCAAATCCAAATAAAACCTGTCCAAATCCAACAAAAATCAGTTTAAGTCGCTATAAAACCTGTTCAAATCCAACAAAATCCTGCTCAAATTCAACTGAAATGTTAAAATCCAACAAAAATCTGTTTAGTTCCAAATAAAATCTGTTCAAATCCAAATAAAACCTGTCCAAATCCAACAAAAATCAGTTTAAGTCGCTATAAAACCTGTTCAAATCCAACAAAATCCTGCTCAGATTCAACTGAAATATGTTAAAATCCAACAAAAATCTGTTTAGTTCCAAATAAAATATGTTCAAATCCAACAAAAATCTGTCCAAATCCAACAAAAATCAGTTTAAGTCGCTATAAAACCTGTTCAAATCCAACTAAAACATGTTCAAATCCAACTAAAACCTGCTTAAATCCATATAAAACCTGTTTGAACCCAATTACAACCTGTTTAAGTCCATATAAAACCTATTGTTCCCTATTACATATCTTTAGAATAGTTCAGAGCTTTTTGTAAAGTGTTTGATAATGAATCTGATAGAGCCGGTCTGGAGGTTGGTGCAGCACAGTTTGGTACAATAACCTCTGAAGAATCTTAATTTTCCTCTGTGCTGTCCACAGAAGAGCAGCGTCTGATGCAAACTTTTGAAACTGAGATGCACTGCCATTAATTAGAATAAAAAAAATAAAGTAAATGCTCCTTTGAAGAGGTGCAAGCGGCTGGAGCTGCAATAAACAGTAAAAGAAGAAGGCTATTTCTGTCTATTTCTGTCTATTTCTGTTTTTTTCCCCAGGTTTATGAAGTTTACATTTGGAGATCTATACCTCTTTGTTACATGCAGTCGCCGGGCAAACTCCAAGAAAAATGGAAACGCTAGCTTTGCTCTCAATAAACTACAAACATTTAGCATTCTGTCTTCTTAAAGAGATCTTTCATTACAGTTTAAAGGTTAAAAGCAACATCAGTGCTACAAATAATTGGGTCTGACTCAGGTAGGAACTGGTTTTGAGGAGGTTCCAGCACAAAAAACAACAAGCAACAACACATCCACACAACAAGAAAACATTTTTTGTGTGGTTTTTTTTTTTTTTTTTTGCTAAAGTATGGAGTTCAACAAACTGGAACTCTTGAAATGTACTGATGGAACCAGAGGGGTAACAAGTGGTTCTTATTTAGGACACTACGATCCCTTTTGGCAATGGAAACAGACTGATGCCATTTGAACAGGTTTTAGATGGATTTGAACTGGTTTTAGATGGATTTGAACAGGTTTTAGATGGATTTGAACAGGTTTTAGATGGATTTGAACAGGTTTTAGATGGATTTGAGCTGGTTTTATTTGGATTTTAACTGGTTTTAAATGGATTTGAACAGGTTATAGATGGATTTGAACAGGTTTTAGATGGATTTGAACAGGTTTAGATGGATTTGAACAGGTTTTAGATGGATTTGAACAGGTTTTATTTGGATTTGAACAGGTTTTAGATGGATTTGAACAGGTTTTGATGGATTTGAACAGGTTTTAGATGGATTTGAAATGGTTTTAGATGGATTTGAACAGGTTTTAGATGGATTTGAACAGGTTTTAGATGGATTTGAACAGGTTTTAGATGGATTTGAGCTGGTTTTATTTGGATTTTAACTGGTTTTAAATGGATTTGAACAGGTTATAGATGGATTTGAACAGGTTTTAGATGGATTTGAACAGGTTTTGATGGATTTCAACAGGTTTTAGATGGATTTCAACAGGTTTTAGATGGATTTGAACAGGTTTTGATGGATTTGAACTGGTTTTAGATGGAGATGAACTGGTTTTATTTGGATTTTAACTGGTTTTAGATGGATTTTAATTGGTTTTATTTGGATTTTAACTGGCTTTAGATGGAGATGAACTGGTTTTATTTGGATTTGAACTGGTTTTAGATGGATTTGAACTGGTTTTATTTGGATTTTAACTGGCTTTAAATGGATTTGAACAGGTTTTGATGGATTTTAACTAGTTTTATTTGGATTTGAACTGGTTTTAGATGGATTTGAACTGGTTTTATTTGGATTTTAACTGGTTTTGATGGATCTTAACTGGTTTTAGATGGATTTTAACTGGTTTTATTTGGATTTTAACTGGTTTTGATGGATTTTAACTGGTTTTAGATGGATTTGAACAGGTTTCAGTTGTATTCAAGCAGGTTTTGATGGATTTGAACTGGTTTTATTTGGATTTGAACTGGTTTTCAATGGATTCAAACAGATTTTCGATGGATTTGTGCAGATTTTATGTATATCTTTGTAGCAAAAAACTGGATTAAGATTATAACAAATCATAACAAATCAAAACAAATCAAATTAATCTGATTCAAATCCAACCAAAACTTGTTCAGATCCATCTAAAACTTGTCAAAATCCAATTAAAACCTAAAAAAATATAGCCAAAAATATCACGGACCTTGAGTTTAACACATGTGACATAAAGGACAAGCTATTTCTTTGCATTTTCACTCTTCATGACCTTCTGGGGCTGTTCTCTCTCAGAACTTTATGCTGCTGTAAAGTGTCAACGCTACATATAATCCCATCAAAATCTGTTCTCTTAATAAGACGATCTAATCAGCGTGTCTTCAAATGACGAGTGTGGATTAACAAAGCCGTCCATGTGTTGATTATGATCCCAGCGTGATCCTGATCTTATAGAACCAGATTAAGCAGCGTGAGTCCCAGATCACAGGGAGCTGGCATAGCTTTAGATGTATCCGGATGAATATTACGCTCAAATACAGGCAATTATTCAGCACGACCAAACCAAGATAAGAGCAGGACCCAAAATATCCAGAGGAGACGCTTCTGAAATGACATCACATTAATTCCAAGCTTCAAAATCAAGTCAAATATCGTCTAATCACAAAAAAACATACGGATAAATAAACTCGTTGTGGTCTTGGCTGCTCTTTATTTAAAATCCCAAGCCCTTCGTGTCCAAAACTGACCAAAGAGGAGTAAAAATGAGAGAAAAGGCTTGTCTTGAGTCACGTAACTAAGACTGAAACATGACCTGCTGTAAACCAAGACAAAAAATATTTACCTAGATGCTTTTTTTATCACATGACTCATTATTATTCTGCTCCTTATTCATACAACCTTGGAACATAGCCCTCTCCATCACAAACACCTCCAAAAGTATCTAATAAAAACATTTACAAAATACTGCAGTATCCCTTTAAAACCCCATAACACAATATACACAGAATATATATATTTCTGCTTTATTTTACATTTTTTCTATCCTAAAGTTCACATGAGAAATGTTATAAATAATGTATGGCTCAATAGAATTTAAAGATGTCCCTATTTACAGCAGTTTTTAGTTAAAGATGGCGGTATCTTTGGAAATATTTGGTGGTGAAAGCAACAACAATGGACATTCTACTGTCTATGAACAAAAAATACGTCTGATGGTGATTTGTGATGAAAATAATTTATTTCAAACCTTTTTGCTGAATTGTGTTTGTAATATATGCACGTGCTCAGTTTGTCCTCTCTGGGCCGCCGTAGAAACAGGAAGTAATGAAGATAAAATGGCTCCTTCCACTGGGTTTTATAGGAATTGCATGATATTTTTTCCAAAACATATGCAAAATTGTTTTTTTTATATAATTTTACACTTCTGAAGCATAGCATTGACTGATGTTGTTCCATTTTGTTCTTTATTTATTAAAGCACTTTTAAATCTGCAGTCGGACAAAGTGCTGTACACAAGCAATGAAATAAATAGAAGAGATAAAACAGAAAACACAAGAGTACAATACAAACACAATGAAATAAAACTGTAGAGGACATAAAACAATAAAATAAAAACAACATAAAACACGCATTTAATAAATAACTAAACTAAAGAAGCACAAAAGAACTAAAAACTTGAGGTTAAAACAACAGAAAGATTTAGATTTAAAAGCCACAAAGTGATTTAAAAATGGGCAGTGAATGATTCTGTCTCATTCCAGAGTTTTGGAGCAACGACAGAAAAAGCACAGCCCCCACAAAGTCTATGTTTAGTTGTTGGGACCATAAGCTGTGACCTGAGAGAACAGTACGGGACGTAAGGATGGATCAGATCAGACAAAGAGGATGAAGCTAGACCATTTAAACCTTAAAAAGTAAATAAAGTCGCTTCTAAAACGCACTGTAACTCAATGAGATGTGGTTATACTTGCGTTTTCCTGTTAAAATCCATTCAGGACTAACAGTATCTCCATGTATCATGTCTCTGTGTGTACTTTCAACACTGTCTTTTGTCAGACAGAACATGAAAATGCAGAACTAGTCCTAATGTTTCCCCTGACACACTTGAACAAGACGTAGCGGTGTGTGTTGTGCATCATTGTGTTCCAGCTGAGACCAACAGCTGCTGTGTACCTGGCCCCAGCCCCAGGCTAAAGATGGCAGCAGCACATGGCCTCCTGCTGCATTCTCACCTGCCACTGCACCACACAGGCTTCAGCAGCAGCAGCAGCAGCCTGTCTGCGCTCACGCTCGGCCCGTCATACATGTGCTGTCTGGGCACGTTTTCAAACCCTGGCACCGCTCGCCTCACACGTGTCAGCACTTTCTTCGCCCGTCTTCGCTCCTTTCCCGGTCGCTTGTAATCATTGTTCTAATTACCTCTCAGTGTGCGGTTGAAATATGGCGGCCCGACTGAAACTCCGGGCTTGATTGACTGTCGGAGTCGCACGGAGGACATGGATGGAGAGGTCTGAGGCACGTTTACCTCCACGGGGGCAGAAAGGGAAATCGGTGCCAGTCGAGGCTCATAAAAGTTGTATAAAAGTGTGTGGAGTGATCTGATCTCACGTCTAATTCAGTGGACAGTGCGTCAAGTGATGTTTTTTGTATATAAACACATTAACAACGGCAGGATACTGGGAAAAACAGGTGATTTATGACATTATTTACTATGTTGAATATACACAGAGATAGAAACACAAGGCTCTGGAGTAAATAAACCAGGACTTTTATTTTGGCACACCACAGTTTGATTTAAGACAACTATATAGAAGGATAAACGTGACATTAAATACCCTACATTGGTTAAAGTATAGCCACATCTTCACAGTTCAAGAGTTCACCTTTAGTTAGAGTTTGTCATAACAAGAGCTGTGTGTGCATTTTTGCAGCAACGTGACGTTAAACCAACCCCAAACATTAACAAAAGAGCCACCAGAACAAGTATTTATGCCACACCAGCTAAAAACGACAGGCTTAAAGTCACGGAACGCTCACGGACCTGGACCTTATAATTATAGATGGATTATTCAGGGACTGATGAACTTGGTTAGCCTAGCACACACAATGCTAATACTGCAAAAAAAACCTACATTAAGGTAGAATACACACTATTATAGGCATAGAAATGAAAGAAATGAACATTAAAGCTTGTAAACCTGAAAAGCAGCTAAATATAACCCACCTATTCCATTCATAAAGTGCCCCCTGCAGGTTTTAACAGGTGCCAGAGGGAAAAAAAAAAAAACTCCCTTTGTCTCGGATAATTTAGTATGAATGCACCAATCAAAAATATAAAAGAAATAATTGATGGGAGTGGTCAGTTCCAGAGTAAAATGCTGCCCGTCCAGTCGCCACAATGACTGTGAGTCATGTGACCTTCACCGCTCTGATTTATTCGTACCTGCTGAAAAGTTTCTCTTGGATTTGGCCTTTTCTAATCATGTAGAAGAGCTTTTTGAGTAGAAACTGTGGTTTTAGCTGCTGCATAAGTGGATCAACAGGTCGAGATTGAGTATAAAGAAGATAAGGGCCAGTAAATAAGCTATAAAACCAATTCATTTGTTATTATATTGACTTCAAATGTGTCCTAAGTTCAAGGTTACTTAATATTTTTAACTGCGTGATTCTTTTTTGTTGGACAAGACAGAATACAGCCTGTCAAATCAATGTCCTTTCTTATATGAGCTGGGTTTGAGTATGTTTCCATTGTCAAAGGAAACCATAAAAAGTGAAGCGTACCATTCCTAAAACTGAGGCTAAGAACACAGCAGGACACTGGAACAAAAAGAGCAGCTCTCCACAATCCAGCTCAAATGAAAATGAATGGATGTGTCAGCTTCAGGAGCTTTACTGGGTTGCACTGCAAAAAGCACACAAACAAAAAAACAGAAAATGTGTTGAAAATGCGACACAAGGCTATTCAATTTAATGTTATTTATCTGTCCCAGTTTCACAAAAACAACTGCCTCAAGGGCTGCCCATCGGGATCAGACAAAAACTCAAAAAACCCAAAAGAGGAACCTCAGGGAGAAGCACAGAAGGAGGATCCGGTCCCGGGACAGACACTGACAAATAGT
Source organism: Rhyacichthys aspro (assembly GCA_036850595.1). Lineage (NCBI taxonomy): Eukaryota > Metazoa > Chordata > Actinopteri > Gobiiformes > Rhyacichthyidae > Rhyacichthys > Rhyacichthys aspro. Next base: position 3,845,577 of record CM072150.1, on the reverse strand, counting down.
CCATTATGTACAAATCAAAATGAATATGAATACAGTCCAACACTGAAAAAACACGCTAGAAAAACATTAAAATGAAATAAATTTAATAAATGTTTGGTGAATGTATCAAACAGAAAACATGATAAATGTTTACCTTTTCCCGACAATAAAGTTAGTGTTAGAAATGGCTCTGGGTTTATGACTTTCAACATTTATTCATTCATTCATTCATTCATTCATTCATTTATTTATTTATTTATTTATTTATTTATTTATTTATCTATTTATCTATCTATTTTTTATATTTATTTATATTATTTTTTTATTTATTTATTTATTTATTTATCTATTTATTTATCTATTTATTTATTTATTTATTTATTTATTTATTTATTTATTTATCTATTTATTTATCTATTTATCTATTTATTTATTTATTTATCTATCTATTTTTTATATTTATTTATATTATTTTTTATTTATATATTTTTTTATTTACTAACACAAGCAGAACTGTGCCTCTTCCACCTGAGGAATCGAGACTATAGCTAACTCTCAGCCAACAATAACAGATAATAGTTTTAAATATTGCAATAATTAAATGACCTGTGATATTAGATATATTAGATATATAGTCTCTCCTTTTATTGTTGGTTGTATCACAGTTTTTTTGGGCAAAGAGCAAATGTTTAGTCCACAATAATCTGTAACTGAAAACCATTACATCACAGTGACTCAATACGATATTGTGCACTATTTTATTTGTTCCTTCATATAAAGTAATGAGGTAACAGAGAGAGGTCAAAGCTTCAAAAGTGAAGTGGAGGTTAAAGCTTTTACCTGATTTGAAAGAGTCATAATAATAGCATACGGTGTCCTTCAAATGGCAATGGTTTCTGAAAAAAAGGGAGAAAAATTGAAATCCAGCAGTTTTTGTTTGGCTGAACTGTTCTAAATTCAAAGGCACACTTACTTTACAGACGAGCCAGAGCAGTTCCGTCTCCGCTTCATTTCCTCTCTATAGTCTGCGCCCTCACGGGTCAAATAAGTGCACTTGAGGCCAATACATACCAGAAAATACATTTGCAAAGGAATATTCAATTGAACAAAGGTATAATTTGTCAAAGTTGGCGTTTTAAATTGACGTATCCGACAGTGGAAGTGGATGCTTTCTCCGAGCGCTCTCCAGAGTCCGCCGGCCGTCTCCTCGTCTCCGTTAGGCTCCATCTTGTGAAGGCTTCTTTAACGTCCCAGCAGGGGCCCGCCGCTCGGAGACGCCGGGCGAACAAACCGAGCGGCGTAAACATCGGCTTCAAAACGAATACTGGATGTTGTGTGGATTTTGCCGTGGCGAAGCGCTTTGAGTTACGGCTGTTGAAATCTGTTTCAAGCGGCCGACTGCGGAGGCCCTCCATTTGATTTGCTTCAGTGAGTAAATATTTGGAGACTTTTAGGGATCCCTGTTGATACAGATATATGAAATATGCACAGTTGTTATGCAAAAACTATATTCCAGACAGTTTCAGTGTTGTATAGACAGGGCAGAGTAACATAGTCTACTTTTTATTTTTATTTTCTGGCCGTAATGAGCCTGAGAAAAGTCGTCAGGTCCACTTTAAGATGACTTTCAAAGCGGTTCTAAGCTGAGTTGTAGACTTGAGTCACAAATTTGATGACTTCTGACTTGAGAAAATGTAAAAAGACTTGGATTTTAACACCAAAGACTTCACTTGGACCTGAAAAGACTAGGAGAAGATTAAAAGAAAGTTCTTATTTGAAAAGTGTGCACGAAACAATTCCATTTCTAAAATAGTTTGTCAGATTACACAGAGTTAAGGCGTTACTCGCATGACGCTGCCTTCAAATGCGCTCCGTAAAGCTCAGCGCTACAAAAGGTCAAAAAACAGCCACAGATTATACATCACTGATCACCAAAGCATAGAAAAATCATTATAACAAAACTTTTTTGACTAAATATTCTGTGAAAATACAAGTATTTGTCAGTTGTACTTGCTTTATATTCTTTTGTTAAATAAATACAGATTTAAAAGCTTATATTGTTTAATTTTAATAGTATTATTGTTGTTAAAAAGAATAGGATTTGAACTCTACTTGGACTTGTGAGCCTTGACTTGGGACTTGAAGACAAAGACTCAACACAACACAGCAAAGTTTTCACAAAAGAACCTTGTCTCGTTCCAGTCAAATTCTAAGAGAAAATTATGCCAAATATTGTACTTTATTGAAAAACAAAGCTAGCATTTTTTAGCAAGAGCTGTTTCTGGTTTATTGCACCTGAAAATCATTACAACAATAGCATTATTATTCATTTTGGTGTTTTTTGACATGAAACAAGGAGGGTAGGCTACTATCTCAAGAGAAAACACACACAGTCTCATGTTATTGTTGCAGCATTAGTCGCTTTCAGTAAAAATCTACATAGAGTTACTTTAAATAGTGAGTGGTTATAAATAAACGTTCTTCTTCTACTGTTACTGCTGCAGTCCTCTCACTGGGTTTACTCTTCTTTGTCTAAGTTAAGGGTAGTGTATTTGTAGTATAATATGGTTGTTGTATTGTAAGTATATGGTTTTAATGAACTCTCTAAAGACCACGGTGTAATGTCAGAGAGCACACAGTTTACTATTGACACGACAGAGAATGGTTAATGAATGAGTGTGAGCACCGTGGATCTTATTTTACTGTTTGATGCCAAAGTAACGCCATCTGTTTAAAATCTGTTCAAATAGAGGATTTCAAAATATGCAAATTTATGGACCGCACTTGTGTTATACATGATGTCCACAACTACACGGATGGATAAAGACTGACTGTACACTACGTTTTACATTTAGCAGTGTCCAGAAGAAAATTTACCCAAGATTGTTTGGATAATACTTATCCATCTACATAATATCCATCTTTTGAGAACAGAAAATACCCTTCACGGGCAGCGGGGACTTGGAGCCTGAACGTGTCTCAAGTTGGGAAACCATTAAAATGATTTAAAGTCTTAAAGTCTGTTGCTAAATGTTGCTTTAAGTGGTTGATTTGAGTTTATGCGGCTAGGTTTACAGGCGCGTTCCTGAGCTTATCCTCTTATTTCCAGTCTAAACCTGCGGCCACACGGGTGCAGTGTAATGTTTTATCCATGATGGATGGTCCTATCCCTTCCCCACAGAGCTGTCCATGGACTGTAGGCACAAACTAGTCTATGTAACAGCAGCGCTGCTCAGACTGACAATGAACTGGAGAGAGCCATATTGCAGTAATGGGAAAAGCGGGAGCGAGGAAATAAGAGACGGAGGGAGCAGAAATACACCGCTCTCCAACAGAGAAGCAAAACACTGCAATCTGTTCTGCCAGAGCAGATTGAAACCATTACAGAGGGAATATTCAGTTTGGGGTTCTTTCCCCTTCTCTCCGGCTCATCTGTCATCAGCTGCATGAGCGCTCTGACCAAACTGAGACAGACAGGCCACAAACACTGCCAAGTCCCAGCATCTGAGGCTGGGGCAGAATTATACCCAACGAGAGTGGAGCAAATCTCCTCCTGCGCCATGTATATTTAATGTTATTTATTTAATCACCAGAAATACAAAGCAAGCAGAACAGAACAAAACAGAACAGCAGAAAGTAATCGTATATGTTTGAAAATGTAATGTCCAAATGTACAGACTTTATCAGATCAATCAAATATGGAGTGAACCTTACAGAACAACTCTTAAAAACACATATTTTTAGCAACATCTATAGAATAAATGACACTTCTCTTTTTAAAACATGTGGACAACTACGGTGGCCCTGCAGGGACATGCTCTTGTCCATGAAAAACAAACCTAGTGGAAACAGTCTGATGGTGATTCACAAAGATCTGAAACAAAATCATTCTTAAATATCCTATATTCATTCAATAATATCTGCTCAGAAACAGGAAGTATTGGGTTTTACGAAGCATTTATGTCTATTTTTCCAAGAAATAAAAACATAAACGTGATATTTTTGTGATTATACACTATTGATTACGTCATTTTATTACCACTACACTAGATATTTCTCTACACTGTCCTGCAGAGCTTAAGTGCAGCAGGAACAGGCAGTAGACAGTGGACATTAATCAGGCGTTGGAGTGAGAGATACTGTAGATGTTTTTCCTCTTCTCTTCACCAGGTATGTCTAGTTTCAAGCCCTTTGTCTGGATTTCACCATTTTACTCAGAAAAACTCAAAGAGAAACATACAAAACCTAAAAAAAAACCCCTTTAATAACAGAGAACTGGAGTGGTCTATAATTAGTGCAGCTAACTACCCCTGAATATGTGCATTAATGAGCAGAGCCATGTTAAAAGCCTTTCAATTACCCTCATACTGTTACATAAAGAGACAAATGTTGCATGTTGTCATTAAAAAAGCATGGCTGCAGTAATGTTGACGACAGGCCCCTAACCTGGAGGCTGAAAGGGATTCTGGGAAACATTGGAAGTCATTACAGGGGCAGTTTAGGTTAGGTTCTCCGCTAAAAATCACTCCTGAAATACCCCAGAACCAGTGATGATACAGTCTCGGTCCAAAACCAATCCCCCCAAAGTCCACGAGAGATTAATTCTGGCTTTGGTTGTTTGCCCAATCTTAAAAAGCACCATATTTCCCACTTTCTACTTCAAGGACAATAAACTCAAGCCAACTATTGTTATACAGTTAACTACCCTTAAACAAAATGTTATGGTCCAGAAAAATAACTGGAATCTAAAACAAGAATGAACATCTGACCAAGAAAAATGCTCAAATAGCTCAATTTGGACGCACACTCAAAAAGCAAAACACAATTCAAGCAACTTGGGAAAGGAATGGAAAGATGTACATAATGGATCAGAGCAAAACGATTATAATAATAAATCTGAGAGAATGAGACCAATACTAATGATTTTTACAACTGGACAAAAGGGGAATGCTGGTTTTAACGGCAAAACAAGAGATAAAGTAAAATTTGAGTGTGTAAATCAGTCAATCACTCACAGGTTTTATTTGGATTCAAACAGGTTTTATTTGGATTTGAACATGTTTTATTTGGATTTGAACAGGTTTTAGATGAAATTGAATAGGTTTTTGATGGATTTGGACAGGATTTATTTGGATTTTAACTGGAGTTCTTTGGATTTGAACAGGTTTTAGGTGGATTTTAACACACTTTAAATGGATTTGGACAGTTTTTATCTGGATTCAAACATGTTTTATTTGGATTTGAACAGGTTTAAAATAGATCTGAACAGGTTTTAGACGAATTTGAACATGTTTTTGCTGGATTTAAACATGTTTTATTTGGATTTGAACACGTTTTTGATGGATTTGGACAGGTTTTATTTGGATTTGAACACGTTTTTGATGGATTTGGACAGGTTTTATTTGGATTCCAGTTAAAACAGTGCCTTTTTTGGGTACATCCAGTATGAGTCGACGGTAGGGCCAATCCATTATGAGAAATCCATCTATACATGTAAAAAAATAACAATAAAACAACACAGAAACCAGAGAAAACATGCAGATTCCACACAGAACGCCCACTGACCTCTGACCCAGGGATGGAACCCGTGACCAAACCGTTATGTTGTATTTCTCATGATGCTTATGTTAAACGTACACTCTAGACACCGGTCGTCTGCCGTGACACGCCTCCTTGACGTTTATCCGGTGATGCCTGAAAGTGAAATGGACGGTTTCTGTGCGTATCAATGTGACACTGGTACCTCACAACCGCAGGCGCACTAAGCCGTTTCGCTCTGTGCTATTCTGAAGCAGGGTATTTCTGTCCGACCCTCACCCGGAGCGGCCGAGGGCACACTCTACCTGCGCTCACTACCTACACAGTGTCCTTGGTGTTTACCGGCCTCATACAAAAGCAGTGTAAAGAAAAGCGGTTCAAACAGGAGACGTATAGGTCGGTGTTCAGAGCGAACCTGGACTAAACACAGAAGACTGAGAGGAAAATGCACAAATAATGACGGATAACAGCGGCGTTCAAACTCAAAGAGACGAGGGCCCGCAATAGTTAATAAAGAATCCTTTCAGGGGCCGAAGACTGTGACATTTACAGGCTTTTATTATTACGCATGTGAGATTTCATCTTCATTTGAGTCTTACAAAGGTTACCTTTAACATAAATTTCCTCCTTTTATGGAAACTGGTTTTAGATGGATTTGAACAGGTTTTAGATGGATTTGAACAGGTTTTAGATGGATTTGAACAGGTTTTAGATGGATTTTAACAGATTTTAGTTGGATTTTAACAGGTTTTAGTTGGATTTGAACAGTTTTTAGTCAGATTTCAACAGGTTATAGTTGGATTTCAGCAGGTTTTAAGTGGATTTGAACAGGTTTTAACCATATTTTAACAGATTTTAACCAGATTTTAACAGATTTTAGTCTGAATTGAATACGTTTTAGATGAATTTGAACAGGTTTTTGTTGGATTTGAACAGGTGTTAGTTGGATTTTAACAGATTTTAGTCTGAATTTAATAAGTTTTAGATGAATTTGAACAGGTTTTAATTGGATTTGAACAGTTTTTAGTCAGATTTCAACAGGTTATAGTTGGATTTCAGCAGGTTTTAGATGGATTTGAACAGGTTTTAACCAGATTTGAACAGATTTTAGTCTGAATTTAATACATTTTAGATGAATTTGAACAGGTTTTAGATTGGATGAATCAATCCATCTAAAACCTGTTCAAATTCAACCAAAACGTGTTCAAATCCAGTTAAAACCTGTTCAAATCCATCAACTTAAACTCAGACTAAAATCTGTTCAAATCTGGTTAAAACCTGTTCAAATCTGAGTAAAACCTGTTCAAATCCATCTAAATCCTGCTAAAATCCAACTAAGACCTGTTGAAATCTGACTAAAAACTGTTCAAATCCAACAAAAACCTGTTCAAATCCAACTAAAACCTGCTAAAATCCAACTCAAACCTGTTGAAATCTGACTAAAACCTGTTCAAATCCAACAAAAACCTGTTCAAATCAATCTAAAACCTGCTAAAATCCAACTCAAACCTGTTGAAATCTGACTAAAACTATTCAAATCCATCTAAAACCTGTTCAAATGCCTGCTCTATTCCTGATGCTCCAGTAGAAACCCAACTAAGACCCCAGTCTCCATCAGTGTTGAAAACCAGCTCCACAGACTCCATCCAGACTCATTCCCTCGGGGACGTATTCCAGATGTAATGAGAAAGAAACACCGGGATAAACAAATTGACTTTTTTTTTTTTCCATCCAGGCCTAATTACAGAGCAGGAATAAATAACTATTGGAGAGATAGGAGTCTGAGTGGGCTCTGTTCTGGGCCGAGGGGAGTTAACGTGTCATTTTTCTGCCTGACGAGATCCAGAGGCGTGTTTGGTTCAATGTGAGGAGCAGACGACCTGTTGTGGACTGGTCTACATGCTTCCTTTAAAACAAACTATGTATATTTTACTTGTATTGGCTCATTATTTACCCTCACGGTAAAAAATGTGTGTGCAAGAACAAACAATAATGTATAATGAAAGTATCAATATCTTCAGGCTCACTCCAAACTAGAAACTCGTATTAATGCAAATCTTTACACTGCAACTGCTTCTATCACAAAATGAGTCACCAATAATTAATTTAAAGAAGAGAGTAAATCCGTGTGTGAATTGATGCGAGAAGCTGGAGGTATTTTGTTTATTTATTCCCAGTTTTCTGAACTCTTGTGATTATTTATGATGTCCAGAGGTCTCCAGTAAGTGTAATAAAAGTAACCTCCTCAAACTTTCCAGTGTTGAACAGTTCATGTAGCCTGTTGTTGTCACGATAAAGGTCGGTTTATAGTTTATAGTTCACCTGTAGCCCCCAGTCCTCAACAATATTAATAGGTCTGCAGTCAGTGGACGTCCATTTAGCGACGGTTAGCTTCGCTGTTGTCCTCCTCCAGCGTCGTCTGCTGAGTGCACCTCGTCGACCTTTCAGTATCTTTGGTAGCGTCAGGAAAAATGAGCTTGAGTCCCAGAGATGACTGGACCTTAGCTGTGTCCCATCTGTGATCCTGTCCCGACCCATGGACCCCTCCTGACCCCAGTCCCTCTCACTCAGATGAACTGTTCCTGCAGAGATTATCATTAACATCCAGATCATTTTCTCATTTATTTGTCTATTTGTCCCTCTGTCCGTCCTGGGTCTAGATCCTTCTGTGGTTCTCTCTGAGGTTTCTCTGGGTTTTTGGAGTTTTTCCTCTGATCCTGAAGGAGGTCTAAGGACAGGGAGTGTTGTTTGTATATTTACTGTCTTGTTTTTGTTTAGCCCTTTGAACCAGTTGTTCTTGTGAGACTGGGCTATAGAAATAAAATAAAATTGAATTAAACTGGTTATGCTTTAGTGAAAAGACCGTTCATTGCTGCAATATGAACAAATACTTGGACCTTGAACTGGTTTTATTCACACTTCCATCAGAATAAAAGCACCAAATGAAGCCTTCTCATTCATCATTTAACACTGAGAGTAAAACATTAATGCATTATCTTTTTTTTTTTTTTTTTTTCACGTGCATTAACACAGTTTAATGCAATGTAGAAAATTAAAAATCTAGCTCTGCATTTCTCACAAGAACAAGACATACTTCATCATTTTTAAGTTTTTCCTTTCTTTTCTTGTTTGTAATGATTCTTGAACAGTGTTTGGCTCCATCTTTTAAAAAATGAACTTATTTTTGGTTTTGCTTTGCTCCTTCACCCAAAAAACTCAAATTATCAATCAGTTTTTCTTGACGTCACTTGTGGAAGGGTTTATATAGAATGACTGTCTATAAAAATAAATCCAGCCAACTTCAAAGCATAAAAAGTGTTTATGCCAACATTAAGTCGTTCTTAACCTTGCTCCCAAACTGACAGCATCAATCTAAAACACTTCTCTGTTGTTTTGAGGAGCCACATTAAAAAAGAAGAGTGCTGCGTTGTTGCTCTGTCTGCCGTGTCTCACATAAACCTCGTACGAAATCACACATCTCTCGGTGCGTCGTCGCTCGCAGCTCGTCTCAGCGGGCGTCTTGTTAACAGGATAGCGCCTCCAAATCTGCTCTTGTAACACCTCCCTGCACGGGTCATTATCTCAGAGATCACTCCTTCTGCCCCGTCAAACCTCCAGCCAGACTCTCTCCGATGCATATTCACACAGAAATCACAATAACAATACTTTTACCAATGCTCTGAGAGGCCCGAAAGGCGGCCATCGTTAACACTTGGAGCGCAGATGAATGGATTTGGTGTGATACTATGAACACACTATCACAATCCATGTGTGACTGCGCAATTACGGCACATTTACTGCGCCGGCTGCCGTATAAACGGAGGAGTCTGTGCAGCGCGGTGTGACAAACGCTCCCTGGAGACGGGGCGCTTCCTGGATTCGAAGGTGAAATACAGCGGCGTTATTTCCACAAACCAAGTCGAGTTAACGGAATATTAAGTCTCTCTTTGTAAACACGAACTGCTTTCAGTAGAGCTTTAGTCTGGAAAATGGCAACAGACTGAAGCATGAATCTGAGCATATTTCCTCAAAACGTCTAAATTGGGACATTTTATGGTTTTTCTACATATCAATCGGGACAAGTCAAAAGAAGTGGAACAGTGTGAGCTGCACGCTGAGATAAAAGCAGCTTTCTGGTGAAAAAAAAACCCTGTATGTATATTCAAGCTGGATATACTTGTCTTTCTCCTTTAAAACAGGCATCCAGCAGCTTCTTATTGTATAGAATTTAACGTTTAGAACAAATCTGGCAAAAGTGTGAATTAAAAAATACAAAGGTATGAACTGACAGGTCTTAACGTTCTCAGGTAATAATTTAAACCCAGCTGGAGGTTTCTGTACAGAACACATGAGAGATGATGATTATATCTTTAGGAAATGTCCTTTTGTCTCGAGAGTTGAGTTTGACTAAAGGAAAGTGAGACGACGGAGGCTTTGAGTTAAAGTTCAGAGGTGTATTAAGGTGCATTTGCCAAATTACAAAAGTGATTAAGGAACAACTAGACTTTAGGACTTTAGAAGCTGTGAATAATAAAGTCAGATATGTCTTATTTTTCTTATTCTTCTGGATGTTTTCAGATCTCTCAGTGTCCTACATCGCTGTTGTTGTGACCACAAAGTAAGTTTACTTATCAGTATTTTTAATAATTTCCACGAGGCAGGAATGTTTGAAAATAAGGAGCGATCATTAACAAAGTGTTTTATGTTGAAGAAAACTGCAGAGAGAAAAGAAAAGGTGGGTAGTTTGACTTGGATTTTGGTCAATCACAAAAGGAAAAGCACTTTTATTCACCTTCAATCAGAATCAGAAAACAGTGTGTAGTTGGTTTGTTCTTTTTTACTTCGTATTTTTGTGTATAAATCACATATTACTCTCATTTGTCTTTATTTGTCACTAAACTTGTGCATAAATCCATCACAAATTTAGCTTTTTATATCTAAATATGACAGCATGACACAAAGGGAATAAATAAACAGTGTTTCTGAGTGCTGGGCCCATCTGGTGACTGGACGGGGTGTGACCTGGGCTCTCTACGCATCAAACTGGAAATAAATGTGCAGCTGTCGTGAACGGAACTGTATCCAGACGAGTGTGAAGTCGGTGTCTTACAGGAAGTGTGTCCTGACGCTGTCACGGCTCCAGATCCGACCAATTAAGTCCAAACCCGTCCCGGAGCGTGTCCCGTTCAGACCGAGAGCTGTGGTCACTCGCCTCAGAGACACAGACGCCTTTAAAGCACATCTCATTCTCTTTGTAGAGCATTAAACTGATCAGAACGAGCTCATCCCTTTGATCACATTCACTACAACATTTTACAGAGGGTTCTTATCGAAACCATATGTATTTTTCAGATCCGTTTTGCTAATTCATGCCTGTAACGGTTTAATTATTGAAGCGACATTCAGTGGAGGAGGCTGTCGGAAAAAAGAAACACAAAGAGAATTTAGGAGGAGAGTTTAAAGTATCAGATGGTTCGGATCCTAAATGGAAGATGGTGCTCAGTCAGTGTTCACACAATATTATTAAATGTGGAACAGAGAGGCGCAGGGGGATATTTTACACTCACTTTTTGGATTGTAAACATTTAAAGTGAATTCAGGACGAGTTCAGGACGTGCAGATGAGCCCAAAGGCAAAAAAAAAAAAGAAATTATTGTAGATAATTTTGCTTTGTTTCTTTCTTACACCATTAAATATGTGTCGTGTAATTAAAATATCACTGTTGTATGCATTTGTAATTAAATGTGTGTTAAATTATAACTGTGGATCATTTTATGTTTTCATTTTAATTACACCTTTGTTTTTTTTTCCACCTGCAAATTGAGTTTTTAGCCAATAACGTAGATTTTTTGTTGTTGTTTTTCTTCTTAAGATCATTTTTTTTGTCCTTTTTGCCTTTATTTCACAGTCAGTAGATTGGGCAAATGACCTGTGCTGGAATCAAACCCGTGTCGCCCGAGTATGTGGTGTGTGTGAGGTGATTTTTTTCTGATTTTACAGGAAATTTTACATATAGACAGTAAATAACACTGTACATTTGTATTAGGACGATATTCCTACATCCCCCTTTAATTTATAAATACAACAAAATGAATATTTACAACAAAAAAACAACAATCAATGTCCTGCAAAAACAGTATCTTAAACAAAATCTGGTCTTATTGGTTTGATTTACTTGAGTCTTTCCATAATCTCAACATTTTCTTTTCTCTCAAAAATTTTGCATCACATCAACCCAGTTTTCCTTTTTAGGTGATTAAATTTCTTTGTAATGCCTTTTTTTCAGCCAGTAGCATAATTCTCAGTATTTTATTGTTCAAATTCATTTTACTTTTTGCAATAGTACATTTTCCTAAGTAAAAATGTGAATGGTGATTTAAAAAAAACTCTGCTGTGTCAGATTTTCAGCTGATTTTGATTTTAAAATGCTTGGTTTTCATGACATTTTATCAAAATCAAACTCTAAACGATATTTCTCTGGTACTGAAGGTTCATTTATCTTTCTCTGGAGGAGTTTGGGATACATTTTTACATTTCTAGTGACATTTGGAGAAGAATCGTGTTTAAATACATGTTACTTTATGAAAATATTGGTGTGTAAACTAATAAAGACTCACCAACCACGGCTCGCTGAGTGGACTCTGAATCTCGGTGCCATATGGGGCCCGCTGGAGACGCTCTTCAGGTTCCCACTGAACAGGTGGAAAAGCCCCCCTCAGGGCGTCCTAAGACTGGACACAATGATCGGAGGGGCCCCGCTTGGCTCCGGCCCACCACCGCGGGACGTGCCAAAGAAACGGCTGGTCCCGGGCCAAGGCACAGCGCTCTGCCAGGTGGGAGGGGCGGGGCCTTTCAGGGGCCCCGGGGCGCTCTGGGTCCCTCCTATTACCGGACACAACTGACTTGATGAAGAATCACACACACACACCTGAGAGGACATGTGATCCCAGCAGAATATAAATGTTTTAGAGGAAATGTAATGTGATATTTGAATATTTAACTCCCTGATTATAATGGGTCGTGGTATTTACAGAGAAAAAGCCAGGGTTGTATTATTCGAGCTGGATCCGGGGTCAGTCATGGCCGCTGTTGATTTTCAATGAGAGTTGATCTTTGGCTCGTTCAGATTTCAGTCTCTGGGGTCATTCCTGCATTAAATGATCCATTCACTGAACAGTAACTCACACGTTTTCCTCTTCGTCACGTTCTGTTCTGAGCTTAAAGGCAGGAATATGAATTAATGTCTTTTTTAATTGTGGTCTATGGGGAAAAAACTGTGTTACTTAAGCTTTTTTTCGATGCAATACCATAAATGGCCACTAGCGGAGTTGGTGACAGGACAAAAGGTGTGGTCCTTTAACCAGTTTCTTCAACAGAAAAAGGTTTCACAAAATAAAGCTTCAACAATTCACACATTAAGGCTGTGTTTAGGCAAGATTTACACCTGCTTCAAGTTAGGAAGACACATCAAGGTCCAGATAATGTAGAAATAAACTGAATCTCCTCAGAATAGAAGTATTAACGTATGAAGAACTCAGGTGTTCTGTGTGAAGGTCCTTATATATTCATAATGCAGCAGAATGAATTGCAGTGAATATCTCCCACAATAAGAAAGCCTTTACATCATAAAAGTGTCCTTCTTCTTGTCGCTCTTCCCTTTGACATCACTTTTTCTTTACTTTCAGGAAGAAAACGCTCCACTATTTCTCCCTCGTTTCATTGAATATAAACACTCGTTTGTGCGTTTGCCTTTTCTTTAAATTGTGTAAAATTATCTTTGTTGGTTCCATTTTATCTTTATATAGTTTAATTGACCTTGCACTCTCAATTATTTAAAGACCATTTTTACAATAAGCTTCAGATCAATCAGTATAATCTATAAATATTGTTGGTTTTCTTTTTCTTTTTGCCTTAAATAATAAAAACAATGTTCTATTCCTGGGCCTTTTAACACTCAGGCTTCCTCCCGAAGACATTATTTTGAATTCTCCCACAGTGAATGAAAGCGTCATGTCATTTGCTTTTTTAAATGTTGATTTAACGTGTTATTTTGTTCACAGAATTTAAAACAAAATGATTTGAGACTGGGTCAGAAAAAGGCCTAGACTCTTAATTGAAGCAGACACTGCAGACACTCACTCTGAATCCTAATATCTTCACGGCGAACGCTAAAGATTTATTTTGGGCTCAGGTCAATTTTATCTCAAATAGGCCGTCCGTCATCAAAATTAACGATCTCCCGACATTAAGAAGCAGCGTCGGCAGACACTTACGAGCCCAAATATTTGAGGAGACCGCCGAGCGCGCCGGGGTAAGATTCTCATTCGTCAATCGGTCACCATTACTGTCAGCTCGGCGCTCATCAGACCGTGAATCTCGGGGAGTATCGAGGGGGATTGAAAGGTCAAGCCGAGAGCAGGAGAGAGTCACAGAAGCCTGACCTCGCTCTGATATCAGCGTGTCCATCAATCAGGAGCGTGGAGCGTTTAGTCCTCACAGATCCGTCTCCTCTGTCCACTTCAATCAGACGCTAAGCACCTCTGCAAATGGGTTTGTTTAAGAGGGACCCTCGCCCAATGGAGCAGGCACACGCTAATTAAGACCAGTGTGGAGATATGGTGCCCCCTGTCGACGCTTTACTTCTGCACCAGAGGCTTCTTAATTGGTTTAATTAAAATACACAACTGTTTAAAGACAAGCACAGTATTTAAATGTATTCAAATGTAAACTTGGACTGATTGTATGTATCAGTGGTGTTCAAACTCAAAGAGGAGGAGCCACGAGAGTTGATAAGAAGATGGAGACACTTCAAGATTTTATTATTTATTTGAGTTTTACAAAAGCTATTTTATCATTAATTTTCTCCTCTCGTGGAAACTGGTTTTAGTTGGAGTTGAACATGTTTTAGATGGATTTAAACAGGTTTTAGTTGGATTTGAACAGGTTTTAGATGGATTTGAACAGGTTTTAGATGGATTTGAACAGGTTTTAGTTGGATTTAAACAGGTTTGAGTTGGAGTTAAACAGGTTTTAGTTGGAGTTAAACAGGTTTTAAATGGATTTGAACAGGTTTTATTTGGATTTGAACTGGTTTTAAATGGATTTGAACAGGTTTTATTTGGATTTGAACTGGTTTTAAATAGATTTGAACAGGTTTTAGATGGATCTAAACAGGTTTTAAATTGATTTAAACAGATTTTAGTTGGTTTGAATAGGTTTTAGTTGGATTTAAACAGGTTTTAGTTTGAGTTAAACGGGTTTTAGTTGGATTTGAACAGGTTTTAAATGGATGTTAACAGGTTTTAGTTGGATTTGAACAGGTTTTAAATGGATGTTAACAGGTTTTAGTTGGATTTGAACAGGTTTTAGTTGGATTTAAACAGGTTTTAGTTGGATTTGAACAGGTCTTAAATGGATTTGAACAGGTTTTAAATGGATACGAACAGGTTTTAAATGGGTTTGAACAGGTTTTAGTTGGATTTCAGCATGTTTTAGATGGATTTGAACAGGTAATAAAGGCATTTGAACTGGTATTAAATGGGTTTGAACAGGTTTTAGTTGGATTTGAGCATATTATATCTCTTTCTAACAAAAACTGGCTTAAGATTTTATAAACAAACAAAAATAATCTGATGAAAATCCATCTTAAACCTGTTCAAATCCAATTAAAATCTACTTCCAAAAATATCTTAATGAATTAGAGGGCCACAAAAACACTGCAAAGGGCCTTGAGTTTTTACTATTGACAGACAGAAAGACCTGCAATTTCAAAATAAAAGACCCAGATTTTCATACATTCACTGTAAACATGACAAATTATTGTATCTTTGATTTATTCTCACCGAGTTGGACACTAACCATATCACACTCAGCGCAGTTTATTGGGTTATTTATCAAATTTCCAGCAAGAGAGGGACAAAAAATAGCCCATAGCGTCCTCAAGAGATTGTTTAATGTAGTTAAAAATACTCTGAGACACAGCTGCAATAATTTAAACTCCATAAGCTCAATAAAAACACATCATGTTTGTGTCCAGTGTCTGGTTTATCACTTTACTTTTAAGGATTATACAAACAAAATATCAACTTCTAACTGACATAGCAATTAATTCACATGTAAATACAAACCTATAGTTAACCAAGACCAACGCAAAACCAATCTGTGATGAATTTGGGCTCACGATTGACAAAGAGCGAGCCACACGAGCCTCTGCAGATGAGTGAAAAGTCTGGACAGTCTAAATGTTTGTGGGACACACCACATCGAATCATCTCGTGGTTCATATATTAAGTCTGGGATCGGTTTTACGCTTGATGCCCTTCCAGACGCAACCCTCTCTAGTTTTCTGGCCCAACGGTAGAGTTTTGGTGAGCTCTAAAGAAAAATGGAGTAACCCTAATCAAAATATTAAACATTAACATTTTTTCATTACACTAGGACATGCAACTCTATGAAAAAAGTCTCCATTTGTCATGTTTATACGCCTAATAGATATTTAATGTAGTAAATCCACAGTGTAATTGAAGTGGAAGGCCTCTTGACATCCACGAGAAGATGAAAAGCCTTATTATTATGGAATAGACGTTCTTTTATGCGTCCGTCTCTACCGTGGCAGTGTTAGCCGGTTTACGTCCAACAACGCTGTTTGAGTTTATCTGCTTTCAATAGAGCATCCAGCTCCACTGAGGCTGGATCACATTGTGCAGAAGCAACACTACAAAAGCTTTCAAGACGCAGAGAGAAAAAAAAAAAAGAAAAGAAAAGTGTGTTGGCCGCCTGCCTGCTGTCTCCATTAGCATGAAGGATGTGCTGTGATGATGATCGGGGAGGAGACGCGCTGACATGATTTACATTCACGTTTTTCAAAGAATGCTGTTCACTTGCTTGGATTAAAAGGGTTAGTTGTTTAAAAATAGAAGCCTGTGTAATGTGTAGCCAGCGCACACATCAGCGGCCATCAGCATTAATCTCTCCTCCGTAATGTGTTTTAAACTCACACCAACAGCTTGAAGTTGTTCAGCCACCGGTGTCATCTCCCGACATCACAGAGACGCTGCGAGTACAAAGAGAGAAAATACGAGCCCGGGCGGAGGCAGTTCATCTTACAGACCGGGGCGCAAGGGAAATGTGCCCCTCTCCAGCAGCGACAGCCTCGTGATGAACGACATCCGTTAAATATCTGGTCGGGGTGCGCTCTCCCCGTCCGGCTGTACATTGTACCCGGTGTCATTCCACGTCACGGCAGCCTTTCAATGAGTTAATGATTATGGTCGAGGGGTTTATGAGTCGTATTATCATTTCAGAGTGCTAGCCGTGAAGATCTGCTATGAATATTTAATCTGTGGTCTTCAGAGAAATATGTCCAGACCGGAGGATGATATGATACGCTCCAGGCTCAGTGTCTGCTGCAAGGTTAGGCTCCCCTTCTTCTTTTTGAAATTAATACTATTTATTCAAAGAGGTTTGCTTTCTTGGACTTGGAGCAGAAAATTATTCAAGATGCACTTTTGCACAATCATCCTGTGAGTAGTTTGCAATTCCTTTAGAACTGCTGGGTTTCAGCTCGTTATACTTTATGTAGAGTACTATACAGTGATACTAATACTATTTCGGATAAAGGTCTTGGTCTTGTCATGGTCTTAACTAGTTTTTAATCAGTCTCGTCTCAGACCAACCAAGACTATAAATGGAATATTTGTCTAGATCAAATGAAAACTTCTATCTATTTTATATTTAATGAAAAATCTGCCTCTAACTCTGTCTCCATGAGTCTGGACCTGGTCTAAGACTGGACTAACTCTGTCTCCTTCACCAAACACTAACCTCCATGAGTCTGGACCTGGTCTAAGACTGGACTAACTCTGTCTCCTTCACCAAACACTGACCTCCATGAGTCTGGACCTGGTCTAAAACTGGACTAACTCTGTCTCCTTCACCAAACACTGACCTCCATGAGTCTGGACCTGGTCTAAGACTGGACTAACTCTGTCTCCTTCACCAAACACTAACCTCCATGAGTCTGGACCTGGTCTAAGACTGGACTAACTCTGTCTCCTTCACCAAACACTAACCTCCATGAGTCTGGACCTGGTCTAAGACTGGACTAACTCTGTCTCCTTCACCAAACACTGACCTCCATGAGTCTGGACCTGGTCTAAGACTGGACTAACTCTGTCTCCTTCACCAAACACTGACCTCCATGAGTCTGGACCTGGTCTAAGACTGGACTAACTCTGTCTCCTTCACCAAACACTGACCTCCATGAGTCTGGACCTGGTCTAAGACTGGACTAACTCTGTCTCCTTCACCAAACACTAACCTCCATGAGTCTGGACCTGGTCTAAGACTGGACTAACTCTGTCTCCATGAGTCTGGACCTGGTCTAAGACTGGACTAACTCTGTCTCCATGAGTCTGGACCTGGTCTAGGACTGGACTTGGACTGGTTCTAATTGTGTCGTCTGAATAAAGCATGAGGTGTGCATCTAAAGGTGATTTTAGGAGGAAAACACAGGAAGGATTTGTTCTTCACCTTCACACAATTGTCCAACTTGTCTTCAGTGAGTCAACTGTACAAATCTGGAGGGCTGTTCTTTAGATGTAGATACTTTGCTCAAATGTTGGTCTTAAATACAGTTTTCTGATTCATCAAATGTAAGACCCTCTTTAACAGAAACTGCACAAGTCATGTATGTTTTTATTTTGCTTAATCTTCAAACATACATTCTGTATTTTAATGTTGCTCATCACTAGGACTGTACCTGAATGTCTCTTCTTTGGGATAAAAAGCATCCTTTAATTTAACTAAATGAGTAAAACAGAAGTAATCTTCAAAGAGCCTTGCGCAGGGCTTATGCTGTTCTTTACCTCGACTGCTGTAAGACATAAAAAGAGCTGCAGTATACAGCCCTCAGTCCTCAATTATCTGTGGTGTACAGTCTCTCTCTACTTTATTGTATCTCACAAGCCATCCTTCAATGACCCCGCGTTCCTCTTCGCTTTCATCTTGTCTCGTTGACTGGATTTGTTTCTCTGTGGTGGCTTTCTTGAGTATCTACAGAGGGTTTTGATCTGTTGTACCAAACCCTAGACGTGCTGCTGGAGGTGGGCCGGGTCTTAGATTGGATTTATTAAAGAACAAAGAACTGCTTTCCTCTGTTTCAGACGCAGCTTTGAGAAAGAAAGAGGAGAACATCTTCGTCGTGATCAGCAGCAGCGGGGTATAGCTTAGTGTTACCCTTTTAAACTATTAATATCACTGAATCACATCCTTTTGTGACATTACCAAATGCTTATGCACTATTTTGTTCACTTTTACATTATGTTTTATTGCATTAAGCTTCCTCCGTCTTCTCTCTGTCTGGACATTTATATTTACATGCATCCTCCTGAGTCCACATCAGATCAGTTCTCACGTTACAAGAGCATACGCAAAACTAAACTGGCTTTTGATTGGTTAAAACAGCACTTTTCTGACCATAATCAGCTAATTTTTGCAGTAAATAAACAACTGGTGCTGTTAAACTGTCCCAGGACTGCTTTATTCTATTGTTTAAAATAAAGCAGCCCTGAGTAACTTTTCACTTTGATTCCGACAAATGTTGAGAACTGACATTTTGAAATTGAAATCAAGATTTAGTTTTAGTTTTTCTTGTAAACGACAAAGAAAATGCAGCCACACCTTCAAATATATCATGATAATATTTGAGATTGTGTCAAATTTCAAGGGTGTCTTTTATCCATCAATGGAGACTAAAAATGACCCTAACATTTCAGAAGACGGCTTTGATTCTTGAAGACAAAGAATGTTCTTAAAAGACGCTGCAGAGAGTCTGTAGATGGACGTGCGCCCCCTACTGGCTGAACACACAGGGTTGCTTTAACCTTTATGATCTCAGACACAAACATTCGTATAAATAACTCCCAATGAAACAATCACACACATTATCTCTGATCAGTCCAGATTTAAATGTCAGGTTTGAAGGAGGCCACTGTCCACCTTTTTAACACCACTCCAGTGTTAAATTTACCAGGCTGTTCTACCAGAGATTAGAGTCAAAAAATGTCGAACTTTCATAGAACAAGCAGATTAGTGCGACCTTTCAGAAATACAACTTCTCTTTTGTGTAGATTCTTATTACGCACCGACGCTTCAGGTTGTTCCTAATTAACTCGAGCCTGAGCGTACTATAAACGTGCACCGATTAAGGCCAAACAAAACCCGGGAGGCCGTACCAAACTGACTTTTGTCCGTTTCATTTAGAATACTTCTTGACCTGACGGTGACGAAAGCCCGCGGTAATTACCCTTCTCTCAAGAAAGAAAGGAAGTGTGTTTAAACTCACGTAAGAACATATTTCACTGGAAAAAAAACAAACATATGGGAACATTTAGTGGATCTTTCATGTGATATAAGACATGAGCAGCAGCTTGTTTCCATATCCAGTTACCTCTAGACCCGGCTGCAGGTGAAGTGTGGACGTGACGACCGTCTGGAACAAGATACCTCTCTGTTCAGATGAAAACAAACCAGAGCGCATTACTCTGACCTTGTGCAGTGAACTCACGTAAAACAGTAATTTTATGACTATCACCAGAGGTATTTCTTCTCTTCTCTTTTCTTACACGACGTCAAGAAATAACTGGGTGTTTTTCACAACTCTTCCGCTTCTCCTCGACCATCTGGATGTAACTCAAGACGGGCTCGGAGCCAGATTTACCCGGTGGCTCCTCTGGGCTGTTGCGTTGACTGACGAGGTGCTACACGGCTGCCCTGACCCCGCTCGGGTCTCCGCTTTTCCCCCCGTAACACCGTCCGGTCGGAGCGGCGTGTCCGAGCTGCCCCCGATATCACCGTCTCCGTTACGACGTGTCGCTGCAGTGAGGCCCGTTGTGTAGGAGCCACGGGGCCGTAATAAAAGCCAGCGGTCGTTAAACACGGCGTTTGACGGTAGCGGAGTAACCTGATAGACGTAACCCCGGATCTCCTGAAGTAAAGTCTGGCACTAATGAACGATGGTGTTTATTTTAGCGGTTTAAAATGGCCTTTTTTTATGCTGTGAGTTAATATCAGCCGGACTTTTCCCTAATATCGCACACTTTTAAATACAAATAGCGTCTACGGTGTATTTATCAGAGCGACTTCCGTCCTAATCCTTTATGTTTTCCTGCCCCATAACCTTGACGACACCTAAATCTGTCTTCAATTACCTCGTTCGACTAAAAGCTTCCATTTCCAAAGCCCAAAAAAACACCAACACGAGCAGAAGGAGTGGGTTATGGAGGGCAGCAGCTCCAACTTTTACAGCCTCCTAAAATCTGAGGCTTTCAAACACCTCCCTGTCCTTGCTTGAGCCTGAAGGACTGCCTCCAATACGGATTAACGCAGTCATTTTATTCATGGGAATCGGCCTGGAGCAGGTGCAGCGCTGATCCAATAATCTCCCCGTCAGACGGATTACCTGGCTTTTAATCAATGACACGATTGACACATCCACGTCACAAATACAGCTCCCATAACGCGCCGGGTTCTGCCGTAAAAAAAAAAACGATAAAATAGTGTCACAGCTGAGCGTACTGTATTTGACGGAGGGTTTTATGTTGCATCCTCGCAGGAAAAAAGAAGGATTCTCTGTAAACACTCAACGGCAGATTTGTGGTCCTTTTTATGAGCTGTTTGTAAATTTGTATTTTCAGAGTTTGTCAAACAACAAAAAGGTTCATAAAACAAAGGAGAGATGAGGAAAGTAGGATGATAAATTCAAATAAAGAAGCAATAATTGGTGTAAAAACACAGATAAATCCATGTAAAAGCACGTATTTTCATAAAGATCACTTTATTTTTGAGCTATTTCATCTATGTTTGAAGATATAGGCTGGTCATATTCAGATGATACTTTATTTATTGTAGTGTCTTGAATGTCTTTTTGGCGTAAAGATTTCCTCCTGTGTTTCTTATTTGCCACAGTTTATCGTACAGTGATTGTTTGAAATTGTTGGCGCTGATTTTGTCCACCAGCCTCTCCACTGTCCAGCTCCAGTCCAACAACACACCTCCACAGACACACAACACTTTAAGAGTCGCTTGTTGCTCACGTCAAAGAAACAAAGTCCTCTGTGGAGAACATTTCTTGAAGACAGCGCTCTCTGAAATTTAACCAAAACCTGTTGAAATCCATCTAAAATCTGTTGAAATTTAACTAAAACCTTTTAAATCTCACTAAAATCTGTCCAAATCCATTTAAAACCGGTTCAAATTTAACCAGAACCTGTTCAAATCCAACTAAAACCTGTTTAAATTTGACTAAAACCTGTTCAAATCCATCTAAAACTTGTTCAAATTCAACCAGAACCTGTTCAAATCCAACTAAAACCTTTTAAATCTCACTAAAACCTGTCCAAATCCATTTAAAACCGGTTCAAATTTAACCAGAACCTGTTCAAATCCAACTAAAACCTTTTAAATCTGACTAAAACCTGTCCAAATCCATCTAAAACCTGTTCAAATTCAACCAGAACCTGTTCAAATCCAACTAAAACCTTTTAAATCTGACTAAAACCTGTCCAAATCCATCTAAAACCTGTTCAAATTCAACCAGAACCTGTTCAAATCCAACTAAAACCTGTTTAAATTTGACTAAAACCTGTTCAAATCCAACTAAAACCTGTTCAAATTCAACCAGAACCTGTTCAAATCCAACTAAAACCTGTTTAAATTTGACTAAAACCTGTTCAAATCCAACTAAAACCTGTTCAAATTCAACC
This sequence comes from Rhyacichthys aspro, assembly GCA_036850595.1. NCBI lineage: Eukaryota > Metazoa > Chordata > Actinopteri > Gobiiformes > Rhyacichthyidae > Rhyacichthys > Rhyacichthys aspro. The sequence goes on along the minus strand of CM072150.1, from coordinate 3,823,297 downwards.
AGAACCTGTTCAAATCCAACTAAAACCTGTTTAAATTTGACTAAAACCTGTTCAAATCCAACTAAAACCTGTTTAAATTTGACTAAAACCTGTTCAAATCCAACTAAAACCTGTTGAAATCCAGCTAAAACCACTTTCCATAAAAGGAGGAAATGATTGTTTATGTAATAACTTTATGTAAAGACTCAAATGAAGATGAAATCTCACATTCAAAATTTAAAAGAAGCTTCCAAATGTCACCATCTTCAGCCTCTGAAATGATTCTTATTAACTCACCACTTTGAGTTTGACACCACTGATCTAAATGATGGTAACTTCTGTCAGTACGTTCTTTTTTTTTGGATCAGTCTGTGCTTTCTGTGCCTGAGTCTGTGATTAATGAGGAGTCCCCAAAACTGTCCCTTTAACTTACAGTATTTGATGGAACTAAAGAAGTGTGAGAACAGCGCCTTGAAGGACTCCCCACTGATCGTCTCGGCGTTTCAAAGCAAACAGGTGGCTGCGTATATTCTACACACTTGTGAAAAATATCAGGTGTTTTTCTCTCTTCTGTGAACAGCAGTGAGTACTACTCCACATCAACACCCCTCTGTGTCACTGCTAACTCAGTCCTAGCCTCAGTTAATTACCGACGTCGCTTCAATCACACTGCTTCTGAAAAGGATCGCCCGCTGATCGACGATTTAGAACAACACAAGCACCGCTCTGCTTCTTTACTTTAACACAAACATAAATCTGTAGAATAAGTCCACAGCTTCACGACACGCTGGAGCCAAACGTGCAGAAAAATCATCTATTTTTATACATTTTTTGACAGAGACAGAAGAAGAAAGCGGGAAGGAGAGTGGATTCTAGCCTTGCCTCGGACCAAAAACGAAGCGGCTCTGCCAAAATATTCCTGTTTTCGGTCTGACCTCATGTTTAAAGGTGTGTGGAGTTTTCTTGGAGCAGCAGAGGAGCTACAATAGTGAGACAGGTCAGGACCAACAGCTCAGTGAGACCAGAATAATACGCTGCAAGTGGCACGTGTGTTTTTTTATGGTTTGTGGGGTATAAATAGGGCACAAGGCTGACTTATCAGGTGCCCTGCCAGGAGAGCTTCATGATTTTTCTAAAACCGCTTTGTCGCTTTATTCATCACATAAAGTACTGTGCACATAAAGTGATTTTTATTATTTTACAAAATGCAAAGTGAAAGAATAGAAGAAAATTCTAAATAGTTTTAGTTGGATTCAAGCAGGTTTTAGGTGGATTTGAGCAGGCTTTAGGTGGATTTGAGCAGGTTTTAGGTGGATTTGAGGAGGTTTTAGGTGGATTTGAACAGGTTTTATATGATTTGAACTGGTTTTGATGGATTTGAACAGGTTTTAGATGGATTTGAGCAGGTTTTAGGTGGATTTGTGCAGGTTTTAGGTGGATTTGAGCAGGCTTTAGGTGGATTTGAGCAGGTTTTATATGATTTGAACTAGTTTACATGGATTTGAACAGGTTTTTGATGGATTTGAGCAGGCTTTAGGTGGATTTGAGCAGGTTTTAGGTGGATTTGAGAAGGTTTTATATGATTTGAACTGGTTTTGATGGATTTGAACAGGTTTTAGGTGGATTTGAGCAGGTTTTACATGATTTGAACAGGTTTTGATGGATTTGAACAGGTTTTAGATGGATTTGAGCAGGTTTTAGGTGGATTTGAGCAGGTTTTAGGTGACATAAAATCCATTAAACCTGTACAAATCCATCTAAAACCATTTAAAATCCATCAAAACCTGTTCAAATCCATCAAAACTCTGCTCATGTATGTTATTTATTTTTATTTTGTATATCTTCAGTAAACACAACCAGTGTTTCAGTTGGTTTTGATGGATTTGAACAGGTTTTGATGGATTTTAAATGATTTTAGATGGATTTGAACAGGTTTAATGTATTTGAACTGGTTTTAGATGGATTTAAACTGATTTTATTTGGTTTTAAACTGGTTTTATATGTATTTGAACTGGTTTTAATTGGATTTGAAGAGGTTTTAGTTAGATTTGAGCAGGTTTTAGGTGGAATTAAACAGATTTTAGATGTATTTTAACAGGCTTTATTTGGGTTTGTGCAGATTATATACATATTTGTAGCAAAAACTGGTTTCTAAATGTATTAAAGGGCCACTTAAAACATTACAAAGGGCCGCATTTGGCCCCTGGGCCTTGAGTTTGACACGTGTGCTTTAAAACAAGGCTAAAGAGCTGGTGTTTTATCTTTTCTGTCTCCTGATGGGTGTGTGTATTTACTCTATGTGTTTCTCTAAGTGTTTTATACGTGCTCTACAGTCATTAGCTAAAGCTTTCCTTTCTTTCCTCTCATCTTTTCTGTGTTTGATGAAGGTGTGGAGCATTCGAAGTAGCCTTTAGCCTTGTTTTACTGCGGATCTCACACAAACACACCCACATTCACCATCACAGACACAGATTTTAAGGGAACTTTACACTTCCTTAACGTTAGATGCATCTGCTGGACACTCGCTCCCTCTTTCTCTGCTGTAACCTCCAAAATATCCATTAAACATGAGCCTGGTGGTATGTCCCCGTAAGATAACAATGTCCTCATACGTGTCAAAAGATTTACCTTCCCTTACTGTACATCATATCTACCCACAGACACACACAGGCCGAAGAGAACCTGCTGGGCTCGGATTACAAAGCCCCCAGGAGCTCCGTCCGGGAGGTAGATCTGCACAAACCCTTTCACTCTGCCTCTGCTCAGGCTGTAATGAGCTGCAGTGAGGGCAGCTACAGCTCATCAGGATGTACAGCACACGGACATTTCATCTAAAAACAGGTGGAGGAGCGTTATTCACTGTTGTGTGTGTTTCTTTACCAGTGATAATGACACTGTCGCATTGATTTGTCTTCATTTTTCATGAAAATAGTGTGTAAAAATGAAAAATGTTATGTATTTAAATGGATATGCTCAGCAGAAATGGTGGATGATGAAAGGTTTTGGCTTTCACTTTATTTTTTCAGTCCATTTTAATTTAGAGGATTTTTAATAGAGAAAATAATCAATAAACAATAAAGTATCTGACCAAAGATGTATGTGTCCTGTCAGCAGTTCACCACGCGTCTCTTTTTACACTGCGTCAACATTTATCCGTGTTTTATTTACTGCCTTTTTCTCAATTTTTATCTTTCGCTGTAAAATAAGACGTATTTCCAACAGAATAACACATTTCCTTGGTTTATTTCCTTGTTCCTTCGTTGTTGACATCAGTGTCGACCAATGGGAGCACTCCTTTTTACCTGAAGTGAGCTGTGATTGGACAAAATCCTGCTGTGGACTGATCATTCTCATCTATTAAAATCCTTAATTATAAAGACTAGATCACGTCTTAAGGTCTCATTTTTTCAGATGATTCCTGTTACAATAAGATTTAGGAGATTACACTGAAAAACTAAATGCAATAATGAAAAAATAGCTGTTTAATCAGAAGCAAAGGTACTAAATTATTCTAAAGATAGACACCAGGGAACAAAGCCACTCTAAAAATAGGCAAAATTACTCTGAATAACCATTTCTTGAGGCCAAAATTGGGCTTAAAATGAGGACACATTGGCACAAATTGAAACTGAAGTGAATTTCCAAAAAGATGTGTGAAAAAAACTGAAATATAAATGAAACCTTACATTAAGTTACTGCAAATTGTAATAAAAGCTTCCCAAGAATCCCAATCTTTGCCCCTGCCTTTCTTTTTTTGCTGCAGTACCACAAGTGACCACAAGTGGCGCTAGAACACATCCAGTTCTTGTAATACAGCTTTGTCCAGAATAGATACAACTCTTTAACCCTGGCTTTGTGTCTTTACAGTTGTATTCTGACGACTGCAGGTAAGTTTTTCTTATTTACAAGGTACAAATCTCATCTGTGACACTGAAAAATGAAAGAATAAGCTCCTTAAGTGTGTAAAAATGTCCATATTTCTTGTCTTTTTCATAATAACATGTTATAGTAAGATGTTATAAAGGTGTGTGTGCTGTGGGTGGCAGTGGTGTCAGGGAGGAGCTACGATTAGAGATAAAGAGTAACAGACAGACGAAAAAAGCCCGTGAACCTTGTACTTTGGCCTCCTTTTCATCCCGACCACCACACTCCATCCATCAGGATCCAGGAGTGAGTGTCTGACTGATGAAAGCTGCACCACAGCAGGAGGCAGGGGTAAACAACCTCAAACACCGGACAAAGAATGCATAATGCCTTCTATAATGAAGAGGAAGAAGGAAGTCTGATGCATACTCGCTTTAAACTGGACGGAAATAACACGAAATGTATCATGGAGGAATTATTTATATTCATAGCCATGTTGCTGCTGCTCATAATGGTCACTAATGCATGCAAAAATGGAAAATAACATAGTGCACCCAAGTTAAATAAAAATATATTACTCCTCAAGATGGGTGAAGAAACTGAACTGTGATTGTCTGGAGTCTAACCTCATTTACTGTAATAGACTGAACCTTGACCTGTAAAGAATAAATAATGTGAATTCAACATAAACACTGGTTACCATTGTGTGTGAGGTTAATAAATGAGTTGTTCTTCCAATAACAATAATTTACATTTGATTAATTTAGTGAGATTTGATAAAAATGATTGTTTATGGCCCCAAAAGCAGCTCAGACACACAGCATTAATATACAGGGTCAAATCCAACTAAAACATGGTTAAATCCAACTAAAACCTGTTCAGATTCAACTAAAACCTGTTTTAATCCAACTAAAATCTGTTTTAATCCAACTAAAACATGTCCAAATCCATCTAAAACCTGTTCAAATCCAACTAAAACCTATTTAAATCCAACTGAAACATGTCTAAATCTACCAGAAACCTGTTTAAATCCAACTAAAACCTGTTCAGATTAAACTAAAACCTGTTTTAATCCAACTAAAACATGCTCAAATTCATCTAAAACCTGTTCAAATCCAACTAAAACCTGTTTTAATCCAACTAAACATGCTCAAATCCATCTAAAACCTCTTCAAATCAACTAAAACCTGTTTTAATTCAACAAAAACCTGTTCAAATCCATCCAAAACCTGTTCAGATCCAACTAAACCCTGTTCAAATCCAACTAAAACCTGTTTTAATTCAAGTAAAACATGCTCAGATCCATCTAAAAGCAGTTTAAATCAACTAAAACCTGTTTAAATCCATCTAAAACCTGTTCAAATCCAACAAAAACCTGTTTAAATCCAACTAAAACCTGTTTAAATCCATCTAAAACCTGTTCAAATCCAACAAAAACCTGTTTAAATCCAACTAAAACCTGTTTAAATCCATCTAAAACCTGTTCAAATCCAACAAAAACCTGTTTAAATCCATCTGAAACATATTCAGATTTATTTAAAACCTGTGGAATCAGAATAAAATCAGAAGAGACTGTCGGTCCTCAGTAAAATTCCTCTGATCTAATGTGGCCCTCGTTGTAAAAAGTTTGGACCCCCCTGGCCTAAATGGACTGGACTGAGAACCTGCTACGGTCAGAAGGTCAGCTTTGATCATGGCCTTTATCTTTTGCTAAACTCAGAGTTGACTGAACTCACTACAAACATGTTTCTGAATCAGGAAACTCTGAGTGTCTCTAGGTTTAAGATAAGATAAGACTTTATTGATCCCACAACAGAGGAATTCACTTCGAAAGCAGCTCGGTAAAGTTTAAAAAGACTATTGGACGTTGAAGGTATGGCACAATTAACTCAGAATTCAACCTGCTGCAGGAAACTAGGGCCAAAAAAGTCACTCAAACTAAAACGTATATAATAAAGACATAATAATCTGTGTTTTAGTGTCTGCTCCTGTCATTCCTGGAACAAAACTTTAAAAGAAGAGACAAGGAGGATTAATAAAGAGTTTATTTTATGACATGTCTGAGGTTGAGGTGAGTGGATAACACTTATTTTTGAGTAAAAGCCTCTTTTTTTTAGATACGTTTCTGTGTTTAGTCCCTGGGTTAGGCCTTGTTTTCATTTGATTTGTTTGACACAACCTTTCCACTCTCCAGTCTGTTGCTGTAATTACTGTTTTGGCATCAATAAAACCAAACACTGGAACATTTGAGTCTGCTATAGTTTGTCTATATTTATTTAAAAAGGAACAAAACAATCGGGGGCTCATCTGGGAAATAAACCAGGAAATACATGCATATAATATTTACATAAACCCATAATGTTTATATCTTTCAGTGGAATGTAGATATTGTAAATAGCCACATAGCACAAAGTAATATTGTTTACTACTGGCTTCTGGATTCAAATGATTTTACCAACACAGAATATGGCCTGAGGGATACAAGTGTGTGTAAAAAATCAATCACAGCTTGACCATATAAACATACAAACCTGAGAGTAAGCCGTCGGAGTGACTGAGCGATCCGTTTCCAGATAAACAGGACAGAAGAGCGAGGCGGACATCTGTGACACTGTGGCTGGTGTTTGATGTATGGCAGGATGTTTGCAGGGTTTTGCCATGAAGCGTGCAGCATGAGAAACAGATTGTGTTCTAATCAAAACCAGTCTGGGCTCACTCACACTATTCTCTGGTGGATTCATTCAAAAATCACAAACACAAGAGGGACAGGTTAAAAACACGCTGACGAACACTGAGAAAATGAAACGTTGAGAGATATTCAACGTGTAAAAAGCGCTCCACAAACAGACTCCTACTACCGGCCCCGGCTTTTAGAGAGCTCTCTGCGCGTGACTACCGACTCTATTGGCTGGCATTACGGGGAAGCGAAGGCCGATCAGCGGGGAGCAGCTGATACGCGCAGCCCCCCGAGCGCCGCTTCACCGTCGGGGCTTTAATACCTGTTGAGTGGACAGAGATTTAGTGAGACTGAGCTGCACGATCCCAGCTTAATGTTGTACAGGTGCAGCGGCGCTCTCGGGTTAAACTGGCCTCAGGGCCTCTGGCAACGTCGGCTCGAAGAGAAGAGAATGTCTCCTGAAAAACAAATTCAAGGTTTATAGGAACGCGTCGGACGGAGGCATGTGTTATCAGAGGAAACCTTCTGTTGTTTCTGTTCAGACGCCACGGGTTTTAAAGTCAGTCGGGAACATGTTCTCTGAGGAGTTTCACAAAAGACAGTGCATTGAAATGGATATGATTTATGACACCTGATAAAACCACTCTCTTACCATTATGTTACTATCTGAGTGATACTTTTATACCAAGATGTAATCCTTTTGGGCTTTTTGTTGCTTTAAGACAAGGGTGAGCATATTTTCAAACCAAAAAGTCAAGACATTTTAATTTTACTGCAAATCCAATCAACAAATACAACTACAACACCAGTAAATAATAAAAAAAGGTGAACATATTGCATTGATTAGCGTTCAAAATGTTTCTATTTATTTCACTTTAAGGAAATACAACTTTTCTTTAGCGTTTGACGGAAAATTCATACTTATAAAATCTGCAAAACACAGCATTCGGGACAGGAAGAGGGCAAAATCAGGATATTTTAGTGTTTTTGTTGATATCAGGCAGGACTCAAGACACAGATTCTAGCTACTTATAATAATAATAACCCTTTTGGAACCTCACATTAAAATAAAAGCAAGAGGTTAAGGGTGTTTTTATACAGTTCTTTACCAACATTGGCGTTCTAACCTTCTCTGGCCATCCATCCCAATACTATTTATGTTCTATATAAAGAAATATTCTGGTCACTGTGTATTTGAGGTGGATTTCCAAGAGACACAGACGAATAAACTGCATCACGTTAAACCCATTTTTAGAAAAACAGTTCAAGTGAGTCTGACAGGATTCATAATACCAGGAAGTCGCTGTGAAGAGAAGGGATTAAAGCCCGTTTGACTGAAAAGGTGACCTCAAAGCGCTCGGGAAGGTAAGATTTGAGTCGATTGTTTTGTGCAAAAAGACGAGGACCACAGACATTTTATTTTCCAGACTGTCACCCTTCAGATCCCACCAGGGCAATTAATTTCACCAGCACAATTAAGACCACACAACAACAAAAACAATAGCAAACAAACAGTTGGAAAAAAAAACACTGATGTAATAGAATAAATAGATGAAATATAGTCTTAAATAATAAAATATGTTATAAAAAGAAGAATAAAACTCAGTTAAAAAGACACTACTGAGAATTTAAAAAATGAAAAGCTGTTGAGTAGATACAAAATGTTTTACAAAATCAGTTTCAAAGTCTTTTATCTTTTATATATAGTTTTATTTATGGTGAAACATAAAGACGTCCCAAAGTCCTTCTGCTGCTCTCCTTTTATTTCAGAACAGATTTGAACTATATAATAACTATAATCAATAAATCCACAATCCACATCTTAAACTGTGTCAAAATGTCACATCTTTCCATTAGTTTTCACCGTGTCCTCGTCCTGTTTCCATGTGTGAATGAAATCCTACAGAAACGTGTGACCTGAGAGTATAAAACTACCCCGGCCCACCCCTCACCCTCCTCCTGACCCTCACTTTAACACATCACAGAGTCGGGCGTCGTGTTTGGAGATGGGAGCCGAGAGAGTGTGAAGAACAATTTCTACAGTCTGTAAACACACACACACTCACAGGAACATATTTATTGGCCCGTAATGAAACTCAGTCCACGCTTTACAATGTTTATGAGAACACTAAATTAAGAGGGAATTTCACTTTGCCCTTGCTAGTTTTAACTTTGAAAGAATGCAGCTGGTGATATTTAAATGCTGTAAACAGACAGGTCACTTTCACCAGGGAAGGTTTTGGATTCATCAATTACTGCAATTTTAATACTTTTCACAATTTAAAAAAGCAACAAAAGCAGACGGTGTTTGTAAGTTTAATGGGATCATAGAGAAAATACCATCCGGTCTGGTTGATTTTAGCTGAAATAGACTGTTGTGTTTCATTAGAACTGCTGTCAATAAAGAAAAAAGAATAAAGAACACTTCCCTTTCAGACACACTTCCCTCAGTCTGACCCATTCTGCTCTGAATAATGTTTAAAAATGACAAGATACGCTAGAAAATAAACGTTTGATGTGCATTTTTTGTGTCAGTAATGGACCAGAGATGTTTTTACGTTTAGGTCTACAATTAAAAACCTACGTGGCAATCCATATAGTGATATATGTCTGGATTTTTTACCAAGGGTAAATTAAAACCTGTTCAAATCCAACTTAAACCTGTTCAATTCCATCTTAAATCTGTTCAAATCCATCTAAAATTTGTTCAAATCCGACTAAAACCTGTTAAAATATGACAAAAATTTGTTCAAAATCATCTAAAACCTGTTGAACTCCAACTAAAACCTGTTCAAATCCATCTAAAATGTGTTCAAATCCATCTAAAATGTGTTCAAATCCGACTAAAACCTGTTAAAATATGACTAAAAACTGTTAAAATCCAACTTAAACCTGTTAAAATATGACAAAAATTTGTTCAAAATCATCTAAAAGCTGTTGAAATCCATCGAAAACCTGTTGAAATCCAACTAAAACCTGTTGAAATCCAACTACAACCTGTTCAAATCCAACTTAAACCTGTTGAAATCCATCCAAAACCTGTTCGAATCTGACTAAAACCTATTTAAAAGGAGGAAATAAATGACAAGTTCTTTGGCCCCTGACAGGATTCTTATTAAAACTTAATCACAGCCCTTTACCTTTTTGAGTTTGACACGACTGATAGAAAACATAAAACAAAGACGGTACTTGGAAAGACTAATACTTTCTGGGGTGGGGCTTGACGTGAAGAGTTTGAGAGTGTTTTTCTGCTTCAAAACACAACGTGAACCCAAAGTTGGTCAGATTGTTTTAAAAGCTACTCTTTCTCATCAACTGAGATCTGAGAAGCCTCGGTTGGATGCTATGGACGTTACACTGGTGCATGTTAGCTACAGTAACACATACAGCCTCAGGGTGATGCAGAAACACATATAGCTCCATCTGCTGATGATACACAACATGGAGTCAGTTCTCACTCGAACCTCTGTAGCTCTCTGGTTTAAAACTCAACACGATCTCAGCACGAGCCCATCCTCAAACTCAATCAAGACAGCTTTACTTTCTGTTTACCACAACCCTGTTCGTTTTAATGTTGTGTTTCATGAGTAATCTGTTATGACTTAAAAACAGGTCCACATCTATTCACAAAAGCTGTAAATAATTCATTGCTCCAGCACCAAATTCCAAATGAGTTGCCATGGGCCATGTTTTATGGAAACAACGCTCCATAATTCACAAGCCTCCGCGGACTCTTCTACACTTACCTGTTCTCTGGCTTTTTCCTGAGCAGCTGTAGGAAAAAAAAGGTGATTTCCTGAGCTGTACACTGTAGAGGGAATGGAAACAGGGCAGGAACACTGACATCATTACGAGGTTTCTCTGTTAGGGCCTCCAGGAGACTTTGTTAGAGACTACACCTGTCCAACCTTTACAAAGTCGGTCAGTTTATTGATTTTTGCGTTTTTTTACCTTCTTTGTTTAAGCTTCGTTAATGTCTCCAGGCTTCTATACCTCGAGAAACGTTTTAATAGTGTGTAGTTTATCTCTAACGGAAACAAAAGAGTAGAAATACTTGAGTTCTTTGTTGGTGTGACCCGACCTGTCACTGACATACTTTTAGTTTTGGTTAATGTTTACACCGCGCCGCTTTTAAGAGTTTGTAAGTTTAATGGATCAACGCTGAGAAAATAAACGTTTGATGTGCATTTTTTGAGCCAGAGATGTTTTTACGTGTAGGTCTACAATTAAAAATAACCTACGTGGCAAACAATACAGCGTTATATGTCTAGATTTTTTACCAAGGATAAATTAAAACCTGTTCGAATCCATCTAAAACCTGTTCGAATCCATCTAAAACCTGTTCGAATCCATCTAAAACCTGTTCGAATCCATCTTAAAGCTGTTCGAATCCATCTAAAACCTGTTCGAATCCATCTAAAACCTGTTCGAATCCATCTAAAACCTGTTCGAATCCATCTAAAACCTGTTCGAATCCATCTAAAACCTGTTCGAATCCATCTAAAACCTGTTCAAATCCATCTAAAACCTGTTCGAATCCATCTAAAAGCTGTTCGAATCCATCTAAAACCTGTTCGAATCCATCTAAAACCTGTTCAAATCCATCTTAAAGCTGTTCGAATCCATCTAAAACCTGTTCAAATCCAAATAAAACCAGTTCAAATCCATCTAAAACCTGTTCGAATCTATCTAAAACCTGTTCGAATCCATCTAAAACCTGTTCGAATCCATCTAAAACCTGTTCAAATCCAAATAAAACCAGTTCAAATCCATCTAAAACCTGTTCGAATCCATCAAAAACCTGTTCGAATCCATCTTAAAGCTGTTCGAATCCATCTAAAATCTGTTCGAATCCATCAAAAACCTGTTCGAATCCATCTAAAACCTGTTCGAATCCATCAAAAACCTGTTCGAATCCATCTAAAACCTGTTCGAATCCATCTTAAAGCTGTTCGAATCCATCTAAAACCTGTTCGAATCCATCTAAAGCCTGTTCGAATCCATGTAAAACCTGTTCAAATCCATCTTAAAGCTGTTCGAATCCATCTAAAACCTGTTCGAATCCATCTAAAACCTGTTCGAATCCATCTAAAACCTGTTCGAATCCATCTAAAACCTGTTCGAATCCATCTAAAACCTGTTCGAATCCATCTAAAACCTGTTCGAATCCATCTAAAACCTGTTCGAATCCATCTAAAACCTGTTCGAATCCATCTAAAACCTGTTCGAATCCATCTAAAACCTGTTCGAATCCATCTAAAACCTGTTCGAATCCATCTAAAATCTGTTCGAATCCATCTAAAATCTGTTCGAATCCATCTAAAACCTGTTCAAATCCATCTAAAACTTGTTCGAATCCATCTAAAACCTATTCAAATCCATCTAAAACCTGTTCGAATCCATCTTAAAGCTGTTCGAATCCATCTAAAACCTGTTCGAATCCATCTAAAACCTGTTCGAATCCATCTAAAACCTGTTCGAATCCATCTAAAACCTGTTCAAATCCATCTAAAACCTGTTCAAATCCATCTAAAACTTGTTCGAATCCATCTAAAACCTATTCAAATCCATCTAAAACCTGTTCGAATCCATCTAAAGCCTGTTCGAATCCATCTAAAACCTGTTCGAATCCATCTAAAGCCTGTTCGAATCCATCTAAAACCTGCTCAAATCCACCTTAAAGCTGTTCAGATCCAACAAAAACCTTGAGAGTAGAAATTCTCTCCCTTGACCTCTTTGTTCGCCGTGACCCGACCCATCACCGACATGTTTACACCGCGCCGCTTTAAAGAAAGACCATTTTCTTTGGGTCGATTCTTCGCAAAATGACATTCTCACACAACGAGTGAGAGCTGACCTCTCTGACAGCTCGCCCTTTTTAACGCATTCCTGTCCGTTTTAAACAAAGGGCCGAGTCAGAGGTCAAGTTTGCGCAAGTTCGGATTGAGATTGGGACGTCAGAGAGTCCCATTTTAACAGAGACGTGTCGCTGCAGGAAGACAACAATTAAAAAACCCATCAATTTGACTTAAGAGATGTAAAAAAATAGATTCATCCAAGTTATCAACATTAAATCACGGACCGTTTTAATTCGACTTTCCGTCTGGGGAAGGTGACAGCTTCATTATGCAGTGTCATCTCTCTGGGCCCAGGAGAGAGCACTTTAAAAATACATGCATCCAACCCTCACTGGTGAATATCAAATGTATCCATGGAAACCAGCAGCCCCTTGTGTGACGTTATAGAGGTGACAGTTTGTATAATGTGTGCAGAATGATGAAGCTGATGGTGGATGGAGAGTTTAGCTCATATAGGATCAGAAATGTATTTGTTTTGAGCTCGATGCTGTACTTGAGGCTAGTATTTGAAGCTTTGTTACACTGTCTATTGGTGCTCGCCAGGTTTAATACATCCCAGAGCATTTATGAAAGCATCATTTTATATCCTTAAAGTGTGATATAATAATCAGTCTGTGAGAATAAAGTGTCCACGATGTAAACGTCACCAACACTCACCTCACATTCACCTTCTCCCTCCGTCTCTGTTCTCTCTGGAACCCAGGGATAAGGCTTGGTCCAGCAGGAGATCCTCCAGGTAAGAAAACTGAACAGATTGCATTCATAACAGCAGCGCCTCCACATGAAGTCAGGAAAAAGAGGATGAAGTCAGGAAAAAGAGGATGAAGTCAGGAAAAAGAGGATGAAGTCAGGAAAAAGAGGATGAAGTCAGGAAAAAGAGGATGAAGTCAGGAAAAAGAGGTTGAAGTCAGGAAAAAGAGGATGAAGTCAGGAAAAAGAGGATGAAATCAGGATAAAGAGGATGAAGTCAGGAAAAAGAGGATGAAGTCAGGATAAAGAGGATGAAGTCAGGAAAAAGAGGATGAAGTCAGGATAAAGAGGATGTGTATGTGTTAAAAGGCTTTACAGACACGTCACTCAATTTCATTTAATCTTTTGGTTAAAAAAGCATAAGTGAAATGTAAATTGACTGGTTTATTAATATCACCCAATATGACATTTATTTATTTATTTTTTATTTAACCAGGTAAGTCAATTGAGAACCAATTCTTATTTACAATGACAACCAGGCCGAGAAAAACACAAAAAATAGATTAAGATATTAGATTATCACAAGAAATAGACTTTCATACAATATAGAATCATTCAGAATGTTAAGTACAGATTGCATTCTGTACAACAAATACAATAACTACAGTACAATGTGTACAATGAATACAGTCACCTATACATTAAAAAGTGATAGTTAAAAGCAAATCTCAGATGATTCTTTGTTGATAATGTTTAAATGAGGAAGGTTAAGAATGAGAATGATTTAGTGTAGCAGCAATGACCAAAAATAGTACGATCTTTGGGGATGAGCAGGTTAATAAAGCTATATGAGCGCAGGTGAAGGCTATTGTTGAGAATATTGAGTAAGGAGCGCATGTATGTTTTACCAATTAGGGTCTGTCTTTAAACCCTCCATCATCTTTAGAGCCTCCATCATCTTTAGAGCCTCCATCAGGGCAAGAAAAAGCTCAAAAACCCAGCTTCAGGGAGAACAACAGCAGGTGGATCCAGGCTAAACATAAACGGGGTAAATCTGAGTCCAGGCTTTGCTAGTTAGTCCTTTTTGCAGCTTGTTTTTCACTCTCGTGCTTGTGTCTATTTGCAAAGTTTCTATTTGAAGAAACTAAGAAGTGGAACAGCAGCCACTGACACTGATGCTGTTAATAGAATCATTCAGTGTTGGAGATAGAGGCTGTCTGGCTCAGTCACAGAATTAATTCATTCATCAGCTTCCGTCGCTTTAATAAATGTCACAGAAATGCAGCAATATCTATTATTCAGACTCAAAATGGCTGCCTCAACTTTGAAGAACAAATGAAGTTACTGTCTGACCCATTAATGCACTTTTTGAAATGTGAGGAGATTTACCCCGATGCTGGGGGTAGTGTAGCGGACATGATGTGTAACAGGTGTGGGGCGGGCCGGGGGTGAGGAGGGGTAACGGCCACAGCTGTCCCTCCAGACCCCGGTCACGTCCTGCCCCATCTGCCTCCTCCCTTAAGCCGCCCTCAGCTCCACGTATGGATATTTATGTCCGAGCCAAGAGTCGTCACCTCTCCATCCCGTCCGCCCTGTTACCCCTCCCCTGGCCGTCGCTAATACCCCGCAGGTACCCCCGCCATACTGGACCCGTGCAGCTTTGGCCATGTGTCCACTCCACAAAGAACCATCACGCTTCTTGAGCCCGCTTCAGTCGCCAGCGATTCAACCTTGACTCCGGTCATTAAGTCCCAGAGAAAGTCAAATGATGAACTGGATTCATGTGAAAATAACTCAAGAAATGATGAAATGAAAGTAGTGCTGTTACGTTGGACTGGCCTTCTTACATTTGATCTGCCTGACTCGCTCTATGGCTTATTAATTCTGTTTGCCTGTCGCACACATATGGGATTAAGATCATTATCTTCCACCGTCACATGAAAGAAAGCCTCTGTTTGACCCAAACCAATCTGCAGAAGGAAATGTATAAGTGTAACACAAAAATAGAGTGGGCCATTCTCAGCAACAGATTCTCTTTGGATTTAAATACAGTGCATTTGGAGAAGCACTGAGGAAGAAGCATGTTCAGTGCTTTTGATATTTATAATTGTAGCTAGCATTAATTTAGTTTAGTTTAGTTTTCTTTTATTTTCTTTTATTTTAATTTAATTTAATTTAATTTAATTTAATTTAATTTATTTATTTATTTATTTATTTATTTATTTATTTATTTATTTATTTATTTATTTATTTATTTATTTTATTTTATTTTATTTTATTTTATTTTATTTTACGGTAAATGCACACAAATTAACACTGATTAAAAAAACAGAACTACCTAAACATAATTGTTGCTCTGCTCAGCAAATTTCTCCATCACATTTGATTAACTCTTGGTGGTCCTAGTTGTCTTATGCTTTCATCAAGCATTGGGTATGACTCAAGGTGCTGCTCAGTGCCTCCTGGATTATTACACTTTGTAAACACTGACTCTACCTGAGCTCTATACACACTCACCTCCTTCACGCTCCTCTGGACTTGGTCTGGTCTAAGTTCTCTTGTCTTCTCTTCATAATAAACTCTGTAGTGTCTAGTGCTGCTGATGGACAGGTTGTGATTTGGACCGACAGCTGTAAAGAATCACAAAGGGTATAATGACATAATCAATGATTTCTGATTGGCCAGCTTGAATGAATGCACAATTTGAATTATATACATATATTTCTTGGTATTTCTCTTGTTGTTTTAACTCTCTTACTCTGCTCTTTTGTATTCTTGTGCTGCTGTGTTGTTCAGAGACAGCAGCTCCCTCCAGGGCCTTGTAGCAGCTCTCAGGCTCAAGAAAGAAACATGCAACTCTGCCCTGAAATGACACAAAACAACACCACTCCTCTATAAATACAACAAATATAAGCTCTTATTTGTGCATAATGTTCTACTGTAGAAGATTGTGGACAAATGATATCTTGTTTTCATTTTATTTTTACTGTAAAGAGCTATTTGTTTTGTGAAGCAGCAAATTTAAATACTGTAAAAAACACTTTCTCTGACTCTGTGCTTTGTTGTTTGTCTGTGTGCTCCAGTGGCTTCTTTATTTAGAAGTATTATTATTATTAGAAGTGCATTATGAAGCCTCCTCAAACATTTGTCATTTTTATTTTAACACTAACGCTCGTCTCTAACTCAGAGGGCATCTTAACACCGGCTAACCCTGTTACCGGAGCTTAAATGATATCACCAACCAATAGAAATCCATTACACCCGGTGACAGATTGGTGGAGGGCTCGTCCGGAGCAGCGCAGGAGCCCGTAGGTAATCCTTAAATGGGATGTCATGAGGAGAAAATGATTTGACCGAACTTCCTGCTGGACCTGCGCCGAGTGTTAAACGGCCGGAGGTGACCGCACTGAAAAATGTGAACCAAAAGGACAAAAAATGAAATAGACTGTTACTCTTTGCATTTAGGATGTCACTGTAACAACACAACACTGAAAATATACAATAGGATGACCCACTTATGGCTTAAATATAGAATCTAATTATGTGTAATCACACGGTGAAAGGAGCTGGCGCAGGTCGAAGGTGTCCACACAGTAATCACACGGTGTCGCTCGTCATTTTCACTTTCCCCTCGTCCCACACGTCACACGCTGCTCGCTCGCCGCAAAGAAAAGCACGGGACGGGATCAGGACACAGGCTAAATGAGGAAACTGGGGTCTAATGTGATGACTTTGAACAGCACTAGAGTAGATTCACACTCTCACACTCCGTTGAGCTGGATTTCTGACTTGAATCACGCACCAGATAACTCATATACTTTATTTTGTGCTACACTCCAGTCAGTAGCAAGCTTTTCAAGGCTTATAGATCTGTAAATGTAATATTAAAGCGCCACTACTTGATTTTCTTTTTGCCGTTCTAGTTTTAAACCCAGCACTCTCCCTCAACAGCAGCTGAGTGACGTTTCCTGCTTTTCTTTTATTAAAAAAGGTCAAACCAAACCAGTTTTTCTGCCAGAATACTTAAACATTACACCAAACTTTGAGCTCCGAGTTCAGCGTCAGCCCAAAGCAATCCTTTAATTATCTTAAATGCGTTGCTAATATTTATCCGTTTCACTTTGCTTCCCTTTTCTTTATTTATGTTTTTCTCCATCTTTTTTTGTGCTGCTTCTTTGTTTAAAAAAAACTTTCTCTGTATTATTGTTAGCCATTACTTCCTTATTGACAAGACTATTAAGTTGCTTTATAAACACAGAGATTCATTTCTACACAAGTTCTTTACTTAATGGTAGAAAATAAATAAAAACAGCGCTCTGTTGAATCTAAACCAAGAAGCACATGGATAATTAGCATAAATCAATACAGCGAGTACATATGTTATATACTATTTGTGCTAAATACGAAGCTAAAGAGGCTAATATCTTTCCCTCCTGTGACACTGTAGATAGTTACTGAGCAATAGACTCCAGATCTAGAGCAGAAAATTGAAAATTAACTATTAATTTAAGTATTTTTAGTGTGTTGCTAAAAGCTAGAATAGGGACAAATAATTGGATTCTACCATAACGCTGATGTAGAGACTCTTAGAAGACAATCCACTGCATTAATATCTCTTTATTTTACATTTATAAACCTTAAACTGCTTTAGAGGAGTGCAGCAGGTACAGGTATTAGGTTTGGGTAATAATCTTGACTCTTTTAATAAACATTTGCCTGCTGCATGATAAGAGTCAGGGATATAGTTTTTAAGACAAATAGCTCTATGATTGTGGAATTAAAGTTCATAATAAAGTCTAACCGTTTGAGATCTAGACTGGAGCTGCTCATGTCTTTCTTTTTCCCGTCGTTATGGCCGAACGCACTCAGTCACGTGACGTCCGGAGCTCGATATCACTGGATAAAAGCTCGCATTGATTATCGTCTTCCCTTCTGTGTAAATGGGACACATGCAAAGAGTGGGATTGGTGGGTTTATCAATTACAAACCTGCAGGAGGCTGTAAAGATCAATGTGTAAATATGGGGTTTGATGTCAACATGGAGCAAACTGTTTAATGCAGGGTATTTGTTGTGTATTATATTCCTCTAAAGGCCACAATGTAAAAGCAAAAGCGTGTAAAACAACTCACAAACCATTGCATCTTCTATTTTTATACCAAATGGCCAAAAACGGTTCAAACTCAGCCATCATTAAACCAAGAGAGAAAGTTGTCTGTATTTTCATTTTCTCTGTAAATATATCTACCACAGTTTCATTGAAAATCATTTGCATCCCACAAATTGTCCCATTTACCAAGCGTTTTAAAGAGTAGGAATAAAACAGACAGAAATACGAGTTTAAAAGGCGATTGAAGCCGAGTGGTTAACCCCAGGGCAGCATTACCTCAATTAGCTCGTTTCACATAAAGCTTTTAGTCTGTATTAATTGTTATAAAAGTCAGATTCACAGCCTTTTACAAACCTATAATAGCATTAAAGCTGCATTAGCTGACATTTTCTTTCATTTAGGTCTCACCCCCAGCCTAAAAAACGACCTTTACTGCTTTGTATTGAAATAAAATAAACCTGCACCAACTTTTTTAAGTGTAGAGCTTACCTTAAACTTCTCGCTCTAAGTTTAATAGCATTAGCATAAGGTTAAACAATAACAATATGCGCTGCAATATTAAACATATGAACAAAAATTAAAAGGTCTTGGGACTAACTTTTACTCGTCAAAGCAGGAGCAAAGTCCACAGTGAACCGGGACTAACCAGGACTAAATCAGGGTCTGAACTAGGACTAAATGTTGGAATGAACCAGGTCTAAACCAGGACTTTATTTATGCTCTGTTTGGACGATGATCTTGAGGCAAAAAATTAAACTTCATCATATAAATTACTTATTTCTTGCTAAATGAATATTGCGATAATGATAATATTGTGTCCTAGTCAATGTAATCCTAGTTTATTAATTACTTTTTCTAATCTTCCAATGGGAGCGTCTCTTATTTGAGAGCGAGCCTGTGATTGGCCGACGCCTCCTGCATGAGCTGAACATTTTCATCAATTAAAATCCTTGATTAAAAAGCCTAGATCTCATCTTAAAGGTTGAACAGGAGACGTTTGCGGCCAACCATCGATTAAAAACCTGCACCAAAAATGACTTACAGTGTTTCTTTCTTCTTTCCCTTTTCTTTGCTACTTCAAAAACAAGCATTTTCTTGTTTCTTTTTACTTGTTTGTCAGGATCCGAAGACAATTAAGGCCCCACCGCGTCCTCCGGTGATGTGTTTTAATGTAGTTTCTTTTAGCGTACATGATTAATAGTCTGTTATGGGTCAGTAAAGGCAGCAAGAAATGTAATAAAAACACAGGTCTTATTATTCCTGTTGCAATATGCTTTAAGGTGAATAAAACTTTACATTTATTTTGCCGCAGTTTCAGTTTGAATGAGCGTTTTCCAGCCTCTTTCTCAAGACTCGGAGCCTTAAACCTTGGGCCGGCCGTGACTGATGTAAGCCCCCGACACTGATGTGCAGTGTAGTATATGGGCAGTGGGAAAACACCAGTTCATTACCGACCCGACGGGGGCTCTGTACTCTGATGGATTTACCCCCGCTCTCTCCACTGCTCCCTACAGCACATCATGTAATTGCTGCTAGCCTAAGTGCACTAGTCCCCGCAGTAAAGCCCTGATGGCCCATTGTCCTTCCACTGCAGTGTGAGAGAAAAATAAGGAAGAGAAATAAGGACGGAGCGAGTGTGGACCCGGATTGGCTTCGCGATAATGATGAATGAAACACAAACACCGAGGTCATCTGTTCCAATAAAGCCCGTCGCTCTCGGCCTCTTCTTGCATGCAGATGAAGCAATAAAAAGAGTCGCCGGGGCTTTTCTCTCCGACGGCTGACGGATGGAGTCGCCGCCCGACGTGACGGAGAGTCCGGGAACAATGTGCGAAATCGTGACGGGAAAGAGCACCGTTACTCTCCAGGTTTCTCCAATTAGTGGCGTGTGAAATGGGACGAGGGATATATCGAGCGAGCGAGGAGGGGTTGGTGGGAGATGAGAGGAGCGGTCGGATCGTCTGGAAGGAGGATGGAGGATGGGTTAGCACACTGAAAATAGTCAGCGGGAGGTCGGGCTTCACAGAGTCACAGCAGCAGCAGCAGCAGTTCTACTCCGGCGTGTGACCTCAGACTTCGGTTCAGTCAATGTCAGGACGCCAGCCACCAGAGAGTTCTACTGATGTGTCATTCATTTCTGTAAAAAAACTAAAAATAAAACCACTCTTTAGATCAGTGGTGAGGGGCGAAGTTAATAAGAAGACTTTTGACAGATTTTATTACATTTTGAATGAGAGAGTTCATCTTTATTTGAGTCTTACAAAAGTTAACACACAAATAATTTCTTCCTTTTACGGAAACTGGTTTTAGTCAGATTTCAACAAGTTTTAATCAGATTTTGACAGGTTTTAGTCAGATTTGAAAAGGTTTTAGTCAGATTTGAACAGGTTTTTAGATAAGTAACTAAAACTTGTTAAAATCTGTTTAAAACCTGTTCAAATTCAACCAAAACCTGTTGAAATCCATCTAAAAACTGTTGAAATCCAACTAAAAACCTGTTGAAATCTGATTCAAACCTGTTCAAATTTAACCAAAATCAGTTGAAATACATCTAAAACCTGCTCAATTTCAACTAATAAAACCTAGTACCATAAATATCACCTTCTAAATGTATTGAAGGGCCACATAAAACATTGCAAAAGGCCACATTTGGCCCCGGGGCCTTGAGTTTGACATGTGTGATTTAGATCTAAAACGTCACATGACCTTCGAGAGAATTGGATATTCCATGATCATTGTGGAACCAATCATAACTGAGCCCTGCATGAAATCAAGACACACTTTTACTAAATAAAAATAATAATAAAACTTCCTTTATGTAACGTTGCCATAGATCACACATGTTAAACTCAAGGCCCAGGGGCCAAATGCGGCCCTTTGCAATGTTTATGCGGCCCTTCAATAGATTTAGAAGGTGATATATTTTTGACATTGGGTTGTAATTGGGTTTGTACAGGTTTTAGTTGGATTTTTGCAACAAACATAAATAAAACCTGTTCAAATTCACATAAAATCTGTTCAAATCCAACTAAAACCAGTTTCCATAAAAGGAGGAAGTTAATATTAAAGATAACTTTTGTAAAACTCAAATGAAGATGAAATGTCACATTCAAAACTTAATGAAAGCTTCCAAATGCCACCATCTCCGGCCTCTGAAAGGATTTTTATTAGTTATTAGAGTTTGACACCACTGCCTTAGACCAAAGCCACACATAGGCTTTTAACCTCACATTTAGCAACAGTATAAACCATTCTCTATCTTTTTAATGTTGTGTTAAGTGTAAAGTCAGGCTCTCAGATTAATTGGCTCAACAAAGCAAACCTAGACTCAGAAACACGAAAAGCTTCATTAATTAATTTATTTATTAATTATTAGTAAATTAAACTGTGTTCAAATTTAGGATGTGTTCAAAGACTGGACCGAATACTGGAAACAAACAAACCAGGAATGACAAGATAAAAGAGCAGAAAGAGCAGATGTTTAATCATTACAGATTATTTGAATGCCTAATTTTACACTGAACACACAGACGATAGGTTAAATAAGACATTAAACAAGGAAAAATGTGCCAAAATAAAAGACAAATTTAACTAAGAGAGTGAGACATGACACTAACGCAGTGGTAGAACTGAAAAAAATGAGCTTCTGTCTTATTTTTATACATTTATATTCAGCAGAGTTAGTTTAGTGAACCCTAAAGTGATCAAACCAAATCAAAACAGTACAACACAATACACAATAATAAAAAAAAAAAACTCCCTCTGATTGTAATAATGTATAAGGCACTGAGCAGCAACTGAGAAATATACAGAGCTGGAAAAAAAGAGCAATATTTACATTGTGCATAACAAATATTAGCACACGACTTTAATTTTATTTCTCACCAGCCACAACTGACAAATGAGTAAAAGTTTATTCCAAAAACGTTTTCCGTTCCACTTTATGTGCATTAATTCTTCAAAATGTGCTTGTGTTTTCATGGATAAGATGTAAAGTGATGTTTTAAAATGTGAATTAAATTAAAATGCTGAGAATTGTGCCTTTTCCAAATGAACTGATGAATGTATAATCATCATTTTGTATTGATTTATTAGGATTATATCTTTTGTGTTTATTGTGTGTGTAATGAGGCCCCTACAATTGTTAGAAACGCCTCTAAAATATACTTCTCCAACATTTCTTTGTCTTTTAAAGTTAAGCAGGTTTTGTTGCTCAGAACTGGGAAAGTCCAAAATCCTGGTCACATTACATTTTGGCCTAAAAAACAGAAGAGAAAATACGCAGATAAGGTCCAAAACAAAGCTGGCTGCTCCGACGCACGGGCTGCTGGGAATTCATTAGAGGTTTTGTGTTGTATACAGTGGTACGTTCACCAGCTGGAAACATATCAAGAGTCATCAAATGTGTCAAAAAAAAGTGCCACAAGTTTGTTAAAAGAGAATATGACACTTTTTCTTCTCTCACAAAGCTGTCAGCGCAAGAAAAAAGACCAAGAACCTTCTTTTTAAGGGGCTTAGGTTTTCTGATTTGGAGAATAATGTGGTTTGATATAAGACTGTCATTGTTTATGAATGGCTATACTTATACAGTGAGTTTATGAAATATTTATATCACTACATGAAACAATACATACAGAAACATTATAAACGTTTAATGCAAAGAATATCACGTAAAACTTCTAAAATGCATTTCTTTGCCTTAGTTTACTTTACACTTAATGTGTCTGACTTTATAGAATGTGTTGGTGTTGTTTGCGGGGCTTATTTCTGAACTCAATACTTAATACGTTTTTAACATAGGATTATCTGGAGGTAAATGGAAGCAGTGATGGGTTCCGGTCGTTGCCGTGACGATAACGCTGAGGTCACGGGTCATGATTCTAGGAGTTTATTTCTAAAAGTTCTGTTCCAACAAGTTCATTTTAAAAAGCTCACGAGACGAGACACACACACTTTTGAACCAGGACTGAACTGAGTCTGGATTTGATTTAAAGACTGTCCCCGACTCAGAGACAATGCTGTCCCTCTCAGAAGACACAGGTACGTCAACAGTTCAGTCACATATTCTCATATTGTTTTGAACTGACGGCATGGTCTGTTGTCAAACTTTAGCTTCTACATAAAACTGTGTTGATTTGAAATGTTTTCAGTGTAAACAGGAAGTCTTATGTCTTATAAAGTCAACAGACGTTATAAAACTTTGAACTCTGTTTGTTTTGTGGGTCACTGCTCTATTTTTCATTTCATTTATCATTTATTTGCTCATGTACATGGAGCACAAACAGAACAAGTTCTTTTGAGTTCATCCAATGCTTTAATGGGACACTGGACTAACAGACCTTAATGTCCATTGTCCACAGAGCGTCTAACAGCAGACGACATTAGAGTCGGTCAGACTCTGAAGGGAAACACTGCCACATACTCCGTCCAGAAGTTTCTTGGCCAAGGCAGCTTTGGTAAAGTGGCCCGATGCCAAAACATTCAAACCAAGGAGAAGGTGGCAATAAAAATG